>CM073771.1:56566897-57051655 GCA_037158775.1 Hetaerina titia
TCCGCGAAATTTAGTAATGAGAAATAAACATAGTTGACGGGATTTGAAAGTTGTAAAAAAGTAAACCAATAATTATAGTTGAAATGATGATTAAAATTTTGTTTGTTTAGTTTTGTATGCAAATCATTTTAATCACTCTGTGTTCATTATTTCGGAGTAAATGTAAACTATTGGCTTTCTTTAACAATCTCTGGATGCTATATATAATATTTGGAAAAGGTTAAGATCCTATTTAAAGTCATTCGAGGTTCTGGTTCATAGCTGCAAACTATTGTCACATTAAGTAAATTGTTATGTGTGTTATCTAAGTGCGTTTAGAAACATCAAAAATGTGAGTCGTTTAATGTCATATCTAAATGGGAATTTATTATTTCTGGAAGGATTTTAGGTAGCTTTGTAGAAGTTTCACAGTGTGCATACTTCAAATGGGTTTTCAGTCATTTTGTATTCTCATTTTAGAATGAGCCTGTGGCGATAAATCACATCGTTTTCTATTCAGGAACGTTCACGATTATTGAAGTTGCTCTTCTAAACGGAGTAGTTCGTCACAGATTTCTAACATTACTTTCATAAAAAACTTGACAAATTTTATTGAAAAACAGAGAAACACATTGACTTAGTACTATCGCATATCAGGAGACACTTCACTTGCAAATTCGTTAGGGAAAGCAATTATTTCTTGCAACTGCCAACGTCTGCAATTTGAAGAGAATGTTCCTTTATGTATTTTTTGGTACATTTTTTATTTGTTTACTGATTTATTCATGTAGTTATTTATTATTTAGTAGGAGAAGTTTACTGAATATTACTATCCAAAGTTCTGCTCGCAGTAAATATTTACGAAAGTCAATTTATTAATTTACGTGGCATACTAAAAATTGATATCTTTGAACTAAAAATTAAAACAAAATAATAAATAAAAAGGCCTCATTATGAAATGAACATGGGGTTCTACTGAGACATTTCATCGAACGGTGTGTTTGCTCCATCATTTATTCTACTGATTCATTCCTGCGTCATTCTCAACTTCCCCTTTAACATGCCATTCCCCTCAAGTCCCACAGTTACCGTCTCTCTTTCGCTTTCACCTCTTCCTCTGTTTAGCATTCCCTTTGTGTCCACGTGGTTTTCGCACTTCCTCTGCCCGCCTTCCCACCCTCCTCCCCACCCCCGCGCCAACCCCCGCTCCCTTCCTCTCTTTTTCCTCCGCTAGAGTTTCCATCCAATCTCTGCTCCATTCGTCCCTTCCCCCCCTCATCTTATCGTCCGGTCTCTCACCCCTCTCCCATCCTCATTCCGGCCTTATCAAAAACTCATTCTCCCTTCTCCCACTCCGCTCTTCTTAACTATTCCCTCTTCCTTCCCCCCACCCTCCCCCCACGAGAGATCTTTGCCCTCATAATCTTTTCTGGAAGGCGCGGAAGGTTCGGTAGAACTAGGAGTTTTAAGTAGCTGTAGGTGGGGGGTGTACTATCTTCTATCCCCAATGTCTGCCTTCACCTTCCCCCTTGCTGCTCATCCATTCCGTCTCACGCCATCCCTCTACGGCGGGCGTTTTTGTCGCTTCATCCCCACGCGGCCCCCTCTACCCCCCCCCTCGGCTCCCCCTCTCTCTCTCCCAGCCTCGCGTCCACACCCCCTCCTTCGGGTGAAGGATTGCCAGTGGGCCCGGATGGCCAAGGGGCTGACGGGAGGTAGGGTTTTTGAGATAAGAAGAAGGGGCGGAGAGGAGAAATAGTGGGGAGATAGGAGCGGATGAACCTCAGGAGGAAGAAGAAGGTGAACGGCGGCGGTGGGACGACCTACGTCCGTCTGTCGCTGCGTTTGCATGTGGCAGAGATAACGTGTTGATGCAAGTTCTACCGTATATAACAGTTTCTTCGTCTGCAGGTACTATATTGAAAATGTCTACTCAGTATCCAAATACGGTATTCTGATGATTTTAAACCAACAACGCACACGCCCGTCCACGCGCAGGCTCACTCAATTGTTCTGTGTTGCTTTATCAATACTTGTATAGTACTCCCGGTCGCCGAAAACGGAACAAAGTTCCTTTTCGAGTCAAAATTTTCTTGAATGCAAATATCTTATTTCATTGCGAAACGTGGAAATAATTTTCCATCACATTTACTCAGATTGATTTATTATTCAGGTAACTTAGCAACATTTGCTACAGTAATAATCAAGCGTATCATAAATTCATATTTTCTCTTGTCATTGCCACACCAAACCCGAAAGGTTACATTTTTCCCCATCAAGTAAAATCTAAAATTAGTGTACTTTTACAGGTAAGTATACGTTGATGAACATCTAACTGTACTTTTCTATGACATTTATTCAAAAGTTAAGGAAAACATTCGACTAATAAAGGTTCAACTAAGATGAATATGGTTTACTCCAAAGTATGTGGCGTCATGCAAGTGTTTTCCTGTTGCTATGGAATTTTTTCATTTGATTATTACAAATGGAAATAGTGAGTAATAACCCATAATATCGTAGAGATTAGTGAAAACTCAAAACCATCGCGATTGCATTGGCGTTGCACTGAACATAGTCGTTGAACTGATCATAAGTAAAATAAATAGTAAAGTTTTCAAACTATTGGCAACACATGATTATTACCATAGTTGATTTTGGGACATCTTAGACCAAACAACGAGTGTCCCCTTAGAAAATATTGGTTTGATTCCCGAAAAAGGGGATTATCTTCTTCTTCAGTAAGAGACAGCAGCATCATGGATATATTATTGTTATATCAATCACATAACATAGACACGAATCTATTGCTGGTTACAGAATTGCATACCTAATAAGTCAAGAAAATCACTCAAGACTCAGGACATAAGGAAAAATCATCTAGCGATGATAATGGAAGATATAAGGAAGAATTCTGAAGAATCAGAATTAAGCAGGGGAGAGAAAATAGGATATGGTTGGTAGTCGAGCATAGAAAAAAAATGTCCGCATAGTGGAAGAAGGAAATTCAGACGGTGGCAGGTGGAAGGGGTTATCGCAGTCCGGCGGGTGGTGGAATTCGATGACGTCGACGGGACGTTGGTCATGGGAACAAAGACGAGAGAGTTTTCACCTAGATAAATGCTCGAGCCCGAAAGAAAAATGCCTGCCCTACTTGAATTTATGCCTACCGCACTTGAATTATCTCCATATCCATACCTATCTCTTCTTCCTTTTCTCAAGAGCACTCCTTTGCAGAAATGGTGGTACTTTATGGAAGATGTCTCATTCCCCTTTGGACTAAAATGTAACGCCATTTACTTGTACGTTGTTAGTGTCAAAAATTACTGGCAGGTCTTTGCAATTGGCAGGAAAAAGGCGGCGTTGGGCAAATAGTTCTCTGAAACATGTTATTTGGGATACTAGTGAGGTGAGAGCATCAGATACTCAACTTCAATTTCTTTATTTTGTTTGGATAAAATCTGAAACTCATCATCTTTGCGGTGTAATTCAAGTACATTTCTTGGATAAAATTTAAATTCTCTCTGTTTAATTTTTATTTTAGGGGACGTAGATCTTTTGTACTCTTCCAATGGTGAATCGGTCTGTTTATTTTTTGCTTTTAATCATGGCTCCGAGGGCCTATGCAATTTTACTTGTTATGAGTATATTATTCTGCTCGGATACTACCGTCTATCCAATTGATTCTTCTTGCATTGTTTCATTTTATTTCAAATATATGTGTTAAATCCTTCTTTTAATGGGATAATATTGAATTAATTCATCTATCATATTTGTAACAGGACACTAATAGTTAATTATTTTTCCGTTTTTTCATGTGCCCCATCTCTTGAGTCTTTCTATCTCATGTAGAACATTTTAAATGATTTTTTACTAAGAGTTTTCAGTCGATTAGACCCACTTCTTTGAAGAAGACAATTCAATACATTATTTTAGTATTGCATTTCCTAATCGTGCAGTATTGTTACAATTGCTCATCTTAGCACGCTCAAACTGTGTTGCTTCTTGTTCTTGGTCTCTCTTCTCATTTTTCCATTTGTCAGTTCTTTTCAGAGTAATGGTTATTTGGGTATGTGACTCTCAAGAAAGGTGTATTGTATTACGTCTCACGAAGGAGGAGGACCTTGGCAGTGAAGGAGGAGCGAGGCATGAGATTTAAGAGAGATTTATACGAGAGATTTTAGTTGATGTACGCGCGGGAATTTTATATGATGAACAAGACAGATTCCAAAAACATAAGCCGTGGTAGTACTTCATGTGTATGGATGTTGCAAAATCAAGATTATTGATTCATATTTGAAAATATTTGCGTTGGAGTAAAGATGAGTAATATAAGGTGTGGATTGATTGAAACTGTAACACTATGATTGTTTAAGAAGGTTCAATCGCAGGATACAAAATAGCGTGTGGGGTAGTGAATGGGGAGTGCTTTGCTGTCTTCCCTGCTTCAACTGATTAAGCTTGTCTAAATTAGGAAAACAGAGGAAAAATTAGAAAACGTTTGCATCAATTTCCGTCTTTTCGTAGCTTTGTTCAAATAATATCTGGTGAAAAACACTTTGATTTAAATATAAATTTAATAGATCTTTACTTTTAATGCCTCGGCCGCCTTGTTTAACGAATTTATAAGGAGTTAAAAAACTCGCGGTAGACGTACTCTCCAATTTGCTTGCTTCATGAACTTACTAACATTTTTAGATTTCTTTCATCTTGGATCTAGCCTCTCCAATACCTCACTTAAAATATTTGACGCGGAGAAAAGATTCATTGCCATTTCAACTATTACAGTTTTCACGATTTATAACGGCTTTAAATAATTAAAACTGAAAATTTACAATGCAAATGTAATATTTCCCAATTTCCACTATTATTTTCGTCAGTACATCAAATACGAGTTTTTCTCGCAAGCCCCTATGAGATCTTTTAACCATGGCAATAACTCAATAAAATGAGAGATTGAAATTAGAGATAGATGAACGCTTAATTAAGGTGCATAGGTTTATAACTCTGTAAAAATAATGGAATAGGAAAATTTTTACTCTTTTAGGATTAATTGGCAGGTTCATCGCATTCATACTATTTCGAAATTCATCACAAAATATTGATTACTTCAATGCTTCAAAATTATTTATAAATTTTACCATTTTTTTAAACTTAATATTTCGCTTGACCCTATGGTACTCCATACATTGAGGTTGTTCAACGTTAAAAGTATTTAGATATTGTTTTCATTTCGGCTTATGTTCACTTGCTTCAAGGATTCTTTAACTTTTCTCATGTTCCATCATTCTATGAGTTGGTAAGATTCAATATGACACATCTTTTACTTCAACCCTTAGTAAAAGGTCTAGGGAATACATCGTATCCCTAATGATAGCAGTGTGATCAACTTCGAGTAGAAATCCGTCCTGTGGCTGAGGAAACTCAATGTGACTATTGATTTGTAACTATTCGTGAGATGCATCGTTTCAGAGATGTTAGAAATTCTTGTTTAAAAAATTCAGTTCCTTATCAACGCAAGCCCTATGAAATGTGCTAAAATATCTTTCTCCTTTTGCTTATTTTTGCAAACATTACTCAATTCCGAAAACGTATTACAATATGCGTGTGTTGCATAGTAGTTGAGGGACTCTCGAAGGAGTTGATTGTGGAGCCTGGCTGATTCAATTAAAGAAAAAATAATTATGCCTTCAGATAGGCTTATTTTGCTAATAGGAGAAACATTCTTTCTTGATACAATATTTGTAATTACCGAAAATATAGTAAAATCTAATGGGACCTAATACATTATGTCATTTCAAGATTCTCATCATTTAGAAAAGAGACCCTTCAGATAATTTTATTTAAATTATTTACGTTTTGATGTGGATGAGTTAATACATTAAGTGTACGGCTGTTTAAAACTTAGAGATGATTTCTTGCCCCTGAGGTCAGAGTTATACTCGAATATAAAATATCTTGCATAAATTGGAAGGATTGTCTCTTTAGCGATTATGTTGAAAGTGTATTATTAGCCCATCATACAACGGTAGGAGATTTCATGTAAATAATTTAGAGAGGTCTAGTGTAGAGCAGATATATTTTGGATATCATTTTTCCTACGAAAGATAGCGGATCAAAATGGCGTTATCCGACCGTGCTAGGGGGGAAATTGTGTCAAATGTAGTCAGGTGTGTAATCACCCCCTTCCACACTCTCAAGTAGTAGATTGCAGGGTACCTTGTATGTATGTATGTATGCAAGCCGTAAGAAAATCTTAACAGCTTTGATGCATAAGTTATTTTTGTGATATGGACCAGTACTGTGTACTTAATAACCTAGTTACTAACTTATTATTTCCTCCCTAGCGTAATTGCATGGTGAGATGAGTTAGTTGAGTGTAGGGTCGCCGTACAGTTAAGCACAATAGCTGAGTGAATACAATGCAATTTCTGTTGAATCTAGCCGATCAAAGGCCACCGTAGGAGATTATTAATTTTGAATATATTCCCAGAATTGAGCAGTATTGAGTTTTTTATAATTAAAACTTTTCAATCATTTTATTTTCGAGAAACATAGCTTTGTGGTGCTTCATTCGTCCTGCCCGACGTTTTAATTGATATCACTTATTCTGCCAATGCGAGCACGCTCTTTGCTCCTGCGGGCACAGACTGCTTTCAGTCTAGCAAAACCTTATTTGCGCGTGTTTCATTTCCACTTTTCTATTCCGACGGTATTTATTACACACTGGTTAGAAGTGTCGCTTTTTCCCACCGTCATTGCCGCAGACAGAACACATGGCGTGCTGGATCATGCTCGAATGCTTTGTCATAAACCTCGCTTCCACGTAATAAGTAAGCTGAATCCAAAATAGGCAGTTTATTTGGAATTGGCGTGTTTCTGCATCATTCGCAGTGGATCAGGGGGCGGGCGAGGAAGCTGGTGTATGAATGGTGGGGAACGGGAGGGGCTTTTGGCTCGGCGGAGTTTGGGGGAAGAGGGAGGTGACGAGAGAGGGGGAGGTTTGGAGGGCGGGGAGGGAGGGCGGAGTCGACATCTCGTGATTTCATTAGTGAGTCCCTAGCCAGCCGTGCGAATGCAATATTAAACACGGCGCACACGTACGCATACGTCGTCCCCATATATGTATGCATGGAAGTACATCCCTTTGCCTCTCGAATCCGTGCGTGGGCGAGCGCATTCACCTGGGTTTGAGGGGAGCAACGAAAACTCTTTGTGAGCGACCTCACTTCGCACTGACAACCCCTCCTCCCGCTCCGCGCCCTCTTAACCTTCACTCCTCTCCTACACTTATCTCTTCTCTCTCTCTCTTTCTCTTTTCCCCGTCTCTTTTTCTCCCCCTCTTTCCTTTCATTCCCGTTAATTTCCGTCTTCCTCTTCTTCAGCAAGGGGAGACGTCAGGAATGAGTTGGAGACTAAATTCGTGGGGAAAATATTCCTGAGTGTGGTGTTGGCAGACCCAGTGCATGTGGCGGTAGCAATGACTGTGCCCCAACCGACTTCCGACAACAAAGTGTTTTTCCTTGTACTTCCCGCAGGAGTTATTATTTCACTGTCATGCCAGGGTTTGCTCTATAATAATTGAAACAAATTATCTTTTTAAATTAGTACGATGCTTGGAGTAAAAATTTAATTTCATATTCGGTGCAAGAGTCTGATTTATTCGAAGGAAATGTCTCTAATTATTATCTAGGGGAGTTTTAATTCATCAGTGTTTTAAGATTCTCGCTTTTGCTTCCATGCAATCTATTAATGCCGGATAACACGTATTAATATTACAAATATCGTGCAAATGTCGTACATGCGTGCCAACTTACTTCCAGGTCTGCGAAGGTGGCTGGTGACATTATGGTGACTAGAATCCTATGATACCATACTTTAGTGTAATTCCCCATTCATGTCTTTATCCAAAGATTTTGCACTCTTGAAACACTCAAACAACTTCCACAATTTAAATGTACGTTGTTCGTATGTTTTCACATGAATTTTCGAAATATAATATATTCTAATTCTGAGAACGAGTAACGCTTTAACTTGACGGATTGAATTGAAAATATCAATAATAATCTCCTCTTGCAAAAGTGTTTTAATTATTTTTGTTGAACTTTAGGTTGTGTATAGCAATAATGACATGAAAAAAATTTGTAAAGATTTACTAATGTTTTGAAATCCTCTTAAGAGAATTAAAAACCGAATTCCCTGTGTAAATGCATAGTTGTTGCCAGTTTTTTCGGTTTTATCGATGTTGCGTATAAATACAAATGAATTAGATACGAGTGTAATTTATATATACGCTCTAGTGGTACTACATGACATTTCTGATACTATTCGTCAACATCTTCTTGAACCCCAAAAGTTTTGCAGTAAATGACACCAATTCTGTTGAATGATTCGTGAATAACGGCGCCCGAGAAATGTCATAGGCACCAAATATTATTCCATAAACTAATAAAATCGTCAATTATTCATTACCTATTTTTCTCAAATGATAACTAGTGTAGCTACCAATGATCTACTATCGACCTTTTGTGGTTATAAATTAATATCTCTCTCTATCTCATTTGTGCGAAATTTCACAATATTCCAATTATTTCATTTACGTGAAAGCACAATTTTATTCTTTATATTAATGCTCTTATGTAGGGGCCAAGTTTTAGTATGTTCTGACGTGTTGATTCTTCGCGTTACAAGTAGGCATGTTCTTTGTGTGCAAAAATATTAATTTTTATTTTGCAAACGGGTTTCGCCGAGTGGTGGTTTTCGTTTTAAAACGACACTTTAATATCCTGGAATAAGGCCCATATGAAAAGAATAAATACTGAGACATTTACTCAAGCCTCACTGATCTACGTGTATAGCATTTCCAGCGAATTTTCCTCGTAAACATTTCTGGACGTAGAATTTCCTTCGCACCATTTATAAAAATCATTTTGGACAAATTTCTATCGTCATCTCATCTGTACGGTTAATGCTCCAACGCCTCCAAGTATTGGTGATATTGTCGCCCTTCAATCCGACTCCTCAACATTTCCTTGATTCTTTCTTTGTGGGGCCTAACTGCGTACTTCACACCGGCAACGAACGCCAACATTTTCTGACAGACACTGTCCTGAAATCGTCTGTTGCCCCTTCCAATTCTGCCTCAGAGTGATGAGTATGTTTCGCTAAAAGCTTCCAGTTTGCATTCCGTGAGATGGATAGTTTAACGCGCGTCTGCTTTCCTGCTGAGACCTCTCTCTCGTGTGAGGGGTTTTATGCTTTCCCTCGTCGCCGGGGGTGTCTCTTCCTTCGTTTCCGATTTTACGTGCTACTTTCCTTTTTGTGATACTTTTCCCTCCAAATTTTTCCCCGTCTATTCCATGTTGCCCTCGGAACTTCTCCCACCCTCCTCTTAAGACTTTTTCTTTCTAATACTTTCCCTATTCCCATTCGCTTTTGAATGTTTTTCTGTTTTCTTTCCTTCGTCTCCCATTCTCATTTAACAAAATATTAAAATATTTCTTTTCTCCTCTCTCTCTCTTTACCCCCGATTGTCTATACAAACAACCGTTTCTCCTCTTTTCTCCCTTCCCTCCTTTCCCCCCTCGCCCTCGACTTCTTTGCCCCCACCGTGTTGATACTTATTTTCTCGCTGTAATTGCCTTCACTGCCTCTCTCACCCACACAAACTGCTCCTCAAACCCGAGTCCCCCGCTTCTTTCCCTCTTCTTACGCTTCCATCCTCACTCCAGCCCACCTCACTTCAACTGTTTCCCCCAGCACTTATTCACGTCCTTAAAAGTCTCCGCTCATCTTCACCCCCCATCCCTCATCTTAACGCGTATACATTCGTACAGAGGCATGGATCTTTGTCAGAAATATTTCACTTCTTTCCTCTCGTTGCTCCTCTTCGATTCTTGTAAATGTATCCCACGTATGTGAGTACATTCTTCGGATTGTACTCACATACTGGATACATTTATCCTATTTAGCAATCTCTTTACTGTGAAATTTTACTTTTATGGTATTTTATCTTTGGTTTCAATCGCTGTTGTGGTATGCATTAATCGTTAAGGTTTTTCACGTTCCATTGTCAATAGGTTAATAACAGACTGCATGGGGTCACGAACGGAGAGAATTCATGTCTGTTTGTGGTCATTTACCTCCTGTTCATCGTGGCTTCAAGTAATCACTCTGTGCATACACTCTTGCCTTTAGAGGAACATTTTCTTATAAAAGCCTTGCCTTCGGTTCCATTGTTAATATCATCCATGTATTGCAAAATAGTAATAATCTGAAAAATAAACCAGTACCTTTCATCTCCTATATATTTGCTAATTATCATTATTATTTATTCATATCTAGATACATTTATTCATAGTAATTTCATTGCATCCGTTGTTATGCAAATATCTTAAAGCATTCGTCACCGTATGGCGGATATAGGATGGCATTTCCTAGTCAGGACCACATCTCCAATGTATGTATTTAACCTTATTTTTAGGAAGAAATGCGGAACCATGTCTCTAATTGGAGTGAGATCCGTTCCACTAGTGACTAACTAGCATTATTGCGCACTCTTACAATGACGTTTCCGGGGTTTTGCTGATTATGAAAATGAATAATATAATTCAATGTTATACTCTTAAAACTGAATATTCCTCTTGAATCTATATGTTGACCAGATGTGCAATTACCCTGAATTTAAATCATTTCTCTAAAAATCTGTGACTTCCTTTTCTGATTTAGTTGAAACAAAACCTTCCATTTTCCTGCCCTCCCATCTTTCCTTAATCTTTGGGATTCTCTTTTGCCTCGTTTGCTATTGCCTTCTGATTCTTTATCAATCTAGAAATAATTATTTGCTCCTTGAAGAAAGTTAATCACTCTTTCCTTTAATTTGGGACGTCCACCGCTACGCACACTTAGTTCTCCACTCATGCATCGAAATCAAGTTTACCCTGGTAACTTCCGCTATCCATCACAGCGTATACGATACATGCCCTCTTTCACATCGAAGATCATACGCAACCCTTTTCTTCTTAATTTTTATCAATCCGCAATTGACTTTATTTACACCTTTACCATTTTCTCATTTCTTCTATGTCCTTTTGTAGTGTTCGAATCAACTTCTGCGTTATTTTGGTCATTTGTGTACCTTTTCAATTGTATCCTTGCTAACCGATTATCAAATTTTGCATCCCGTCTGTGAGATCTGGTGTTTCTTACATCTCTTATGAAATTTTCATTCTCAGTCCCCTGTAATCATTTTCCAATGATCAACCCTAGTTCGTTTTAGTCCTTACGATGTCTCCCGCAAGGAATCTCGACTGCCGTGCACATATATGCGTCTGGAAAAGTAGCTTTAAAACTCCTAGAGTTTGTCTCTTCACATTTTAGCATAACTCCCCCATTTTCCTCGGCGTTTGGCATTCCAACCTCCTCCATTACAATATCTCAATCCTAATTTTTGCATCTCCGGATGCTTCTTTCTCTTTCCCACACACATGTCGCTACTTGGTGATTCTAATTCCCTTTTTCCAACCACCACCGTCCCCAAAGTATTCTAACATACCTCCATATCTTATCCGCAATTCCCTACCCATGAATGAAAATCCATTCCATTTCCATTTCCTGTTTTTCCCAGACGCTCTCCTTCTTCCTTTTTTTATTTTTTTGTCTCTCCCTTTAACCCTTTAACCATTCAACCATAACGTACCTTCCCACTCCCCTCTTATTTCTTTTCTCCACCCATTCCACGTGCTTTCTTCCCCTTCCACCCATTCGTGTTCCTAACCTCCCTTCCCAAGTTCTTCTTTTCTCCTCTCCTCCACGGGCACTCTCTCTCACCCAAAATCTTTTCTTCTCCCAGCCATTTGCTATAAAACCATCCTTCACCTAGACGGCCCCTCCCTCGGAGGGCCCTCTTTGTTATTCTCTCCCCCACCCCATCATCCCCCCTTTATTCCTCTCTACTCGAATGCCCGTTTTTCTCTCAGCGCCTCGCGTAAACCCACCCACCCAGTCCCTCTCTCTCTCTCCTTCTCGTTCATTTATATCCTTGAACCCCTCCTCCTGTGTTCAAACCTCTTTCTGCTCCTACCTCCCTTTTTTAACTCTTTCTCTCCCTCTAACCGTTGCCTTTCCAGTAATTTTTCTTACACATACTTTCTGCATGCGTATATATTTCACTTCCCGCGACTTTCTTCCTTCGGATAATTGTTTTTTCCAAGTTTCCCTGTTTTTTTCTGAATTTTATGAGGAGGAAATTGCTGTGATTGATTGAATTGTTGTGACTATGTCCTATCTCGTAACTCTCCACCAAGAACTCCGGCGAGCGCCTTTACACAATCATTCCACTTTTTTCAAAGCTGCATATGTACATATGACAGAGACTAGAAGAAAATGAAAAAAATGGCGGTGTCACGAGCATAATGTGTATACGTATACAGACAGCTGTCAAGTGGCTATTGTAGAATATTTTATGTTATATTTATTGACTGGCTGTGTTCAAACTACGGTTCCAAATCAGTAGGTACTCAACTCCCTTTGTAAGATTTAATGATTTAAGTCTCACATTGGCTATTGGCTACATATTTAAATTATCGACCAGAATACGTCACGTACGTGAAATGAGCGTTTATATTCCGGAATTAACTTGCTGTATTTTTTATAATACGCAATTAGAGAGGACATCATAACCCTGGATTCACATTGAATTAAGTTTTTTTGTAATTATTTTCCTATTTTTCAGTTTTCCCCCTAATTTTTATCAGGTCTTTCAAATTTACCAATGGGGAGACGAATAATTTTGGTGGTTCAGTCCTTCAAATTTTGGTCGAAATTGTGTCTTAGACTTGTTGGATCAATGAACTCAGTTCCCAAGCTGAATTCATCCCGGTTGCATTTACTATCTCTAGAATTAGCTTATCCAAATGATTTGCACTCAAATGACTCACATTTATTTTACAGATAAGGTCAAAGAAAACAGAACGGACGGATAAGGTTGAGGAAATGAAACCTAAGACTAGAAATACCCTTAAAAGGCCATAATTTCTTTTATAAATGCAACACTTCGTATATAAATTGGATCTTCATGCACAGGAGTGTGCGATGTTGCGATATCTTCCACCTAAACTTGGTTGTAGAAATTGAAGCGTGTACATCTCACGTTTTCTTACTCAATACGAGTCTCCAATTTCTCCTAACGTGCCGGTTTCTCGGAAAGTGGAGTGCAAATGATATTCTTTGAAAAGAGATCGTTTTCACGTTTGAAATGCATTTTTATATTTATTTGAATGTGCACGAATGCATACGTATCCATGCATGCTTTGAGTGTAGAATCCTTTTGGGACATATTGCGCAATGTTTCATCATACGAAAGTCTCTTAAAGTGATCTTTATTGAGTTAATAAATAAGTGCTTTTGATTCTATGATACTCTAAGACACTTTATTTGACTCTGTGTGTCCCTAAACACTGGCTTCAAATGTTCAATTCCGTAAATATTTCTACGGTTATTTTCAAGAGAGTGTGTATGTTTGAGCCCAGTATGTAGGACCGAGGATCGTAATAGTTTTACTCGACTAAAGGTAAACTTATTAACACTTCCTTGATTGCCCCTGCTGTGAAGGGAGTAAATAGTCTCTCGGTTTATACTTTCAACGAACAATGAAGTATCTGTCGTGGAGAATGCCCTTCATCAATCCGTATCAATCAATCAAGCTGTAAAAAAAATCCCCTATGAAGAACATCGAATGTGAAATCAAATTTTGCCTTCAATTGAAAGGTAAAAACAACTGGAACCAAGGGACAGAAAAAATATACCTATATATTTATACAATGCATGAAAGCTACGTCCACGTAAGCCACAATGTGCATTGATTTATGCGAATTTCTTCGTTATGTCATTTGTTTAAGACTTGATGTGCAAATGTCATTGTTTCACAGCTAATTCTTTATGATTTTTATAAATCGAATAAGCGATGCGATGCAGCAGCGTCGAAATCACCTTGTACTCATCCATTTCTACCAATCATTATTTTGAAAATAAATTTAAAATGGTTATTGACGCCGTGACAAATTTAATAGAAATACATCGCGGTTAAAATTTAAATGTCGTAGTGTTTTGAATGTTGGCACTTGCGAGTAGATTTTTCTGATAATGTCTGTGCGAGGGGATTATAATTATTTTGCTTGAATAATTTTCAGTACTTCCAATAGGGTACCCCTCTTCTGATCTTTAAATCCATTTAAGAATCAATCTATTGAGAAAAGGAAATGATTAGCCGGTTGTATAGAATGCGTTCCACTACTCTATCGCACTGTTTCTTCAAATGCTTCCGTACGCGCTCTTTTCTGTTAAGTACCCCTCCATCCTTCAGTACTTTGCTTGGGAGGGAAAACTCGTGAGGCCCTATGTGCGAGGAGAGCGATAAAAAAGAGCGAAGAATAATGGGATGGCGAAGGGGGGGGCGGTGAAGAGCGAGAGAGGGAAGGGATTGATAAGTTTAGTGGATTTTAGGGTAGGGGGAGGTGAGAAGGTGGGGCCGAGAGGAAAGAGAGGGTCTTGGGGATTGTGGGGGAGTGAAAAACCCGAAAGGGTATCGGAGGTCCAGAGGGGATGTACGCGGGGAAAAGAAAGTGGGAGGGGAATAGACGGGGAGAGGAAGGGTAAAAAAGGGACTGACGGAAGGAAGGAGTGCGGAGAGAAGGGGAGTAGTAACTTCATAGGTGGAGTGGCAGAGAATGGCCACCGCTTGTACCCTCGCTTGATATTTAAGAGATGGAGTTTTTGCCTTGGGTGGTGGAGCAGGATTGTGGTGTCGTGCGGTGGGAAAGGGGGAAACGGGGGGGAGGGGAAGACTTCCTCTCTTATTTGCCCCGGAGGCTTTTGCAGGGGATGGCTGGGTGTTCTGGGAGAGGTTGCCGAGGATTTTCCTTGCGGTCCGGGAAAGTGTAGGGGGAGTGAGAGAAGGAAGAGAGAAGAGAGGGGAGGAGGGAAGAAAGAGAGAGCTTGGGTGTCTGAATCAAGAGGGCGATAGTAGGAGAGGATAGCTCCGTAATTCCTACAGGGAATGTGAGAGGAGAAGAGAAAGCAATCGATATCATTTTACGTAGTTTAGAGCTTTAACCTCTCGTAATTCTCATTTCCTTCCCCCATCCACACTTCTTCGACGTTCAAATCTTTCTCTCTCACTCTCCCTCTTGTTCTGTTTCGAATTTCTGTCGAAACTACCCTCTAACCCCTTACACCCATGATATTTGACGGCCCAACTCCGGTGACTCCTCATTTCTCTCTCTTCCCGTTTTCTCACTGTACCCTTTCGCTAACTCCCTCACGCTCCCTCATGCCGTTCACGCCGCAGGAAAAGCCGTCCTCATACCATGCCCTTGCCCTCCCGGTCCTCTGCATCTCCCTCTGTGGTTATCGTTCTAAAGGGAGGATCATTACTTTTTTAGGGGCACATATTCAATTGAACACGTGCCGATTGTGCCGTTCGCTTCACCTAACCCAGCGGATTTTGCGGTCGTCAGGATAATGCAGTTTACAGAACTCCATGCCTATGTTACAGCGACTTTCATTAACAAATTATGGAAGATCAGGTTTTAGTGGTTTAGAGAAATTTTATTTCTATCTTTTATTCCGCAGTATTTTTGTATGTTTTTACAGAATAACATTGTGCGTGATAATTTCAATTACATTTGATAAAATTTTATTATGCCTAATACCTACTGTATCTTTTCTCTCCATGGGTATCCAATGGAAAAGACGACTCCCATAAAAAGAATGGTATAATGTACTCAACTATAAAATTATTTTTCAGGCCTCATGCATGTCCTCTGGCAGAGGCTTCCTAAATTGTTTCTGAAGGTTACATTGTACCCGATGTTTCTACGTAATAGAGATACTCCTGAAATGCTTAAATTCTATAATATTTCGTCTTGGAATTTACGGCATTAGTTTTGATACCCACTGGCAATGAAAAGATAGTACTTTGGTTGTTGTTTTTCTCTGATAGGATAAATATATTTCAGTAGTTGTTCTCTCATTCATACCCCTCATTTTCATTTGCTTTGATGAAGGAGTAATACTCGTATTTTACTTTGACTCGTAGCCCGCAGTCAAATCTAGCCAAGTTATGCTGGCCTTGATTGGTGCATATATTATTCCTTATTTTACAAGATTTTATTAATTGCTACATTTACACGTGCCGCTTTGAACGTCCATTATTATCGGTAATTTATCATACTGTTCTCAAATATAATTTACTTAACTCTTGCATGCGTGATATATTACTTATCTCCTAATAGGAAGAAGAGAAAGGTGTGACCAAATGAAAATGTTGATGCTAAAATAATGGGTATAATTGTAACTTTTGATATTTGAATAAACCGGAAAAGAGAGGGAAATAAAGTGGAGGAAAAGGGGCTAGTAAATGTAGACAGTAATTTTCATTCACCTGAAACTCCAGCATTGATTTCAATTTTGCATAGTGTTTCATGCTATCATCATGCGATTTGTTTCTGTTGTAGGGCAAAAGTGCGCATAGATTTCTGCTGCGAAGTTGAAAATTCAGGGATGTATTTCCTTTATTTCGTTTTCGCTTCTATTGTTCCCTTCATAGGCCCCTCCTTTACTGTTCTGTTGCTGTTACCATGACAACGAGGCGAAGAGAGGGAGCTGATATGTTCCCCGTTTCGCCCGATTGGGGTCGTTTGTCCTCACTCCCTTCTGTCCCCACCCTTGCCTCTTCCTCCTTCGTCTTTTGATTTGCCCTTCCTTTCCTAACCCCCCTTCTCCCTCCTTGTTAGCCACTCCCATTTTATCCTCTCCTTACCCTCCCGAAAGCGTCCACCCTATCAGCCCTCACATGGGGCACCAATTCCACCACCCCTCTCTATCTACTCCCACCCACCCAACCCACAGCACCTTCACTCCTCCCTGAATCGCACATTTTTGCGGTTTCCATTGTAATTTTAATGCGGTGGGATGTTTCATCCTTCCCACCCTCCCTCCATTCCTCTGGAACTCACCTCTTTGTTATTTTTTTCTGCGTGACGCTCAGGGGAACTCTTTTGTTTTCTTTTGCTCGGTTCTTTCCCCTTTTTATCCCTCATGACTTTGGGTTAGATTCCGAACATTTTTTGTACACGTTTTTTGGGTACTTTCTCATCAACGTATGATTTATTGACCCAATGCCAGAATGAAGCACGTTTACCTTTAGTTTTGAAAACATTTAAACTGTTTAACTTCTAGCTCCGAATTATTTTTAGTCTTCGTTTTTCTTATTCTCCTTTGTTCGATGGCTTAAAGGAGGTCATACACAAAGAGCCCACTGATTAAATTTCACGAATTTCGATTTAATTCGAATATTTTCGAAAGATATTTTCAACTGTAATAATTTGTCTTTTTCATTCCAATAGAAAATCATAATTGTTAGCATGTTGATGGAGATCTATTGCCTTGACTTGAAGAATTTTGTTTGGAAAAAATCGTATTTGTATCAATTATTGGATAGGGCCCACAAACGTTCTTGGTTATAAGTGAAATCATGGTTACACCGATTTACCATCTACATTTGGGATGTAAAATTACATCATTTCATTTGACTCTTTGCACACAGAATTCCCAAGCAGAAAATGAGAAAACTCTACGTTGCTTTCAATTTTTTGTAGCCATTAGAGTGGAAGTTCTTAAGAAAAAATACTTTACTCTCATCTAAAACTATCGTCCCATTCCGCATAACGCAGACCGTAATTCCTTTCTTCTGCCTGCCTTGACCATACCATTCCGCCCCCTTATCTTCTCCTTCCCTTTCCTGTAGAACCGTGGCCTCCGCCTATTACTTACTCCTTCCCCTTCCTTATGTCTTCCCCTCCCCCGCGAAGTGGCCCTTGCCTTCCGGTCTTTCCTTTCTCATCTCTCGCATGTGGGTATCTTCTCTTTAGCACCCCTGTTAGAACCCTCATGGGAGCGAGTCGTAATGTGTGTGGTGCCTCCGAAGGTCTAACGACACGTCTCCACTTTGAATTGTCGCGTCATCTTGTCTCTGAATCCGAATCTGTATCGGGACGTTGTTAGAAAAGCGTCAGGCAAGGCAATGAAGGTGTGTTTCCGGTATTCAACTCCGGAGTATACTTTGAAGATTGAATCGAATTTCGGAATGTTTTCTTAAATGTTAGAATGCCATTCTTTCTGGGTGATATATGAATTCTGAATAATATTATTTTACACGTATATTCGTGCGAAACTATCATTAAAAATGTCGCAATCAAACAGTGTATAGTTCATCCTTTTTTATGTAGGAAAAGGCATACGAGCAATTATTTTTTTCGGCTATGATCTTGGACTGTATATAAATTACTTTGAAGGCTTTACACTCTTAAGAGGGTCCGTGTACATGAAGCAGTATCTCCTCAATTCCGGCGGGTGAAGGGGTGATGGCATTCAATTGAGAGAAGAGGAGGAACGTGAACAAGATGGGCTTCTACATCTACTTCTACTCAGTACCCCGCAAGCCGCCGCATATGTGGCACGTTAGGGCACCACCCGTAATTTAGAAAGAAAAAAAACTGCATGCAGAAGCCACAAATTTATAGTCCACAAACCAAACATGGTAAACATTCATGCAAGAACCCTTTCACACACATGCAAACCCACATACTGGCAACAAACATACACGTGCACAATCTTTGAATTTTTAATTTTGTTCCGACTTGCAAATTAAATGTTTTAAATATTTCTAAATGGACTTCGGATTCAGACTATTATGATTTCTGATTGTTCTGGGAAAGGATGAGTATTTGAATCTATCTGTATTGGAATCTATCTCCCTTATTTTATCTTTGTGGTCTGATCTACCTAAGTAGGGTGGGGCCATTATAATTCCTTTAGTGCCATCGTTAAACTCACTGGTTCTGAATCTCTCAAAAGTCTAAGTCTCGCTAAAATCGGTTTCGCGGAACTTAACTTAAAAGGAAAGCACGAAGAAAGGCAAACAACAACCTGGCCGGCCGTGAGTCACATCTAAGTAGGTTGAAAAGTAATGCACACATGCTTGTAGAGCACGGACAAAAACAGATAAGCAAAAAGTACAATTCTTAAGTTTCAAAATCATATATTAATTTTTCAACATAGTCACCGTTAAGACCAATATATTTCTCCCAACGTGTAACAAGTTTCTTCATTCCGTCACTGAAAAACTCTTCCGAGTTTTCTCGAATTCAGGACTTGACAGCTGCCTCTACTTCATTGTCCGAGGTGTAATTGTAATAATGTCCGAGGAGATTACCTTTGAGGTGTCTCTTGAGTTGAGGAAAAAAATCGCAAGGCGCAAGATCGGGGGAATAAGGAGGGTGTGGAATCGGTTCAAATTTCAGGTTTCGCAGAGCCTCTCCAGTTGCACATGACATGTCTGGATAAGTGTTGTCATGTTACAAGATTATTGTCGCCGGGCTGCCTTTAACACGACAAACTCGACCAGTATGGTTTACGATTCGCTTTTGTGTGATTCGCCGGTCATTTTGAATCAAATCTTCGACGAGTTTGCGATGTTTATTCTCTCTGGCCGAGATCGGACGTCCGCTGCGTGTTTCATCAACAATTATGGCTTTTCCAGGCTCGCAACCACGAAAGTTTACTACCCATAGATTTACAGTAGACCATCTACATCTACATCTACATAATACCCCGCAAGCCGCCGAAAGGGCGTGTGGCGGGGGGTGTTAGGCCACCACCCAAAAAAAGGAAAAAAGAAAAAGGAAAAAAGAAACACCGCATTCAAAACCAACACACACATGCAAACCCCAATCCACAACAGAGCACACATTCATTGCAACACCCCATCATTCGACGCGCATGCAACCACACATCTACCTATCCTCACTCCAAAAGCATGCAAGTACATACGCTTACCTACAACAAATGACCATAAACAGCCTTTACACGACGATGAATCTCAGTGGGAGTAACTTTTTCAGCAGTTGAAAATTCGATAGCAGCACGCTGTTTAACTGGCGTTGACATAACACTTGAACACGTCTCCATACTTCCGCTTCTCAAAATACACTGGATGAATGTAACAACCTCAAACATGCGCGTGTTGAGGGGGAATGTTACTTCCACTTACCATCAGGAGTGCTTCTGAAGGTCATTTGTTTGTGGTCTACTAGCATGTTTAGTTTTCAGCTTACCCTCGTGTTTCTACACAATGCACCGCAAGCCACCGCAAGGGCGTGTGGCTGGGTGTATGAGGACACCACCGGTAAAATAGATGGCAACTATGTGTAAAACAAACAAAAGCATGCCGATGAACACCCGCACAGGCGTGTATATCCATACAAAACTAATTTTAACTTACATGTAAATACCTAATCTAGGAACTAATATATAGTACACAAGAACTTGCACCTATAGCACAAGAACATGCACCTGCAGTAGATGCCTGCGTATCGTTTACTCTACTTCTTGCTGGTAGCAACGTTCGTTTCGAATTTTTGCTATTATCACTCATCTACATCTACATCTACATAATACCCCGCAAGCTGCCGCAAGGGCGTGTGGCGGGGGGTGTTAGGTCACCACCCAAAAAAGGAAAAAAGAAATACCGCATTCAAAACCAACACGCACATGCAAACCCCAATCCACAGCAGTGCAGACATTCATCGTAACATCCCATCATTCGACGCGCATGCAAACGCACATGTACCTCCCTTCACTCCACAAGCATGCAAGTACATACGCTTAACTACAACAAATAATTTTACCCCAGGATGCAGCAAGAAATTAATCACGAACGTGCAAGCTAGTTTCTAGCAAGTAGCCAGGCGAATTACCACCACCACAAGAACGTTCCGCACAAAAATCTCTCCTACTCAAGACGAGGAATTCGGCCCAACGCTGCAGGTGGTAGGAGGGCACACCCACTGTGCCACACCCACACCCACTCCCGACTGTCCGAGTAAAGAACGAATATGTTCATCTCTCTGTAATCCAGTCAAACTCCCATTGCTCTGTGGCCTAACCTGCCAAAACAGTGTGGGCCATATTAACATATTTTGTGTCATAATTTATCTTGAAGTTAAACATCCATGCTTCTTGGGGTGAATTACATACTTAACTGCAGCACAAACGTTTGTTTTCAGTCACAGATTCATGCAATGTCATGTTGAGGGCTGGAAAAAAGTCATGTATCACAAAAATGGCATATTACGGTATGTTTGTTCGCATTATGTTGTCACCATCGGGACAATTTTGGTGACCTCGTAAATAAATATACCCAATGAAACCTCATAAAAGTTTTCCATTTGACGAGTACACCAGTCTCATGCGTATTTTCAAAATATTCTTAGCGGAGCAGGCTGGATTATATGACGGTATCGAATTGAAATCTGTTGCATGTTACGCGCTTGTCCCATTCAGCTGAAACAGCCCTCGCTGCGCGTCATCCTACTTTAACTACCTCGTCCGTTCTTTGAGGAGTGGGGAGTTAAAAGCTGCCAGCGAAGGATATTTCAAGGTTGACCGCGACTAGAGTGAGAGTGTCCAGGGGTAGCGAAGGGAGACAGCCAGTCATGACATTCCTTCTCTCCAGGAGTGGGGTTGTCAATTAGTCCTTCCCGTGAACACTTGCATCCCTCGAAGGTTTCCCAGCTGCATCCTTCATCTGTCATCCAATATTGTCGCTTACTTCACTGGAGCTGTCTCGACTTGGGTTCTTTCACCCAAACGGTTCCTTATTCGTGTACACACTTTTATTTCAACTTTCACTTTAAAATTATCGCATATTCAGTAACCCAAAAAAATTGCATTCTAATAAACAACATGTTACCTCTCATCTGTTTCCTAACTTCAGTACAACGATAGAATGTTAACATTTTGCCGATGCCGGGTTTTTTTCCTACCATTCCCCCACTCCCTGAACATTCTAACTATCAAATTACCGACCTATCCCTATTGGTGCAAATAAACTCAGCTATCGGTCGCCTCCCCGAATAATCAATTTATTTATTAATTGTATTCTGCCTGTTTTCTATGATGCTTCAGACGACATCGTCATTTAGTCTTACTTTCTTATTTTTCACTCGACCTCAATGCTGAAGTTTTTCTTATTTTACAGTTTCAAATGATCTTAGCGGTTATCTGTAAGGATTGGATTACTAAGCTTGTCAGTCACCTACGAGGGGAGATCAATAAATATTGGTTATGATTATTCTTTTACAACACATCTCTTCTCATCTTTAAATTTTGATTCTCCTAATAAATAGCTCTCAATTGGTTAAACTTCACTTGTCCCACTTTTTTTCATCCTTCGAATACAGGTTGGAAGATATTTTTTAATAGGTGCTTCAACTTCGTCTCATCAGCTTTCACCAATGCTTTCAATGCTGAAAATCGCCTTTCACGGTGACGTTTATTCACATTGACGAACCGTCTGTCGCCGTTTACTTTGCTTAAAAATTTTCCCCCTAACCTTACTCGTGCAGCCTTCCCACTAGGAGAGGCAGTTTCAATTAGCTCCCTTTATCCTTTCCTATGAAGCTCGTAGAGAATTCATTATGGCTCAGGGTTCACCCTATCCATTTGTTTCTTCTTTTCCTTGTTGCACCTCGAATTCTATTTTCCTCTTCTACTTTTCTTACAATTTTTCATTTCTCATTTTATCTTTCTCTTTGATCTTTAGCGTCCACCTCCAGAACAAAGGTGCGAGGACTTCTTTTCTGTGTATTAATTATCTAATGCCTTCAAAGAAAAAAACGGAAAGATGCATCATGAGCTACCATCAAGAATGTTTCTTTGAAATGTGGACTTTTGCGATTGAAATGGTCTCAGAGAATTTCCAGTAAATCCCTGTAATGTGCTCCATTTAAAGAAAAATGTGCTGGTACGATGCTGATACACTATTCCATGAATATCGACGAGGGGTACGTCTTTAACTCTTCCTGGAGAAGCCATCTTGGCATTTTTGGAGTGGTAGATTTCCACAGAGAACATAGCTGTTTGATCTTAGGAGTCATGTATAGTAGTCAAGTTTCATTTGAAAAAGACGCTTATATCAAATATCTACATCTTCATAATACCCCGCAAGCCGCCGCAAGGGCGTGTGGCGGGGGGTGTTAGGTCACCACCCAAAAAAAGGAAAAAAGAAAAACCGCATTCAAAACTAACACATACATGCAAACCCAAATCCACAGTAGTGCATACATTCATAGAAACATCCTATCATTTTACACGCATACAAATACACATCTACCTCCCTTCACTCCACAAGCATGCAAGTACATACTATATGCTTAATTATAACAAATAATTGTACCTTAGGTCATCATTATCATGTCATTGTCATTTGTCATAACCGTCTTTATATATCATTATATATAGACGGTTATGATGGAGTGAATTAGTTTTTTGTGATGATTGTCCATATTTTTGTGAAATTTAGTTGGCCAAAAACTCTGAGGTAAGATATTCTACAAAAACATGAAGACATTGATACACCTGGCTTAAATGTGATCTTTTGGGGTTGCATTATTAAATTTAAATTCATATTATGGCGTAATTTTTTAAATATATGTATGTATATACAATTGGAGATATTCCAGAATATGACGAAACATGTTCAAATTATCCTAAAATAAATTATAAAGTTATTGGAAGTTGTTAACATGCATATTTTTTCTTTCTTTCAGGTAAGAAATCAGCATTTTATTGGATTAGGAGATGGGTGAAAATGGTAGTCCTGAGGTACAACCTACAGCTTGTTAATTCTTCCAACAGTATGTATTTCATATGTTATTTAAAGTTTATCGTATATAACATCCCATGCGACTGCAAATAAAACAGTGGATAAGATTGAGCAGTGATCTAAGTGTGTTCACAGAGGGATATGTCTTATGCCACCAGTTAAGAAACCACCTTGTAGTTATAAATTCCTACTATTTAACTGGGAAGAATGAGACCGGTTTATATACTGAGGTCAAGGGGAAATGGCAGAGAATTTGTACCGTCTTATTTATGTAGATAGTTCATGATGAGTGAGAAGGAATTTCTTACTTCTAAATAGTGTGGAATATAAAAAAGCTTTTAATTTTTTACTATGAGCACAAAGTTACCCCATAATTGATACACGTAATTAACTTAATGATTAATGCATTGACCTGGAAAGTGCAACGCCCGCGGTTCGAGTAATGAATGGTCAAGGAAACTTTGTTCTGATTATAATCTGCACCATTTCGCATTCTCCTCAAAACTTTTGTTCGTCTTTATAAGCGCATTTATCCTTTTCCCTGTATCTCTATAGATGTGAATATGTTTGATGGCTTTTCGTGTTTGATTGTGTATCGTATTTGTCCAATATGACTAATTTCCTTATTCTGGATATGCGTGTCGTTAAACGTAATATACTTGCTCTGTGCGACAATGTGTGACTGCTTTCCCTGTTATCCTTTCCTCTTATGTGAATGACCATTCCTCTGGCTGAGGTTGAAGTAGCTCCAGGATGTCAACTATTGGCAAAAAAATCGGGACAGTTGGTTGCAAAATCCCCGCCAATTTCAGTGGTAATTCCAACTTCCTTCCTAGCTTATTGATTAGAGCATGCACACGGCAAGTCGAAGGTCGTGGTCAAGGAATCTTTTTTTCTGCTTGCAGCCCAACCCTTCAATTTTTCTCCACTTTCCTTATGCTCGATATGTGTTCCTAACCCTATTATCTGTATATAAACCTGTGTATATAACTGAACGTATATTATGAATGTCGAATTATGGACGTGCCTTTCAGAAAGCGATTCAAGTATGTTACGAAATAGATTATCCAAACCGGTTCGATATTCTCAAATGTCGACTCAATAGCCGTGAATGTTTTATTTAGCTTATTTAGTTTTATCAGCGTCAAGGTCATTGGACTGGCCTGCGCTACAAAAGGGCTTACGTATACAACTACTTATGTAATCTGAGAATAAAAAAGATCTGGATATAATATTGTAATTAACATTTTTACGGTCTTAATCATTAATAATTGGAATTCCAAATATTCTCTCTGCATGTCATGCTAAGGTTTTACGATTTTATGATCAAATCATCCTCCCCTTTACATTGTTATCTATTATGCGTACGTAAGGCACCCTTTCGTCCATAGTTGTGTTTTCCATGTGAATTATTCCCCCGTTCCCTACGAAGAGTTTGATTTCGTAAAGAAATGGGCCGTTAATTAGCGTCGTTTCCAATTTCGGCGGTAGTACATCCCTAGTGAAATTAGAGGAAGACATTCCCTGGCGTAATGGCGTGTTCTCTCAATCACTGCCCTCGTATTATGCAGGCTCGGGGGCCATAGAATCGACTTCTTGTCAAGTTGTGTCTTCCGTCCTCCGGGCAACTTCTGTTCCTCAGGGGGAGCTGGAAGGACAGTGAAGGATGTTTGGGGGATTAGATGACGGGGGTTGAAGAGGGGTTTGAGGGAGGGGGTGAGGTGGAGGGACCACCGGATGGTGAGGATTAACCCCTCGGCTAGGAGGAAGATGGGCGGTGGGAGGACCAGGAGAGTGAATATCCTGCAGTTGGAGATCTCGGGCAGTCGACTCAAGTGCTTGAATTACCGCTTGCCCCACCACTCCTGACACTGGTCTCCTTCAAACTTCCCCTTCCCGTCTCCTCCAGTTAGGGTCCCAGCATCCTCCTCATCCCTATCTTATCCTTGACGCCCACTCTTCGAATCCTAAGGTGCTCCCTCCCTCTGCTTTCTCTCTTCTGCCTTTCTCGAAGGTAACAAATCCCAATATTCGGCTGATAGTCTCGGTCCTCTCAGACAAGTCTTATTCTCTTATCTCTGTCCGAATCAGCCAAAGGGTTCCTGTCGTTTCCCTTTCGACCTGATACCATAATAGTACGTTTGAGGCCTAGTTGTGCTGCGCTTAGCGAATGATCACGACATTTTTATTTCAAACATTACCTCAGACACTAATGACATCATTTTGCTCCAGTTATAACATTGCTGATAATAATAGCACCAATGACTAAATGACTCTAGGATATTTTGAGAATATTAGAACAGAAAGAAAGTGAAGCAACTTCATTCGTATCTTTGACCTGCATGAAAAACTTTTGGGTGTATATTTCATTTATTTAATTGCATTATAGTTTTATTTACTACCCTGAGAGCCACCACTACGGTGTGTCGCAGGGGGTGATAACACACCAGACTACCCTTGAAACCTTTCCCTCCTAGCGCAGTCGGACGAACGTTATTTTACTTGGATGCTTTATAGTGCGTGTGAAAAATGACATCTTTGAGTAAAATGAAATTTCTATATATATATACATATAATATATATATATATATATATATGAACGAGTGTGTTTATACCAGAATTATAATTTCATTTGGAATGTGTCTATCCGGGGTTGTGAGGCCTCTATCCTCCATTTGGTATTGGTTTTCCATTTTTCTGTCGTGTTGCTGATTTCACGTTGGTATTTTTTTGTTGTAAAACGACGTCACTGTTATTCTCACGAACAGAACAACTGCTTAGGCCTTCAGACGTACTCGTATGAATTAAAAGTGACTCGTGTAACTTTTAAAACACTTATCGGTTTGTACAACTAAGGCCGCACCTGCAAGACTTCGTGAGTTGTCGATGTTTTGATCCTAAATGCTTACCACAAGGCCTGTTAGCTTCCAGAAGGGAATCAATTACCTACGAGAGGGCTTTTTTCTAGAAGAATCATCCCATTATTTTAAATAAAAACGTGTTTCAACTAATTGCGTTGGAGATTTCCAGAGAGCAAGAGGCACCGCAGGTGGCGTAGACGCAGTAAAATGAAAATATATTTACTATGTATGCATCTGAGATGTAAATATTTCTAGAAAGCATACACCTCTTTATGTCAAAGTCTCCATTAATGGATACAGTCACATTAGTTAATGTGTAAGCTAACTTATTGTGAAGATTCCTGACAAACCGATTTTGTAAACAATTAAGACTGCTTATGAATGAATGTGGACATTGTAATCGTACTGACTTTCATTTATTGAGCGATTTAAATACCGATTTTGAAATTAAGTAGCTATCATGGGGTTTGGTTTTAAGTGGAGGTTAAAGTTAGCCTTTTGTTTAACCAAACAAAGAACCTACCCTGTATTGACTAAATTTCATGCTATTGTTTCCTCTTGCCAAGCTGGATACACTTATTGTATCAGTTAAATACGAAAAACTTACAAAATACTACATTGAAATGTCGCTTGGGATTTCCCTGATCAGCTATTTGCATCCCACCAATGAAATTTGCATTTATTCTATTCAATTTTCGCTCTTAGTTTCCGGAAAGTTTATTAAATCGTAATGAGATGGACTTTTTGCATGTCCTCATTATGGGATCCTGATCTTGTTCTTTTTATTGTTACTAGTAGATTTTCATCGCCTGTAGACACTAATGACTGATATTGCATCATTGCTGGGATTGGACTTTCAATAGTTTGACCACCGTAAATCACGTGAGTGTAAATCGATGTAAGAGTAAAATGTTTTTCAGTGTAGTCATGTTATGTATACCTAAGGCATAATATTATAGCTTTATTTGTTGACTCATTAAAAAATATCACGATGTCTATCAACCACATGATAAGCCATAAAATTTCATTTTTTAAATTGACCTCAACTTTTATTCACCAATGGGACAAAATATTTTTCTTCTTTAATTAGTTTTTTCCAAGTTTGCTCTTCAACTGGAGTGCTTCTTTTATGTTGCATTACATACTGAATGCAGTTTTACATTTCCGACGTCTTCTCCTTTCTATTATCGTACTTGTGCTCCTCACTTTTGTGGCTGACGCAACGTTTCAGCTCCTCAAATTTCTTCTCCTGTGTATGTATATTTTTATCTTGGCAATACAAAAAAAGCGACCATTAGTCACTTTTTTCGTGACGTCAAGTACGTCTTAAGCAGTTGTGTAATGGGGGAAACTTACCGAGCCACCGCGAAAATATTGTCGTGCCTGACGCAGCGGGAGAACTTGCATGAATCAGAATTCTGCCTCGCCTCTCCTCCTCTTCTATCCATCCCCTTGCCGAAACAACTCAGTCTCTCTCTCCGAACGAATTCCACCCGTACGACGAACCAACCTCCCTCCATCGTTCCTTCCCCAGTTCCCCTCACCCACACAGAACATCACGTGCGTTCGGTTGCCTTTTGAAATCGGGAATTACGAGTTGGAGAGTGCTCGCGTGGCAAGTGAATGGCATTGGAGGACATCACGGGACGGCATGGAGAATGTACGCAAGGAGGGGAGAGACTCGAAGGGAAAGGGTTGTGGGGCCGCACAGATGACGGGAGTGGGGAGAGAAGGGAGACAGAGAGGATTCAGTGCCTCTTCTCTCCCTCTCGCCCTTTCTCTTCACATATCGACTCCTCCACTCGACTTCGCCTCTCTCTCTCTCCCTCCCTCCCTCCGTCCCCGTTGAGTACTATCGAAGGGAGTTGGGTGGAGCGGGGAAAGAGGGTAGGGTGAAGAGAGTGGCATGTAGTAAAGGGGATGGGAGATGGACGGGGGATACTCCTGACCCCCTCCCCTCTCACATTTCGTTCCACTGTCTCTCTCTCTATCGTCATGCACACAGAAGGAAGAAGAATGAGTAGAGAGTATCTACCTACCCTGAATCGAATCGGGAAGCGCAAAGTAATTACTGAATTCCGGAAATCTCTCCCGAGAGAGAAAAAAGTAATAGAGTAAAATTGATTGTTATTCTCCTTTTCTTTCGTAGACTTTCGTTTCGTTAACTATCTCCCCACTGCCTGTTCATTTGCCTTCGAAAACCCATATTTTTCTGCTGATGACGTGTACTCTCGTGTGTAGTGAGTGGGATTGATTTTTTGTGTGTATAACACGGTCGTAATTGCAGGTATATTAACAATTAGAGGTGTAGGACGGTCCCGGGAAAACACTAGGCATAGCCGTGGCTTTCCGCAAAACCCTTTCCAGCCTAAGCTCTTTTTCACTATGTATCTATTCGCTCTCCTTCTCATGCCTTCTACAAAGCCTATTCTCTTCCTCTCTAATCTTTGCTAACGCAATAATCTTTTCTCCGTATTTATCTTTAAATTATAACTATATTTTTTCATTCCACTTTTTTTTAATTATTTGGAATTCGGTCTGAAACTCTCCATATTCCTCACCATACGTAAAAATTTCTCGTTCTGTTGATTTACCACATGATTTATCTGAAATATCGGGTGAATGACAATTTATTTTGTGATATATTAGGATTTTTACGGACGGGACTTCTCAAATTTTAAACAATAAATTGCGTCTCTTATTGATCAGTATCTTGCTAGCTCAAAACAGGTAGAGAATAGGAAGAATGTGTTATTCATAACGAGATTCGTTTTGCTCTCCGAATGTCTCTGGCGATCCGTGAGCCTTGGGAACCCAATGCACCTTTGAATTTTCTCCTTATTTAGTTATCCCAGGGGGAAAACCTACCAGAGTTGACACTACACCCATATCCTTGGCGGCACTCAAATCCGCGAAATTTTGGTTCGCAGGCGAGCGCGTTACCCTCCCTGCTAACCCGGTCGAGAAAGAAATTAAAGATAGTAGAGAAGATTTGAAGAAAAAAGAGTAGGCTGTGGAAGAAGTAGAGGAAGGTTCCGGAGGATATGAAGACATGGTTAGACCATATTGGTGATCTGATGCATGCGTTTGAATAGCTATTTATTTAAAAGTATCTTTGGCTGCCTCTTTAGAAGCCTAAGTGCGATTTAATCTACGAGACTGTCCTCAAGTGCTCGAATTTTCCCAAAGATTCACAATTATCATATTGTAGTATTTTTAAATACTTGATTCTCCTCTAGATATATGACATCCATGAAAATAAGATGCCTTTTGCGTTTTAGCGAACAAGACTGATAGTAATCGGCAGATACTTGGAGGCAGGTGTCGGCAGCAGCAAATTTTCTGTGAAACCACACTCGCATTTCATTACAACAAAAATTGGAAATTTTGTATCGGAACAGGAACCCCCAATGATTTGGTTTGCCGAAATGTTCACCAGCTATCGAGAAACTCCAATGAGGGAAGGACTCTTGGTATGAGGGACGATGGAGGAGGGAAGGAGACGCCTGTTGCCTGGGGTGGGGGAGGTGCATCGTTGTTGCACATCAGTAGATGGTGATGGTGTGGCTAAAGCCTTGGGAGAGGAAGAATGAGGAGAGGATGTAGGGTTGGAGAGGAAGTGCAAGTAAATTGAGGGAAGGGCGAGGTGGAAGTGGGAAACGGTGGTCGAGGGGTGTTGAGGAATGGGGGGAGGAGTCGGGCGTCGGGGGAGAAGGGAGGAGGAAGAGAGCGGAAGCTCTGCTCCCGATGCTTTTTAACTATTAATCCGTGAGAGCGGAGACCACGGCAGAGGCGCATCCTCTGCGGTCCGCATCGTTTCTGCTTGCTTGCGCTGCATTAAATGTTTAAAACGCTTGAGTTAAGACGGTCCCGTCTGCTCGTGCCACCTCCTTACTCCTCCCTTAACCCCCCTCTATTCACTGCCGTCTGCGCACACCGGAGGGACACCCACTTCTTCCCGCCGACCTACCTCCCCTCCTTTAGCCTTCATCGCAGGAAGTATGCACGTTTCATGCTTCCGTCCTCTCTCTCTCACTCTTTGCCTTTCTCGAGGTAGTAGTGTCTTGCCATGTGGGATTCCCCGGCAGAGAATCATATTAACGCGAAAGCGTTCACCATTTCGGTGCCCGAGTTCCCTCAGTATGCACCAAGCAAATCAGGAGGGATAGGATACTACGTAGCTTGGAATTGACCAAAGTTAGGAGAAGATTCGGGTATGAGCTCATCCTGAGGATGAGAAGTCAAACGATTTATGCATTTTGGTCCCTGGCCATGCTTCTCTTGACGACTTAGTTACTAGGTCTACAGTGCGAAAAGTAGTTGTGAAAATTCTCCTGGAATGGTGCTGATGCTTCCGTATCCTGTCTAAAATGGCGAAGAATGATATTTAGGGGTAATTTGCTTTATATTTTGCATAATCTTTTTGCTTGAAAACGTATATTTCATATGCTCTGATCTTGTGACGGTAACGTTTAATCTGAATTCATGATTTCCGCCGTGACATAAAATTTGCCAACACTACCCTGCATAATTACATCCCACTTGAATTATGTTCGTCCAATTTGAACTTTCCTTTACTTTAGCTTACTTTATATTGTCTCTGAAATAATTTCAAACAAGTAATTAAACGTTATGAGAGCTTTTAAGGATTATATTGTGAGCCGTTGAGGGAGAGTCAGCGTTCGTTGACCGACAATTATTGCTCTACAGAGAATTGAATCTTAATCTATTCCTCTTTAATTATCCATAATTTTCTTTGACATTTTCGAATGTTCTAATATGCTGACTTTTGATACGCATTTGTCATTTGAATTGAGTTCATATCCAATATAAAAGCGTGGGCTATATTAGTTGGTTACGTTGGTTTCAATCAAAATTTTAAACCTGAACGTAATGCCACATTACCTTTTACGACTTTGTCACATTTGCCGGATTCCAATTTATTTGCAATTTAATGCGCCACGTGGAGGCTAATTAAATGCAGGTGGTGTTATTTCACTCGCAGTATCTTGTACGGTCTGTATGAATCGGAGCTCCAGTTGGTATTAACTCAACTTTAGAGCCAGCGAACTAATGGATGCAGTGCGTGGAGTCAATGGCGGGGACGTCAAAGGCAGGATGAAGACGTTGCCTAATTACGGACTCTTGTTTATGCGCAGTGCATGGCATGTAGCATCATGTCTTTTGTGGAAATGCGACATGCACCATCTTGGAATGCAGTCAAAAGTCTTGGCAGTCTGGGGGAAAAGTCAAGAGTCAGTTGATGAAGGGATGGAAGGAGTCTATTCGTTTCGCTGCCTTGCCTACCGCTGCGTCGGAGATTGCACTAATTCCTCGCTCCGCGTTCCTGCTGCGATACCTCCCTTCCCAGCCTTCTTCGCCATCCCAAAGTGGCTTGTTCAATTTATTGTTTTCTCCCCGTGGAAAACCTCATATTATAAAGTATTTTATGGGCCCTGTAGTTGAGAATTATCCATAATTTTTTGTGAGTCTACTAATCGTGTGGACTAAAAAGTGACACCACTCGATGCTTTCATCGCCGTAGATAGCAATTTATACAATTATTTATTTGTTAATATTCTATTACGCGTATACAATAAGACTGGTGGTAAATCATAAACCGTCGAAATACAAGAAAAAATAGTGTCACTAGAAAACACATTTATAAACCAAATGCCACTTCAAAAATGCTCGCCATTTCAATTAAACCAGCTTTATAGGATATTCATAAACTGAGTCGTTTACTATGCTATACCATGGTGTAAATGGTAATTACCTTCGTGAAAGATTTTGCCGGGGATTATTACACTGCATTTTTCTTTTACTGCCTCTTAATTATGCTACACCATATTTTACGAGTAACAAGTTTTTTCATGAAGTATTTTTTCATCTAAAACATTTTCAAAGATAAAAACATGAATATATATATTTCTCTAATGATGAAAATATTCTCACCCTTAAGCTTTCGTCTAACTGGCCACAGTTTTCATTCAAATGAGGATGCAGTACGCTCAGATTCCATAAAAACTGAATTAAAATCCGGCGGTTTATTGTTGGGAATTTTTCACAAGGTTATATCTCTTTTAATAGCGTAGTTTAAAGCTTTGATTCGTGGCAATTGCCTCGCCGTTTTTCTCCTCCCTCAAATACTTTTTCCCGTTCTAAATGCTCATTGAATAGAACTGGAGCATTCACTTAAAGTCAAAGCAACCTCTTTTTTTATACGGCAAGTCGAACCCATCGAGGGTGGTAGACATTATTTATCAGCGAATCAGATGAGATGGCAGTGTACAAGGGCGTAAAAATATAATATAATAAATTAAAGCCTACGCAAAAATTGCTGAAGTGTAATTCTTATTGTACCAAGAGCATGCTAGAAATTAAATACCCTCACCTGTTTTTTTTACAGACGCTAAAACTGGCAAGTAAGCAACCCGTAAAACTTTCCCAGCGGTGTTTTCACATCCCAATCAAAGTAGGATCTGGGATTTTCAAAGAACCATTTTCTGTTCTTTTTCAACCAGAGTGTGCTATTGAGTATTTTCAAAGTCATTGCCCAATCTAATGGAGAGCACACGTACATTATGTATATTTACATAAGCAAAATATACTATTTAAGGCAGCTCTTAACATTAAAAAAAAATAATTATATGCGAAGGAAAGTTGAGTTCTCTGTTTTTGAGATAAATTCATTTAAATTAAAGTCGGAAAGCAAAACAAATGTAAATGTTAAATCGTGGCAGCGAATAAATTAGTTTACTCCGCTTCCCGTGCGGGAAATGCATGTCGCGTTCGGGGAAACTATGGGGAAAATGGCTGAATTTATCACGTAACTTGTAGTCAGTGTTGCATTGCAATATTTGTTTAATAAGAGAATTGTGTTTTTTGACAAAATTGAGTGTTAGTGTAATGGAGGCAAGTGTAAGCATTTACTGCGAAGTTTTGTAAGAATATATTATCCCCTACATGTTGAACAAAACTTAATGATACACATTTGGTACATGGTGGATTATATAAGTACTGATTTATTTTTAGACATTTCATTGGAAAACTGAAAATTTCGTTCTGTAAATACATCAGGACTTTTCTATCTCATTCTTTTAGATAATCATTTTAACTCGGTATAGATTGACAATCAGGATGCTACTACTACTACGCGTGGAAAATAGTCAGGATTAAGGCTTTCATTACGGTTTTTAATCATGCTACACCAACGTCATGTATACCTGATTTCATCATTCTTTCTTCACATAACGATACATGGTTATAATTGAATTGTGAAGAGAATGCAGATATACGAAGCCCGAAACTTTACGAGAAAATTTTCATTTTAGATCTACACAATTTTCCGCAAACCACCGCAAGGGGTGTGGCGGGGGTTGTTAGAACGTCACCCTTAGAAACAAAGTGCAAATACATGCAATACCAACAAGAAAATCTGCTAATACAAATCCACATAAACTCGTACATTCATGCAAAACTTACTTTAACTTACAGGCGTACAAATACATATACTAGCAACTAATATACACAAGCACTTGCATTTATGAATGCGCTGGATGTCTAAGCAGCTTTTAATTTAGTTCTTGCTTGTGGCACCGTTGGCTTTTATTTTGTTTCAATTATGATTCATGATTGTCCGAGGAAAGAGCGAATATCTATTTGTAACGGAATTTATCTCCCTTAGCTTATCTTTGTGGTCTAGCTTACCAATAAGAAGTGGGGCCATAGTAATTCCCCTTGTGTCACGATTTAACTCGTTTGTTCTGAACCTTGCTAAAATTCTCGCTTGTTCCCTTCGCGTCTCAAGCGGCTCCCAGCCTAATTCCTCTGAAAACCTCGTCACGATCGTCTTCTTATTCAGAAAATTATCGATAGATTCAGGGGATTTTCTCTGAATTTTTTCTAATTCGTTTATCAAAGACTTCCACCAAGAATCCCAAATATTTGCGGCACTTGTATTCCAAGTGTGGCCTAACTAAAGCGAAATAACACCTCTCTTTTACTTTCACATTACGTTACATTAGTTTTCAGCAATCGTTTCTTATCATAATTCTCCTTGAGCGAGCGATGCCTGATCGAGTATTCCAGATTTAAGCCCAAATATACGCCATGTACGCATCAAGTCCGTTCATTTCCTACTTCCGGGACGCAGGCCATCTTTCCTCTCGCTCTCCTCCCTCGGCACTTTCGGAGGGCGGCGCACGGGGGCGTGTCGCCGAGGCGTCATCCATCCGGAGGCAGATGCTGCGAGCCCTCTCATCACCCACCCGCCCTCCTCCCCCACCCTTCCTCCTTAACTTCCACCTCTCCCCTCTCTTTCACCACTACCCTAATGTAAGACGAACGGCATATTGTCCCTTGTCATCGCCTCCGGTGATTTCACATGGAGTCTTCTGGGGTGGGTTGTAAGAACGGGATGGGGTGGGATCGGAGTTGGCGAAGAAAAAGGGTGCCTTGGTTTGAGAATGAGGGGAGCAGGGCGCGTGGGTTTTAGGACTCCGTGAAGTCTGGGAATTCGATTTCCAGGAGGGATTCGGTGCCACAGCGAGGAAAGAGAGATCCCGTACTTACGTTTCTGAATGTAGTGTCATGGATAATGCTTTTATGTTCCTCCAATGCCACAGTATTGTATAAAATCCTCATGAAAGTTTCATTCCATTAGTATCCCGAAGGCAAGTGATGACCTTATTACACCTCTTAGAACTTATAGTGTAGTCGTAATCGTATTATCTTGCAGCGCCGACAGCTAAAGTAGAATTGGCTGGTAATGTTTTCTCATTAGAAAGCACATGCACGACCTTGTGATTCTGGCTTTACGTGGACCTTAACTGGCGAAATTGAACTTTGCAGGTGAAGACACTCCTCTGGATTATATGTGATTATTTCTTTAGTTTGCACCAAAGTGAGTTGACAAAATCTTTTCATCGGGTTTTATCTTTCAGGGAGAAAAATTACCTTCGATTCTTTTCTGGACGAGCAAAATTTTCGAAATTTTAGCCTATAATAATTCGCTTCTAGAACGGTAGATATTTTATTGATGATTTTATTTATTCTGCGTTCATATAAATGACTAAGAGACAGGTATATTAGCGATCCTATGAAAAATCAATTAACGATTTCATTATTATATAATTTTGCAGGAATGTGGATTAGCGAATGGATAAGCTCTTTAATATATGTTCTTTTAATGGGTGGATCTGTCAATGTAAGTTATTAGAACCTGATGTCTTTAAGCTCTGGCTTCTGTTTTTAAAATACAGGTATACCTGTATACCCTGATATATGTTATTTTGAAAAAAAAACTCGAATTTAAACCATATTTTTTCTTTCTCGTAATTATTGGCATTTCCCGTTCCCTTATTCAATTCCTCCGTGCTTTATTTCATATTAGTTTAGAAAATAATAATTGCAATATATTACTCCGGCTAGAAACCAGCTACATGAAATGAGCATCATCGTTAAGCTACAATTGAAACATCACACCTTTTACCCATCTATTTTTTTCTAAAAAGTTTACGCATATGAAGGTTTTTACGTAGCGTGCTGTTGTTATCTCACTCTGAATTAGTGTGAGGATACTATATACCTGACAAAAAGGAAGCTGGAAAAGAGTAAAAGCCGCGTAATGTGGAGTCAGTATCATAAAAGGAGTCATGAGAACGGAGAGAGGGTCGTGTAGGGAACGGCGGGATAGCTTTTGAGGGAGGAGTGTGGACTGGAGTGTGGGGTGGAGTAGTGAAGGAGGGTGCGAGGCGACGGAAGAGGGAGTCCGGTCAGAGTGGGTCCCGGGCGAGGGGAGGTGAGGCGAAGGGTGATGAGTGGGCGCTAGAGGGAGATCGCGTTGGTCTGCACCGCGCCTATGCATCACGTCGAGGGCGAAGCGTTGGATAAGCAATGAGCAGGCAGGCGAAGATATATAGATAAGCCCGTATTTATTTTTACTCCCTCCCAAGACTAGACACCGGAAGATGGCGTCGTGGGTGACGTCATGCGTGGGTGGAGGGGCAGTTTTGTCGGAGAGCGTCAATGTTTATACGGCGGGCGTGTAGGGGCGGAGTGCGGAGGAGGTCCTCGGAAGAAGTGGAGGGAAAGGCTTGAGGGGAACTCGTGGAATTTATTCCCATGGCGGCTTCCCCGTAAGGAAAACCATTTTCCTTTGATTAGTGAAAAAAATGGACGAACACTTTAAAAACCTTCTTCCTGACAATTCATTATGGGGTGTCTCATCACCATGCGGGAAACGTCGTCATTTTCATTTCAATAAAGTTGAAAAAGGGAATAGTGGCGTGAGTCCTCGACATGAGTAAAAGAGGCACCTAATTTTCTGCAGGCAGAGTTTCACCACCGCAAAAATGTGCTATCTGTGACTATTTGTCACTAAAAATACCGTAATTGCACTCCAATCCCAGGAAAAAGCTTTGCTTTTGCAGTAAAATTATTCATTAACCCTTCTCGCGACTACGAACATAATTAAAATTATTTCATGCTCCCCGCGGCTATTTTGACGACATGGTGTCAAGTAAAAGAGGTATTTAACCATCAACAACAGCTCTCTAATTCAAAGGGGGATCAGGATGGTGCGGTAGCTAGCTTGTTGGCTTCTCAGCTGGTCCGGGTTCGAATCCCTGAGGCTGCAGATATTTTTCAGTGCTGTCTCGATTCCTACTTGAGGTTCTTTGCGGAGAGCACTTTGAGTGAGCACGCTGTAGGTCGGATGGGACGTTATGCTGGGGAGCCCTTGGCGCCTTTCGTTAAGAGTAGGCTAATTCCGACGCCGGGTTTCTCTCCAACCTTCATCCTTTCCTATCCATCCCTAATGGCGTAAATTACCTCAGCTGTCGGTCGCCTCCCGTAAAACTACTACTCAAATTCCAAGAGAGTTCGGGGTATATGTATATTCATTCATTCCCGCTATTTAAACGCATGTTTGTCCCAGTAACGTTGAATACATCATTTGTAAGTAATATTCTTGAAAAATTAATAATAAATCCTCATTTTATCTAAAAATAATCCAAGGAACATATTGATGCGGTGGCTGATATACGTGTACTCAGGGTGATACACCACACCATCAAGTTCTTAGTTTTTTTTTCGGATGCGATCGCAGATTTTTCAACGGTATTCTAATCTCTAATGGCTCATTGGGAACATTTAATCTTGTAAAAATCTCTGGTGGTCGGGCGTTAAACTGAGAACTTCTTAGCTCTAACTGTACTATTGTTTTACACGAGTTGTACCCTGCCCTTCTACCGCTCTTTAAAAGAGAGGTGCATTTAGTATTAGATTGGGAAATTTTTTCCGGGGTATTCGAGGGGATTTTATTGACCTGTCACCTGTTCTTACATCATGTACGGAGACTTTCAATCGTTCGGGAGATCGTTATACGAACGAGACATCGCATTAGATTAGGATACAAGAAAATACGACGATAATTTAACGTGTACCATAGTGCAGTGCGTAGGTCTTTTTGTGGGTAAATGCATACGAAGGAAACTTTCTTAAGACCAGTCAGATTATCAGGTATTTGCAGTTTTGTGGAAGTAGATAACAACGAGATCCCTAATGCCTTAAAATTTATTCATAATAAATGAAAAAACTGTTTTTGGCGTGACTTGATGAAAAATCTTCATGTTTAAATTGAAAAATAACCAACTTGTCTTACCAAACTGAAGATGTTATAGCATAACGAAACCTAGGTCGTAATAAAATTTTGTATGTGGAAAAGCCAAGTGGATTATTTTTCAATTTCATTCATAATGACAGAATAACTGTTCGTAAAGTGTTAGAAGGATTAAAGATTGTCATATTAAATTTTAGAGGTATAAAAAGCAAAATATCGAATATTCGTCACGATCGTACAGAAAAGACAGACCTAATAGACTAGGCGGAAGAGCATTCATCTCAATTAACTCACAAGTCAGTAGTTCTTGTTATGAATGCGACGTCAGCGGTGGAGAAAGTGTTTGGTGTTAGGTCAATTATTATAATTATATGAGCTCATTAATATACTAATGTGTTCCTATTACAGAACACCTGACTCCAGCATAGATGTTCTCTCAAAACTCGATGACCGAATTCAGAACTATTTACCAACACAGCAATATCACATACAGGTATATTGTTGTCGCCGCCGCCTGTATATTTGCTGTCACCGTCGATTTTAATTTTCCGACAATTTATTAAGACAGCTATTACGTACGAAAACCAGCATAAATCGCGATACCTGTCAAAAATCACTAAATATATCCACAAAATTTTTGCTAGAATAAATAGTTTAATTGTCGGTTCGTGGTATCAGAAGTTCGTGAAAGTGATTAAGGAAAAGCGTGAAGCATCAATTAGATGATATCGAATTAAGCATCTCTGAACGGATTAAATCATTGAATTTTACATGCATGAATGTTACATGAATATATACGGCTCTGTGGGTTTGAATTGGCATGAATTTGTTAGTTTTGCTTATGGTTTTTATTTTTCTATATTTCTGCTGCGGGTGGTGACCTAACACCCCCTCCACGCCCTTGCGGTGGTTTGCGAGGTATTGTGTAGATGTACCATGAGCCTTTTATGTGGTACACTCATTAAAAGAATATGCAGGTCAGCCTTAAAGAAGCTAGGTTTCATTAGATGGGGAAAATATAATAAAAAGTAAGAGAGAGGTGTTGCTTCGCTTTAGTTAGGACATGTTTGAAATTGGCGGTAAGTTTCTGGGGTCCAACGAAGGAGATGTTAAGAAAGGAATGAGATGGGGTTAAAAAAATCCGGTAGGTTTGTTAAAAATTACTACGAGAAGCGTCACGGGTATGCCCGAGGAATTTAATTAGGAGGAATTATATGAGTTATCAACGTAATGGCGTTTGATGACTGTCGTCAAAAACGTCTATAATTGGATGGTCTTTTTTTTCATTCCTCACATTTTCTTCTATGAATCAATCATTGTTAAGACGCTATGCATTTTATTCTACACTTTCGGAAACTGAAGCAAAAGTGTAATATCTGTGCTGAAATTGAGAGCATCGCTTTTACCTTCATTGTATTCGCCACCAAAACACCAATCTCTCATTTTCAACCCTCACGCCCCCCCCCCTTTCCAAACTTGAAACTCCCCTTCCTCTTCTTATAGACCTACCTACTGCTTTCTCTCTCTCTCTCTCTCCTTCCTCCATCACCCCTCCTCCTTACAGGCCGCCGTTAATGGCCTGTCTCTCATCACGTCATGCGCCCACCCAGCCACCCGCCAGCTCCACTTACGACCCCCTCCCCTCCCAGTCCACCCATTATCTAACTCGCTTCCCCTCCCACAAAAAAAACACTCCTAACCCCTTCAAGCAGACTACCAACTTCCTCACTCGGCCCTACATGATGCAACCCATTCCTTTCTGCATATCACACCCCCTCCCCACCTCTTTTTCCTTGCCAGTGACCTCTCTTCAATCCTCCTTTCTTGTTCCATCCCAAGAGTCCTTCCTCTCGCTCACACTCTTATGTCCTCCTGTCCTCCACAGTCTAACCCTCCAGGTCTGCATTCTTAATCTTCCCTTCTCCTCCTCGTCCTTTACCCTTTCCTGCACTTCTCTCGCCAATCCTCCACATGCATCTTCCTCTTCTTCTTATCCGTTATCCTCTCTCGGTTCTTGCTCCCTATTTTTTCTGCTTCTGATGTTTCCCATCCAACTTTTGCTATAGAGTGGGATCCCTTTTCGGGATTGCCAACCTCAAGGACTTGGCACTAGATTTTATAAGGGTTTCTGGTTCCAGGAAAGACGTCCTGCAACAATGTGGCGTTCCCGCAGTTATATCGCTATAATATTTGAGTTTGGAAAATTTCCCTTTACGTTTCTGGCAATTACTGAAATGTTATAAGTTCTTTAATTTTAATTTCACCATTACACTCTGCCAAATCGTGAATGGTGTTCATAATCCATACGGACATTCGACTTTTCAAATCGATGTGTATTTTTGGTGCAAATTGTGAATGCACTAATAATAATTGCATCGTATTAATTAATATTATATTTTTATAGAAGAATATATTTTTTGATTGAGACAAATTCAGTATTCGTGGTGAAACCGATGTACTTGAATTCTATTTTCGCCTGGTAAGAGCCAAGTGTGTTAAACGAAGGTGTTGAAATATTTATTAATGGTTCTTCAAAGAACAGCCTTTTGGGCGTGTTTCGCCTTAAAATGTGAAATTTGGGTTTGTGCATTGGAAAGCGTAGAGGTGTAGAATACGGGGAAAGAATAGAAAAACCTGGAGAACGAGAGGGGGGAATTTTGATTGAGAAAGTTCAGGTAGCAGGTAAAACAAAAGAGGAATGTTTTCGCAGTAGTTTCTTGGCTGTATTTGAGGTAGTATGTGAAATATTCCGTCTAATTATCAGATGCAATAGTTTGTGAGTAAAAAGCAAGTGAATGTCTCATTTTTATATAAAAATTACAATACTATACAAAAATGCATGTTTAACAGAATTCATTCAAGATTAGCAGCTGTTTTTAGATGCTACGAAATAAGAAACGGGTTACCACTCTAATAATTATGATTTTTATGCCAAAGGGGTTTTTTATAATAAAATTATTTGATTGTTTCGCAGGAGTGATGTATAGGCGATGGAGATAGTGGGGCGAATGCAATAAAGAATAAAGGGAAATGGGTTATTCAAGGTGATGAATATGATTCAGAGCTTTATTATGTGTATTATTTTTGTTTTATGAGATTCGATTAAAATTTATAAATAAAAAGAATCAAAATTGATAACATCCGGAAACACGTTATTAATGTTGCGTAACCGGTTATTTCTGTTAGGAATTCATCAGGTTCAATACAAAAAATCCAATAACAGTACAGTTTCGTCATCCTTGCACAAAACCTATGTTCCTTGATAGACCAATGGAATAGTAAAGACAGTTACCCAAAAATTGTGGAAAAGGCTTTCCGGGATTTCATAAAAAAATATTTCCAATTTCTATTTGAATCACGTTAGCACACTGCGTAGGCTGTCTGGGATTCTTCGGTCGTGATAGCCAAGTTTATTGGATATTTCCATGTATAATTTATAGCCAAAGGTTACAAAAGACTACTTTTTAGAACAATTTTTTTCCTCTGATGAAGGAATTGGAACTTAATCATCCCTAAATGAAGATAGTAGTAGTAAAATTTTATTATCGATTCTTTGCAGCGTTTGTTTCAATTTTCCGAAATATAGTATTTCTGGCTTATCGGACGGATTTTATTGATGCATATGAATCTTTTAAGTATAGACCACTTCATATTTTTTTCAAGGTCCCGAGAATTCGCATACACAGTGTATTTTCGTTTTTCTTAAGCCTATAAAGTATACGAAGGATAAGGTTTCGTACCGTGTTTACATATTTAAGGACTCTCTAGTTTTGGGGTTTTCCCTCCCGAAACATAAACCAGGATAAACTAAAATTGCTTCATTTATTAAAACTTCAGGCCATCTTTCACTAAAGGTCCTGTGTGCGTCTCTGCAGTAAACTGTTGTCCCTGAGTGTCATGTATTGCTAACTACTGGTCCTGGAACCGGGAGAGGTTATGGCGCATTGCAGGCTTGGTAAACTCACGCATGAACAATACATTTTTCTCGCAACTTTAGTTGGTGGAATTTAATCCTATCCGACGGCGCAATTTGTTTTTACAAAAAAATCAACTGTTACCTAACATTCCCAGTTTTAAAAAAGGGATAATAATTTCAAGTGTCTTATATATCGGTTAGGATAATGCAAATAAGATTGGAGTGATCAACCGACAGACCTAAGATTTATTTTTTTCTACGAAGGAATAACTGTAAGCGGTTATTCCAGGGGCGAAAAAAGTAAAATTCCTTTTTAATTCTTAAATACGAAGTCCAGTATGAAATCATTATTACATCTCACATTAGAATATTTTCCTTCTTGGTACTAAATTACTTACTCTTGTTGGAGTAGAGAAGTATATCTTACTTAAATTCCGTAGAGAATGTAACTGTAGTTATCATTATGTGCATTAATGGAATTACTTTTCATATTTATTGTAATAAAAATTAAAGTAAACTCAAATTTTGATGTTGAATGTCTGATGTTGAATCAGTCCTTGCCATATACCCAGGGCGTGGCTTGCAGAGAGACATATCCGCACATTGTCTCCTTAAATTTGCCGTAGAAGTTTAACATATATTTATTTAAAAAATCGGCTCTTTTTTTTGATAAAATATTTCTGACTTATTAGACTGATTTGCAACATAAAATTACGAAGGAATTAAGAAAAAAATGCACTAGGGTAAAGAAAGAGCAAATTTTAACTAAACATAGAGAAGTAAATAGTCTTTGAGGATCCTTTAAAAGCTGCATCTGGTGTGGTAGACTATGATTAATGATTTCTCTGTTGATCTGACTAATTGATTGCACAGAGAACTTCATTTTACATTTAGTCTTCAGATCATCTTGGCTGTATAAATCGATTGATAAAGGCGATCGGGCCACGGACTCGAAATACACATGTCAAACGAGATTAATCGTTTTTTCTATGGAAATATCGCAAGCTGATCGAAACATTTACAACTCGATAGGTTAAGTAAAATTGTCGCATAAATATTCCAATGATGAGGAAATGTGCAGTGCAGGCGGAACCGAAAAGGTCTATTGCGGAATCGGCTGATGTACCCGATATCTTGCACGCGGTATCACCATGAAGCCATTAGGGGTGCGCAATAAAAGTACCGAGTTACGACCGACACTTCGCTATTTCGTTCTTGAATGTCCCTGCAAAATCAAGATGTCGTGTAGAGATACTCCTGCAAAACTGGGGATGCAATGCTATTTTATCTTACGAACGCGGCTGTCGTTTTCATTATTGTGACATTGCTCACTCTTTTTAATTGCGCACTCCCAATCAATCATCCTTGTGTGTCTCTCCTCGTCGAAGCAAGACAAGGCATGATTCGATCTTCTTTTGTGGGACGTGAAAAGACGAGTCTGAAAGATAATGTGGTAGGAGAGAGAGACAGAGGGGAGAGGCTCAAAGAGAACGCAGGAGGGACGTGGGAAGGGAGAAGGGTGAAGGGCAGGAGTAGGTAGGGTGCCATATGACGAGGGTGGAATGGAAAATAAAGAATTTATGCCGTGCGTAAAAGGAAAGTGAGTGAGGTCTGGGAATTGAGAAGGGATGACTCTCTCTCCGTGTGTCAAACTGATATAAGACCGTTTTATGGGTTACCTTGTTACTCCCTTGCCGACGCTGGGTAATATTTTATGTACTTATTTCCGGATTATATTTTGTATCAATCAATCGCAGGCGTCGGATACAACATAGTGGGGCATACCGACCGTGATGTAGTCCTTTCACATGGTCGCTCCGAAAACATTTCTATAAGGACGAACGTTTGAAAATATTCGAATTGCCCTAAGAGCCATAAATTTGAAATGAAAAGGTATAACTGAAAAATACATATCTCCTTTTCCGAAGACAGACGTCCTAATATCTCATAGTTGTACGTATTTGGTACACAGCACTTCATTTTTTCACCTTCACTCTAAATTCACTTGTACCTTCTTTCTTCATCTACCTTGATTTTTGCGATGGAAAATCATTTTATCCGACATTGCGAATGGTTTGAGGTGCAAAGGTAAAATGAACAGCAAAATGAAAAAAAACACCGAAAATCTATATCACTGGGGCAGGGGCAAAAATAATAAGAGAAAATGTTTTTAAATGGCGAAAAGATAATATGAGAGTCGAAACCCGTCCCTTTGAAATATTTATTCGGCAAGAAATGTGTATTTTACTGAATTATCGATTATTTGTATTAAAATTGGTTGCATTCATAAAATTATATCATCGGATATAATATTATCATTTGACTGCATAGAATTGTGTTTACAGTTCGTTGATGCTAAAAAAATTAATTCATACGTTTTTCTAAAAATATTGCTAAATTATTCAGTTAAATTATTCATTCTTCAGTCTATGTTTGAAAAGTGATTAATTCAGAATCTCACGTGATATCAATTGGAGGAATTTTGCACTTTTTATGTAAACATGGCTGGATGTGACATGAAAAATCATCGGCTCTAAGCTGCTAGCGGAATATCCTGATTACACACATTCAATTAATTTTGCGGATAACCGAAAAATTAATGTCTATTTTTAATTCACATGGGAATGATGTAATTTCGTTTTTCTTAAATGCGAAAAAATTTCATTAGGGCTAATCAGACATGGCTAAGAACTAAGCAATTATATCGTATGTTGTTTAAAAATTGCCTGAGATTGATGTTTTCTATTACTCTAGGAAACAATGGAATGTTTTTGTCCATTGGTTACGGTCGCTTTTCCTCTTTATTTCCCAACTAAATTCTTTTTACTTCAAGATATGTAGCTTGCTATAGGCACGAACAAAAAAGAAAATAAATAATTTAGTTCGTCAGGGTTTTCAACAAATTCGCTTGTGCGCCGTCAATTATAATGAAATTTTTAGATGTTAGCAAATGCAGTTTTCACTTGCAGTATGCGGAGATTAACTACCAGTATTTCACTAACCCAACGGAACGCTCGCATCTATACCCAAATTGTCGCAATTCATTTGCGATCTCGTCAAACGAATGATCCCTCTAACCAATTTTCAACGTACTTTGTACCTCATCGCCTCAGATTATCCTCTAGTTTTTATTATGGCCATTGGTTTTACCATGTGGTCAAATGTGATTGGAAAAATGAAGTAATCAAAGAATAATTTTGGTGTTCGAACCTCCGCTGAGGAGGCCAGTTTGCTGATGTGAAGTGGGCGTGGAAATAATTATGTTTAATTGTTTTTTCCTGCATGAGGCTCAAAAGGCCCGTGGTCGTTGCTTGAAGGGGAAGAATATGTGCCCGCTTGAAAAAAACTGGAGGATGACGGGGTGTCGGAAGCGTAGTGTGCTGCGATTGAAAAAGAGCGAATCTGATTACACGAGGCACGGCTCAGGGTTCAGATATAAAGTCAGGGAGTAGGGTAGGGAAACATGTCTTCATGGAATAAGATTAGCTAGAGAGGAAGACGGTCATGTGGTGGGATGGCAAACGGATGGAAAGAGAAAATTGCGGCCGATATCCCGTTTTTCGAAATACCGAAGGGATCGTATTTGGCTCGATAACTGCTCCGATCATCCAAATGAAAACGTTGATTCGGGCAGCGTGGTCTGTGTGGGCCTAGTCGCCTATGTCCCCCTTCCGTGCATGTAACCCTGCTCCTCTCACCCCAACTTTTCCGCCGACCCCCATACTTCTCTCCAATTTCCCATCCCAGCCCTCGCCGTTCGAGATCAAATTGAAGTGGGTGGATTTTCAATGGCTCAATTCCGTCCACCACTCAAGAGTTACTCCACTACCCCCCCTTCCTACCCCTCCCGCCCTCTCTCATTTTATCCATCTTACCCCTCCTATCCATCCCTCCTCGCTTGTAGGTACTTCCCCACCCCTTCACTCAGCCCTCTCTCCATCCAACACTCCAATTTGCAAATTCAATGGTTCGATTTATTCTTTTATATCCTCCTCTTCCCCCTTCTCATTTCCCAGCAACTAATAATCTCATGCGCTTTACCTTCCCCATTCCGTTATTCTCCCTCCTGCTGTCTCTTGATTCTTTACGCCACATTCCTCTTCTTCAGCTTTCCCCATCGTCACCGAACCGACCCTCCGCCAACCTAATACAGCTCAATCGTTTTCCAACGACCCATTCTTAAGTTAACATCTCTCCTTCTACATCGATTACTTTCTTCTCGCATTGCTCTCTAATATGCTTTTATCAGTTTAAGGCAGTTAAGATTGTGGCTAAGTGAAATGAATTATGGTGAAGAGAAAACGTATTTTTTTTCATTTTATTATTTTGGAGAACTCACATCTTTAAATGTTCATATTATTCGTCAGGGGGTCGCAGTATTTCAGGGGTAGAGCGTTCTAATACTGACCGGAGGGCCGGGGTTCGATGCCCGGGAAAGCCTCCGTGGGCACCCTCTTCTCCACCCAAGCTGTATTATTTTTCAAGCGCCAGATCTTCCTGGGAAGCCATAACTGGCACAGGGAGAGGAACTTCACACAGATGTGAATTTCACACGCCGTCAGTCTTAGTACTGGATGAACTCTACCATAACTTAACAAACCAGCCTTTGGATTGATTACTCTATTTCATGTTCATCATTCGTCATCGACGTAATTCTTATGTAGTGTCGGCGCACAGTAAAGGCACATAAGGTCGCTATTATTTTTCCTTGAACTCTCAGAGCTTTTTAAGCTAAATCCAATGTTTTCAAAAATATTCACAAAAGCTTAATTTTTACTAATCTATTAGTGTCACCTCTTGATTTGGGTTTACTTATAGTACCTTATTGGTCTAATGCTTGAATGAATTGAGTGCAGTATTTTTTTCGAAGTAGTTGATAAATATTAACTACACCGTCCCTCGCATTGGTATCACTCCAATATGTATTTATTTGTTGAATATGCATTGATTAAACATTTTTGTGAAATTAGGAACTATTTTTCTAAATCTAACGTTAGCATTAATTAATTTCATTTTCTGAAATGCATCCATTTTCTATGAATCTTAGATGCTATTTTTCAATTCTTTTTTTTAACATCCGCAACTTAGACGAATGCGTGGTAAAGCATATAAACTATTTGTTTTTTTTGTGCGCTAATCAACCTTCTCCCGGAGTCAGAGGGCCGATGTGATTTAAAAGAGGGTATTCATCAAATAATTCTTCCATTTCTGAGAATGTTACTAAACAGCTGAGGTATTTCCGAGATGATAAGGTACAGGAAACGTAATGTTTCTGTTAGGCATTCCTATACGAAATCGAATGCCACTAATTGAAACAGTTTTGTCTTGTTGATTGTGGAACCAGATAGATCTGCTATGCGGTCAGCACTTTGATTAGAGTATTATTTAACGGAATTAAACTCGCGACATTCCAATATCCCGAGTGTTAACCTTACTCATTTGGTTGACTGATTGGCACTGTAAATTACAGATGCGCGTGGGTCAGTATTCATTTTGTATTATTTCAAGATCGGTACGGGTGAGCTGTCCATTTTGCTTTCGGCACAATTAGTTGCCGACCACTCTTCCGCTCTCTTCCATGTTCTCATTACGTTTTCTCCGACCTCCCGGGGGTCGGTACTTTTCCATTTCAGTCCCTCGCCGCTCCATCTCCTCTCATCTACCTCGGCCTTCCCTTTCTCCTCAGCTTACATCCTTTCATCACCTCTTCCAAGTCCTTCTTTCATCTGCCCTCTTCTCCGCTCACCTGCTCACTCCGCCACGACCCCCCTTTTGCCCCTCCCTCATTTCTTTGCTTTAAAACCTTAATGTTTCATTTCTCGTGCCCTTCCCCCATATTCTGTCGTCCCTATCCCATTCCCTTCTGGAACCCTTACCACACACACTTCTTCCACGCGGCGCTGCTCCCGAAATCCGCCGCCCTCTCGCTGCCTTCATCCACCCTCCCTGCTGCCTTCTGCTCCCCATTCGCGAGAGAGGAACACGGTCTGGTGACTTTTAAATTACACCGCTCCCGTCTCGTAAATTTGATGGGCAATTGGATCCATAATTAGTCCAAGTTTTCGAAACGGGGTGTTTCCTCGATGGCATATGCTGTCCAGATATTTTTACGGTGCATCGGGCATAATTACTTGGTGTGCAATCACCCATTTTCTCTTCGAGTTGGTCGACCTTTTGTTGGCAGATTGAACTTAGATAAACGTACGGTGTTGAATGGCATAATTCTGAACTAGCAACATCACCACCAGCAAGCAGTATTGGCATATACGATATAGGTATAAATAAATATTATATATATATATGCGGGTCGCGGTGGTCTAGCGGGTAGAGCGTTGGACTGCTGACCGGAGGGTCCCGGGTTCGATTCCCGGGCAAGGCACTTTGGGTACCTGCAGCTCCACCCAAGCTTGTTTATTTTTCGGGTACCAGATCTTCCTGGGAAACCATAACCGGCACAGGGAAAGGAACTGGCCCCCCTACCCTGATGTGTGAATATTCACACGCCGTCGGGCTTGGTACATGGGTGAGCTCTACCATCACCTACTAAACCGACCTTCGGGTTGATTACTGTGTTTATGGTTTATATATATATATATATATATATATATATATATATATATATATATATATATATATATATATATATATCTTCGAAATAGAACACTCTTCGGCCACGCACAAATATATAAAAAAAACTGATATAGATTTTAAAAACATAGAAGCACGAAGAAAGGGACCTCACATATGTAGTTTTGACGTTTCGACGGTACGGCCGTCATCATCAGAATCATATTCTGACGCCTCGAAAGCTTAACTGACTAAAACACTCGGTCGGACATCCCGGTCAAGGCTAATTTTTTTTACACCCTGAAATTGTTGCATTGTAATTCATTTTATTTGTTATAGCTAGTGATTGATGGCGGCTTATATATTAATTCTGTTGTATGGTGTACTGAAACAGTCAACACTTAACTAGTTCTCAAAGTCGTAATCATTAACAGAATTTAGTAAACCTCTTAGGAACTGCATGGATATTGCATATTACGAGGGTGGCCCCAGAAGCACCCGACTCAACAAAGAAAAAACAAATATTTTGGAAAAAAATGTATTTATTTTTCAACATAATCTACTTTTAGCACAATACACTGTTCCCAGCAATTTGTTTGATGCCCTTTTTATACTGTCTTGCTCACCAAAATAGCCATTAAGTGCCGACATCTCTTCTTCCGGTTGGGAAATCTTTGACCACCGAGCCATTTCTTTAATTTTGCGAACAGATAAAAATCCGAGGAGGCTAAACCTGGTGAATAGGGTGCATGAGGTAGCAATTCAAACTTTAATTCATGAATTTTGGCCATTGCAATAACGGATTTGTGAGCTGGTGCATTGTCTTGATGAAACAACACTTTTTTCTTAGCCTAATGCGGCCGCTTTTGTTTCACTTCTTCGTTCAAACGTTGCAATAAGTTCGCATGATATTCGTCATTGATAGTTTTTCCTTTTTCAAGATAGTCAATGAAAATTAGCCCACGCGCATGACAAAAAACCGATGCTATGACCTTGCCTGCAGATGAAACGGTCTTCGCCTTATCTGGAGCCGGTTATCTCTTTTGAATCTATTGTTTTGTTTGTTCTTGTCTCGGGTATGAAGTAATGGACCCATGTTTCATCCATGGTTATAAAACGGCGCAAAAATTCTGCTTTGTTGCTGTGAAACTTGGTAGAAACTCAATTGAAACATCTTCACGACACTGGTTTTGCTCGGGTGTGAGCAAACGCGGCACCCATCCTGCACACAGATTTCTCATGTCCAAATTTTCAGTTAATACGCGATGCACCGCACTTGAAATGCCTACTTTGTCTGATAGCTCGCGCACTTACAGTCGACGATCATCCAGTGTCACTTGTGGATTTTCTTCACCGTCAATACTTTTTAGGGCAAAGTATTTTATAAAGTTCTATCAAAATTCTCAGGTTAAACACAAGGCTGATGGTTGAACGTTCGGCGTAACGTTGTCCCTTTGAAGGAACGTATTTGACCCTTAGGATGGATGATTCATTGCAGGAATGCTAACTTTTTCGGATGAACGTACCACATGACATTCAGTTAAATATTGTTTTAGAAATCTCTGAGTTTTGTTAGCTATTAATTGACTAGGGAATATAATCCAAACCCAATAGAGGTGGAAAAACATTTGCACTAATTTGATGTATCATTTTTCATCTGCATATATCCTTATAATAATTGAAATAATTTTACTTTATGCATTATCAATCTTGGGTAATGTTAGGTTTCCCTTTTGTTTTTTGGATCCTATGCATTTCAACTGACATTTTAAATCCGTGATACGATTTTGTCAATATGCTTCGATTGCACATAGATTAGTTTAGAGTCTTTAGACAATTTATCGATCCAGAGTGACTGTATATTTCTTCGCAATTATTTTTAATCTTTGAAATAACCTTTCTTTTTTCAATTGTCCTCTAATACTTCACTTTGCTGAATCGACAGTTGCACTAAAGCCGAATAACTTCGGCCGTAATTCTATTATCCTTGCACTTTAGCAAAATGTTTTAAATTGGATCATCAATAATTCTATATTTTATTAGCATGTTATGACATGAATGACACACTTTTGAATGGGAGTTTTCAAATTAAGATCACTTCTGTTGAATTTATTCACTATTTATTCAAGAAGCACTCTCTTTGATCAAGGGACATATTGTATGAATTTATATGGAAATATGCGTTGTAAAATAACTGTATTAAATGAAATATGCGTATTAATTTGGTTTTTATAAAAAAGTATCTGTCGAATTTTCAATAGTAAGTACATCTGTTTTTGATATATGCTTGTTTGGGCTATGGGAAATCTAATTGCAAGTTAAATCTGAATTTGCAGGATCCCTATAGGTGTGTCAAAACTGAAGCTCTTTGAAAGAGGGAAAAAAAGAGGTTCGAATAATTTTCTGGCCACCAAAACAATACTTGCTGTGCTTGATTTGAATTCTTGTCGTAAATCAATCACTACTTCTTTATTTGGTTATCTGAATTTTCTGATCTTCTTAGGGTACACGATTTGTAAATAATAATATTTTATTAGTTTACTGGACTAAGTTTTTATTGGCAATAAAAGTTGCCCTCATGCTATTAATTTAATTATGAAATTCAGAATGTTGGTTGTTGTATCTGTTATACTAAGGCGTTTTATGGGTTGAAAACATCTAGCATCGGATCCCTAATTTAGATAAGGTTGATGTTTTCATAGGCTTTTTATTAGGAGTGTATTTATGACGACACTTTGATGGTGACCTTATCTAAGAAAAATGTGCATGAGTCCGGAAATATTAATTTTCTCCCAAATTAGGAAAGAAGCCCGGTGTGTATGTAATTGACTCGTGTCAAATTCCTAATGACTAAGTAAATTACACGATTTATATCGCTTCCTTAGTGCTGAGAGAAAAGTTTAAAAGGAAGAGATTCTCTTTCCATTAAATTCTGATGTGCATAGAGACATATTGAAATATATCGATATAAATCTGTAGACTGGGCTATCTATTAAGTACTTTTCTCATGTTAAAGTTCCGAATGAGTTCCATGTATTCTTCATTTTCACCTGCATGCCGATTTTTTTAAGTGGTTGAAAATCTTATTTGCTCTGCAATATTGTGCGTAAACATATACGTGTATATATACACAATACCACCAAAATTGGTTACCTAGGAGTGAAAATAGGGAGTTTAGTGAGCTTGTATATAATTTTTTATCCCTCGTAAACAACATTAATTTCCTTTGTAAATTAACGGCCGCACTTTCCGGAGGATAATGGGTTCACTCGTCTTAATTCGAATAAATCGTTTCGCGGTTCGGTGCTCTCTGTTAAGGGCAAGTCGAGAGCTAAAAATATTAGCAGTATATGAAGTTGGTGGGCAATTTCTATAGTGAAAATTAAAGGAGAGGACACAGGCAGATGCGGCATTATGGGCAAAAAGGTCATATGGATTAAGGCACCTACCAATAAACGAGGTAATATTAGAAATTTAAATTATATTACAAGAATAAACATTTCCTGCACATATTCAGGAGCTCTCAAATCATAATATCCCCACTAAACGGACAAGTTACTGTTCTAAAATCTAGTTACTGTACTGAAATTATCGTACTATGGCTATAGTTTAGGCCTAATTTAAATGCTACCCTGATTTATTACGTAGAAGAAGATTGATTTTATCCTAAAAAGTATATTTATGAGCATTATAAAAGGATTTTTGAAAATTGTTATTCGACAAATGGGAGTTGATAACCATATTTGTGGAATATGATGAATAATTGATGAGTAAAAGCATTTATTTTGCCGAAATTCTCACAAATTGGCGCCTGATGAAATCATTCAGGTTCTAGTTCTCTTCGCCCATCATTGCCTTCCTTGGTGATTCTTAATTTACGGTATAAATGTAGTTCATATTGAATTCTCGTTTCCATACTGGCTTATTCCTTCATCATCATTGTCTTCCTCTTTTACTGGATGTAGAGCCAGAAATGAAGGAAAAAAACGTCAGCATCTTCTGAATGGCATGGAGTTGTGTTACTCATTTATGTGTGCGTCTCTTCCTTAAGAGGCGGCCGGATGTCTTTTCCTCCGCCCATTTACCAGCGACATTCTGCACCCACTGGAGTCCGTCCCCTCTCAACATCAATATTTCTTTTGAGTCCTTGACCGTTAGGGCGAGGAACCACTTCGCTAGTCTCAGGGCAAGGAGAGGGGAATACTCGCACTCCTCAACCCCCTCTGGATATCCGATGACAGTAGAAGAGGTGGCTGAAAATGTTGGAGGGGGAGGAAGCGAGACGGGGAGGAGGAAGGTGAGAGGAAGAGAGACACGGCCGCGACATCGGCGCCATGGCTGCGTGTATACCCGCGTATGTCAGAGACACCTCTTCAGTTTCTTCTCCCTCTCCATTTTTTTCCCTTCCACCCGATCACAAACCTCCCGTCACTGAAGCCAGGGGTGGTCCACCCCCCGAGTCCCTAACCGACGGCAGAGTCTCTCTCTCTCTCTCCCTGCCACTGCCCTTTTCCTTTCCGCTTCCGCCCTTTTCCTGCCGACTCCCGTCGCCCGTCCTCTCCTCTTCCTCTCTCACCCCTTTTGCTTTCTACTTTCACCCCTTCCCCCCTCGCTCCCACCCTCGCTGATTACTTTTCATGAATGCGCTATGAGTTCTTTTATATGCGCGTTCGTTGGTTCTCTTAGATTTTTTTCTTTCGTGGTTTTTTTTTCAAACGCGGCCTCTTGTAAATCCATCTTCCTCTCTACCCTTCTGCACTTCCCTCCGCGTCTCTTGTCCTCTTCCCTCCGCGTGGTACTGAGAGTCACGTCGCTGCTTCTGCTCTTCTGTTGCCCCACGGCGCCGCGCTTTCACTCCTCTTTTCCTCCTCTTTCAGATGGAAGAAAAAATAAATGAGAGGAGAGAGACAGTCCTTTCTCCATTTGCTCATTTTGCGGTTCCGACGCGTGTTTGTATGGTCATACACATGTGAGCAAGCTTTCTCCCTCTCTTCTTTTCACCAATAATTTGCGGTTCGTTTCCTTTATGCCACGTTCATTTGCTCCGCACGTTTTTCGAGAGGGGGTTTTAGTACTAAATACCTACATTAAAAGTTTTCAGACAAGCCTGATGCCGGTAGACTCAAGTGTGCGTTAACGGAAATATTTTAACAAACCGGTTTCCTTATCTATGTTCAAATCTTTCGCTCTTCAATTATTTCTCGTTCAGTACCGTTAGCAAGACTGAGCAACACCGTGCTCTCTGAATCCTTCCTCTATTGAGCAAATATACGTCGTGAAATAACATTGGCACATATTTTTTACATTTGCAATTGTAGTCTGGACATGGGACGCTTTAGTGTTGAATTAAAGGTAAATTACGTTTATTTGTCCATGTCAGTGCAAAATTCGACGAGCAGTGCTTTTCATGGTGTGAAATCATTGTCGTGTCGGATTGAAAACGAATATTTTATTGCTAACGCCCCTGTTGAATTCTATGATTTTTATAATATAAGTTTAATTTAAAACATATCCAGATTTTAACGATCGATTCAAAATTTATTTCGTGGGAAGAATTTACGTTTACCTTTCAAAGTAAAACTCTGTCACTGCCAACCCTGCCTGCTTTAAAACTTGTTAATCTTCTCAAATTCTCTTCTTATATTTTTTTCTCTCCCCCTTTTTCACTCTTGACACATTTGGTGGCCTGTCCGATAACACACGCCAACCTCTCGCGGCGGCAGCGGTAGCGGCGATGGATTCTGCAATTTCCGGTGTCTCTGACAAAACCATGTCCCACTCAACAACTCAAATTCTCCTTCTTCCCCCTCCATCCCCTTGTCCACGCGTGATGTTTCCCATTTGGCGAAACGCTTTTAATCCGATCGCATACATTATTCATCGACCCACTTGTCTTCAAAATTCCGCCTTTTCCGTAACTTCTAGCCCTTTCATTATTACACGTTCCTTCTGAATAAGCGCGCAAGTGGCCTTCCAGTACGTACCGCGGCGAGAGCAAAGCCCACTCACCCCCTTTTCTCCATTTCACCTCAGATGAGGACGGAAGGGCGCAAACCTTCCGGCTGGAAACCTCTTTTCATTAAACTAACGAAGATTGCTTGCTTTAGTGTGGGTGAAGAGGGTGAGGGAGTGTGCAGGTGGCGTAGGAGAAGCATTGGAAACTAGGAGAAACGACTCCGTTTTAGGAGGAGAAATTGAATTTCCAGAGGCGAAAAATAATCTTTCTTTCTCTCTGTCTCTCTCCACTCCTTTGCCTTGCTACGGTCTCCTCTCATGCGCCGTTTTTTTTCTTTAAAAGGAGCCATAGAACGGAAGCTGAAGTTTCCGTAGCGATGCAATTGAGTTCAAGTCGAGTGATATTCTACAGGCGTAATTGCAATAAGTGCCATGTAATAATTTATGCCAGAAATTTCTCGTTCACACTTTCAGCTGTGTGGGAAGTAGTTTCATTCTCCGATTTTATTTCTCACATTTTTGCTACTGTTTTTTCCGATATTTTTAATCCTTTTTTCAGTGATTATTATTTAGGTAACAGAGATGATCTTAATATCACCTGGTTAAGTGTTTTGAAACGAAAATCAAATCTGACTGATCGTTGTTTTAAAAGGTGTTCTATAGGAGTACTTGAAAAGGAAACTTTCTTTGCGTTTTCTTCTTATTTTCAATTGTTTGCAAATTTAAAAAATGAAATGTATTAACACTTTAACTACTCAATCTTTGCTAATTAAGAATGTACATCTCTGTATTAACTATCACCTTGCTACTTTACTCACTATAAATATTTTGAATGATCGTAATAAATGAATGGTATTTGATAAAATGTAAATGATTCCTAAATCAGACGAAAACATTTATTGCCGAAAACTTTGGATTCATTATATGAAAAATTTCAGATTTATTTGCCAATATTCGTGTTTTCAACAGTTACAGTCAAATTCCAGCAATTCTTGATAATACTTCAGCAAACGTTCTACCACTAACGTTTTCTTCATTCTATGAATTCGTAGACTTTTCATTTTATGAACTTAAATGATTTCTTCATGATAAAAGCATTTAAGCTTCTCTGAAAAATTTACTTGACTTAAAGACATAAGTAATAGCCGCTGAAGGTGGAGAAACTATTAAAAAATTAAGTTTTTAGGTCGTCATTCCCTGCATATTATTTTTTGTGTTGTTAAAACATTGAGTCGTCAAGAAACAGTGTCCCGGGATGAAACATTTTAATAGAAATTTTTAAAACTATTTTTCACCATAGAGTTCCGAGGAATAGGTTCCCACTTCGCTGCCCTCAACTTTGACGAAAAAATGAACTATCTTTATTCATTCTTTGAATGAAGTTTAGAGAATGAACCATACAAGTAAATTGTGCCATACTTTAAGCAGCTTTTTTTCAAATTTGGGATTTTTAGGTTTCGATGGTCCGATTTACTTCCGCTGCAAATATATTCGGCTTCTGAAATGAATAAAGTTTTTGAGGAGTTGGGCGTATGTGGAGGACGATAAAGGGCTGGTGTTTATCTCTTTATTTATTCTCGTACCTTAACTACCCCTCCCCCCTCGAATTTTTCCCACGTCACCTCCCCCCTGCTCATTTTCCGGACGGATTTTATTAATTTTCCTCCTTTGGATTTCCCACTCGTCCTACCCCCCCACCCATTCCGGGCTCGCCCATTCTCCTCTGAGTTTCTTTCCCCTTTCAAAGCGGGCAATTTGTCCCACCTCGTTCTCCACCACCTCCCCACGGGCTCTTCCCCCCTCCTTCCGCATAAACCTCATTTTCATAGCCAAATCCACTTTCTAGGCCTTCTCCACCGCGCCTCCGACACCTAACCACTCCCCCTCCCAACTGTGTCCCCACAGTACACCCTCCATGCATCCCATGCCGTGTGCTCCACACATCCCTTCAACCCTCTTCCACCTCTCCACTACCTCCACCCTCCACTTTTGCACTCTTTCGAGTCCACGCTGAAGCCCATATTTATAACCCTCCTCTGCCCTCTGACATTTTCATACACTCGCTAACACTCACACGCCCGTTTCCCCCTCCCTCGCTCTCTTTACCTTTAACCTCTGACCTCATCCTCTGCATCACCTCCTCCCGACCCTCCCCCGTTCCCTCCTCCGACATCGCACCTATATTCTGCCGTCCACTCCCCACTCGTGAGCACACTCGAAAACACACACACATACACATAGGTTCACATGGCGGCACACTTGCCTGGCTCTCCCGCCGTCCATATCTATCCGCAGCCATCTCCCTCCGCCCTATTCCACCCTTGGCCCTTTACCCCGTCGCTCTCATAGGCTCCAAAATACCCACCGACTTAAGTGGTTCATAACATATGCATGAACGGACAACATGCCGGAAAAACACTCGGTGCGGTTGTTTCGACGTCATGTCCGACTACTTTATCCCCGCTGCAAATGCTCGCGTAGCACAGTGTTATTACCATAACGGGGATGGATCCATCCCCTCCTTCATATGCTTATTATTATTATTTTTTGTCTTTTGCAGATTTTTTTCGACGCTTAATCTTCCGTTTCCACGGTTGTGAAATCAGTGTTAGCATCAATTACCTTCGGCTTTTATGCAATCACTCGGTCTGAAAGAAAACACGCGCGCCTCTCGCGGTTCTAGCTATGATAATGAGCTCGGGAGAAAAGGGCGAATTAATTATTTAGTGGGAAATGACGGTGCCCTAGGCGTTTTTATGGGAATTGCCTTTTCGGGAGAATAATTTACCTTTTTTGTTTTCTCATTTTGCTTTGGAGCTTATCATTATGTCCTTTATGGATTCATACTTTGGTAGCGCCGGGTTAACGGTTACCTCTCTGAGGCTCTGGGAAAATGCTTTGCCATTGGGGATGGAATAATTGGAAAGCTAATTTCAGTGAACGATGCCGCATTTTTAGGCGCTTTTGATATAACTCCTCACCGATCATTCGAGAATATGATAGAAAAATTAGTGGCTTTAAAATTGTTTAATATAGTGCTTCAAGAATTACTCGACCTGTGCTCTTTTGCTTTTACACGTAGCAGCTCGCTTACGAAAGCAGTTCACTATAGTAGCAGCGTTAAGTGCTACGATGAGAGAAATAAACTGAGTTATCCAGCAATTTTGGAATTTTATTTGACTTATTTAATGTCAGGTAAATTTTTGCTTCTCGTTAGGTCTTGAACTATTCCCAAAGGGCGTGAATAGATTTTGAAACACCAGCATATCCCGTCGAAATATCCATGAATTAGTGAGACTGACGCAGAAAAATGAGCAGAGTATATACTAAAATACGAGGTCGGTAAATTAAGTAATGGGTACGTAGCGTTCGATCTGGCAACACTGGAGGCGCTGGGCTTGGGGGGGGGGGGATGTGATCCGTCTTCAGCACGGGTTAGAACTCGCTCGAGTCGTTTGGTTGTCCTTAGCGATTTTTTTTGTGAAACAGTTTTTCTATTGTGTTCGTAAAATGAGTGACATCAATTTTGAGGTAACGGTGTCATCGGTCAGGTTTTGCTTTAGATTTGGGAACAGTGCAACCGAAATTCTTGCTAAACTTCAGCAGGCTTACGGAAATAGTGCTTTGTCAAGAGCCCCGGTTTTTCGGTGGTTTAAGGTATTTTCAGAAAGAAGAGACACGATTGAAGATGAACCATGAAGCGAAAGGCCTTCATCTTCAAGAACCGATGAAAACGTCAACAGAATCCGGGATCTTGTGCGTTCAGATCGTCAGTTAACAGAATGATCGGGGAGTAGTTGAATTTGACTCACACCACCGTTCATCATAGTTTGACCAATGAATTGGGGATGTGAAAAATTTGCGCAAAAATGGTTCCAAAAAACCTTTCGTAAGACCAAAAGGACCATTAGTTTTTGGCCAGTAAAAACATTCCTGTGGCTTCTTAGCCTCCTTATTCGCCTGACATGCGTCCTTGTGACTTTGTTCTCTTCCCGAAGTTGAAACATCACCTCAGTGAAAATCATTTTGGTACAGTCGAAAACATTCAAACGGCTGTAACCGGCCAGCTGAAAGCTATTCCAGTATCAGAGTTCCAGCACTGCTATGAGGAGTGAAAGAACCGTCTCCAGCGCTGTGTGGCTTCAGAAGGAAGTTATTTTAAGGGTTACAATATAAAATTGTAATCGTATTTAAATGAAAAAAATGAAAAATCAGTCTCATTACTTAATTGAGAGACCTCGTATAAGTAGATTCTGAAATATTTTGTGAAAAGTTAACCTTTTCTCATCATGGAAGGTTGCTTCCTTTGCATGAACCCACAATCATTAAGTCAGCGTTCGTGCGATTGAAAATGTATCTTTAAGAAAGTGGGAAGACATTCATTTCTCGGTATGTTCCAATAGTAGCTAATTAAAAACGTGACAAATTAATTATTAAATTTCAAACAGTTGTGAAGTGTGTTGCGAAGCTTTTAGCCTCAATTTTACGACTTAGATGCTTTAGATAATCACTTTCACCATAGTTTTACAAATGATTCTACATATGAGAAATTCTGATTTTAATTAGCCCATGGCCTGTGGTGGGTAGTAGAGGAATTTAAAATATCGTTATTCTTCGAAAACTTTCCCTTCTTTGATAGGAATTAATTTTTTAGTCGAAATTTGTGTAATGCCGATAAAACTCCAGCTATTTGAGAAATGTTTCTCCCCGTGATGGGACATGACACAATCAAAAAGCGAAAATAACTTCTCTTTTCATTAGCACCGTTAACATCGTTGCCAGATTAGTCCACGCGCTGTTTACGTGTAAACACACACGCACACCTCCCCTGGGATTAAAAACTTTTTCGCTTGCGGTCTTTTTAACAATGGACGAAGTTTTCCAACCCTCCTCTCCACATTGTCGTCATTTTGCTCCTCCTACTCCCTTTTCGACCTACCTTTCTTTCTCCCTCCACTTTCTCTCCCTCATGCGTTCCCTATTCATCGATCCCGTCCATTCTTCTTTTCCCCCACTCCCGAGCTTAATAAACTCGCTTGACGAAATTTTCTAATTACATTTGAGGGATTAGAAGATGGGAGAAATGACAAAACGATGGACACGTGATGCATACCATCGTCAACGGAATGGAAAATGGGTTCGTCTCGGACCCTTTTCTAATTTACTTCCTTTTCCTCCCCCTCCCCTTCTCTCAGCTACGGGATTCTTTTTATTTTCTACCCCTTCCTCCTCCATCTTTCCTCCCACTCACCTCCCTCGCCCTCCCCTCCACATCCAAGCAAACCCCCTCTGGCTCTCTCTCCATTCACCCTGTCGCCTCGGCGCATCCATCTCTCGCCCTCCACCCACACTCGCCTCGGAATGCCAAAAACTTCTTCCTTCCCTTCCCAACCCTCCGGATTCGGCCCGAAGCTCCCATTCATCTCCCCCTCGCGTGTCTGTCTCCTCTTTCTCTCATCATTTCATTCCCCCCCCGCCCCACCTCCCTCTCCGCCGCCTTCCTTCGCCTTGTTTACCTCATTGGGAATACGACGACCCGAGCTCTTCCTTCCCCCCTCCTCCCCCCGTTCCCTTTCCCTTCGACAGTCACCCTCTTATTTCCTGCATACCGTATTCTTTCTCTCAAGGCCCCCTCCTCCCCTTTCTCTCCCCTGTCACCTTACTCTGCTTCGCCCTCCGGTATCCTCTCCCATCCCCGGCACCCCTTAATAGACGAATTTTTTCGCCGCCGCCCTCTCGCGATACCGCGCCTCCCCTCATCCCTGAAGCTGTTTGACGCGGGACGTTATTCACTACTGAAATTAATATTGCACGCATGCTCTCGTATTCTGTAAATAAAAAAGCTTTCTGGGACCAGAGTTTGGTGAGAACTCGCAGCCAATTAGGACCGAGGGCTAATCGAGGAGTAGGCCACCATCACCGATATTTCTCTCACCTTTTGCAGAACCTCTGAGAAGCTCATTATTTCATTTTATTTCAATCTGCTTTGGGGTCCTCCAGAATCATAATGGCAGGACGAACCCTAGTCGCTGCGGTTGGTAGTCCAAAATAAATTAAATAATCGAGTCAACAGGAAAATAAATTAAACTGAAAATTTATTTACCAAAGTAATCCAAAGAACAAACATTACCAAATAATATCCAGCTTAAAAATTATTAGACTGGCTGTTGGTCAAAATCAAGTTCATTGTTACCCATTAAACCTGGTTCATATTTATCTGTCTTTATTGTAGCCGTAAACGTTTTTATACTCAAGTTTTCCATGTATTTGCAGTCTTTACCATTCCGATATACATTTTTCATTCGCGCCAGGATTATACGTAACCCTGTGTCTGTTCTGATATGGCGTTTAGGTTTGTCTGGAGGAAAAAATATATCTACTTGACTACTTTGATAGTAGTAGGTCCGATTGTACCATTTTTCGATTGAAAATGTTTAGAATCATTGCGAAATTACATTGTTGTTGAGTTATTATATGCAAATGTGTGTTGCTCCGTGTGAATTCTTCTTTGTTTTGTAATTGATTCAAAATCCTGGAAACTATATGTGGGGCTTCTAGGATGATCTGGACTCATTGGAGTATCATGCTGCTGTTTTCTTGCTGCTGCAGTAAATAATGATATATCGCCTCATTTTTATTATTTATCCCTTCTCTCAGTAAATAATCCTGTAACGAATGCACATAGAAAACAAAGGGAGGATTATGAAGCTAAATAAAGTAAATTCAATTTTTCCTCTTTAGATTGGTTAATTTTTAATGCTTTTTTCTTAATTCCATTACAGTATTATGGAAGTAAGTGTAACTTATTTTGCTATACAAAAATTAATGCTTGATTTATCGTTACAGAGCGCGGCTATTCTTTCGGTCTTAATGAATTCAATGTGCTTCATAATAACGTAGTGTAGTATATATAGTAAGTGAAGAGTGATATCGTTAGCTTTTGGACAGTGTATGTCCATTTATTTTTAGCATGATAATTTTCAATTTATGATCTTGACGGTACATTCAAATCTCACGTGGATTTAAGTTACACTGTTAAACACAGATTGTTTAGTGGGACGATTAATTTGATGTTTTTATTGGTGCCTCATAGTTAAATATCCAGTATTGATCTGCTGTTTCTTCCTTTGTAAATATAGTTTTAGGAAATTTATGTCACTACTTTCGCTTGATAATATTATAAGTGTTTGTGACAGGCGGAATTTAGTTTTTAATTACGTACCAGTCGGTATTCTGTGTCAAGAATATGCTGTTGGCCTCATCGTAGCTATACCCTCTTTAACCTGACAGCTACCACCACAATTTTCATCTTACATCCAGAACCTTCAGTATCTCCTCCCTAAATTACCCTTCTATTATCCGCATGGATTCACTAATGACTACAGTTGTCAAGAAGCTTCAAACAATATGAAACTACTCCATGCGATTAATCCAGAAGCTCGCAAGGAACTAGATCACCAGAAGTGCCAATTTCGTCTAATTTGAGCGATAAACTTCATTTCCAAGGTGATTATCTATCTCCTGTTTATCATTATCGCACGCACACTTCCATCCCACTCATTCCTCGGAGAATCCTCGGAAAGTTGGTAGGTTTTGTGTGCGTGTGTGTGCTTGAACGTAGGCGTTTGTGTGTGTGTATGTGTGTGCGAGACAGGCAGGCTCCTCACCTTGCTCCAGTACTCCCGTCCGTCTTTATTCCACCCACTCTGCTATTTTTTTTTGGGCCCTCCCCATTCCTCCCACCTCGATCTTTTTCTTCCACGGAATCTTTCCATCCATCTTTTTCCTTCCTCCTCTTTCACACCTTTCCTCTCCACTCTTTTTTTTGTGCCCAAGACTTTTATTTCTCGTCTTTAATTCCCTTCCCTCTCCCTCTATTTACAGTGGATAGGCGCCCTCAATTCTCTCCGAAACCTCTCCTCCCCCTCATCACCCCGCTCCCCTCCACTCAACACTCATTCTCCCCTCTACCCATTCCCCCGGAGTTTTGTTTCGTACCGCCAGAACCTCGCGCGCGCTATTACTTCCACGCAAGCCTCATCTCCTTCCACTCTCATCTCCTTCCATTTCCCCCAACCCTGTTTCCTTCCCGCAGAAGTCTCACTCACATTCTCCCTCCCTTTCCCACATCCCCTTTCCTACCCGGCTATTTTTCATCCTCGCCTCGTTTCATTAGTCATTTGCAGGTCCCGGCATCCGAAAATCATCTAACGCACAACCGTCCCCTTTCCCTCTGCTGCTATTCGAGATCTTCTTCCACTCCCTCTAAGAAAGGGCATTAATTGTTTGCTTATAATTCTATAATTTCCTTGATCTTTACCCAAAATCTCATTACTTCTTTGAGCCATCAATTGAGTTGATTTAAAATTGCGATAAATGTGTAAATATAGGTGTTAATGGAAAAATTTCTTTGGAATCGTAAAATTGAGGTTTTATGTTCCTTTTTGAATATATTTAAATTACGCTAATTCTAAATGAGAGCTACGCTAATTGCTAAATGGCCTAGACTTAGTGTTTTTCTAGTGTTTCCCATGTAAATGCTGCGGTAAGCCAAGAATAAATAGGAATTATCTAAGTACAATGCGAATTAATACATTGATAACTTACAAGTGTAGTCATCAAATATGGAGTGCCCATTAAAACCGTCTTTGTCCTTAAAAATTAAATAAAATTTGAACGCATGAAATAAAATCATTTCATAAATTTCGTGATGATTACATTTGCTAAACAACGGAAATAAGCACACGTGACCTGGAATAAAAATCAAATTTATTAATTGTTATATATTAGCCTAGCTCAAAAACGTTTTTGAAGTTACGTGAGCGTTGGTGTTATGCAGCCATATTTAGCAAGTTTTAAATTAACTGTGTAGTTATAAATACTATTCGCCTCGTTTAATGCATCTGCATGAATAGATGCGCATGCCAAATTGTCTCTATTCTTCCGTTCTTCGTCTCTCTCTTATTCTACTTTGGTTTTTTTATAAACACCACAAAGATTATGTTCGTGTGCCTTCTATTTTCCAGGTGTATTTCGTTAAGTTAAACAATTTGAGGATGTGGAATATCGTTTGATTAAACAATCCTCCTACAGGATTTTTTAATTGGCCACGTGTTGTTAGCCTCTTCTAAGAAACTGAGAGTTACAATAGTTTGCGAAAATTCGTTTGATAGTGAAAACATGTCTAGATGATCATCCGTTAATTTAGATTTGGAATACCAATTTCTCGTTTTCGCCCGCCAAGATAATTAAACTGGAATAAAATTTGCTGAGAAAATAATTTTAAAGTGTCCATATTGATCAATGTTTACCACCATGGGGAACACCCCTAAACAATTTTTCCGTAACTGTGCGTCGCGGTCCCTGTGGGAGGCTCCAAGTCAAAACGGTGAATGACTAAAAAAATAATGAAAATAAAGAGCGAATTCCTGAAAGTAGAATTTTTGAAAATAAAATACTTATATCTACGCGTAAAATCTCAACATTGATTAACTATGTGTGTCTGACTTTCTTTTACTATTGAATTACTTAGTTTACTTAACTTGATAAAGTCAAGCAATCATAATTATTTTAACATTACCCCTACGTAAAGCCACCGTCTATGGCCAACAGAGGGAGCAAATAAATGTTGGAAACACTACTTTGTGGCTTCTTATTGTAAATTTGTTCAGTCTCGTATGTGATAAACCCTTGAGAATTCGTTTTTCAGTAGTAGAGAGTTGAAAAATGGAATATCTGTAATCAAATATTGATTTCTTTAATACAATCTGCAATCACCTATTAATTTAATTTACACACACAAAACTTTCTTTGTAAACGCCTAAGCGTGATAATTATTATCATCTACAGCATTTACGTATACCTTGTACTTCCTCTTGGATCTCATGCTTGGAAATTATTTACATCTATTTTCTCTTAGACATACTGATATGATTTGATAGATACTTGAATGCTTGAAGAGAACCATCCGTATAGGACCCACGAACTGCGCTGAGCACTCTGCGCATGCGTGCGTCACCCCCAGGTGACCTCGAGATTCTTTCACGTCCAACCCTTTCTGCGTTCCGAAGTCGCGCGCGGGAGTGCGACCAGCTTATATTTTTGCCTTCTTATCTTCGCGTCACCCATTCAGACACGCCTAAAAAATCTTACTACTCCACCTCTTCCTCTCTTTTTTATTTTCTTTTTCCTTTATCAGAATCGTGCATTTTCTTCTCCAATTTACCAATATGTTTGCTGGAAATCGTTTGTGAAATATAAAGGGGGGGTATTTTATTCAATTTTAATAATGGAACCGTTGGAGATTTTGTGAGATGACCAATAAATTCGTGCTGAATCTGACCGAAATATTTTCTTTTCTCTAAATCATAGCTGCTCCTTCTGCTATACACGTATGTACGATCGTACATACTTTTTCAATAATTGAAAATCGATTCCGCTTGAGCTTTCTTGGTCATCTTTTATTTTACTATACTGATAAACTCACTTGCATACTCTGAAATGCGCTACATGTGAAATTAATACGCAGAATTGGCGTATAAGAATGTCAGGAAAGGAGTTGAAGATTTACGAATTCTGCACCTACATTCTACACCTGCAAGTGAATAACTTGATAAACTTAATAGACTATTAGATTACAATAATGAAATGTTTTATTAATCATTCCTTCATCACCCGATTTGCAGTTATATCAAAACCAAAGTTTTGGTATCCAAACAGTTTTATCGGAAGGTCTTGTCGTAGTCTACTTTCCATTAACGTGAGCTTCACAGTTCCCCACAAATTCATAATTATAGAGTTACTTTTTTTTTAGCCGGTGTCGTAATCCTCCACAATCCTACGTGGCGGCATAGTACGGAGGTAGGAGATACATGGGGTTTGATAAATGTTTAATATGTGTCTGTTGATCACCCCTTCACTGGTTAACTAAGGTGAATGAGAGAGAATGTGCTTGTGAAAGTCTGAAGAGAAACCCAGCGAGTGCTTTAACTAACTTTACAACAAACGGGAAGGTGAACTCATGTAAAATCCCATCCAATTTAGTAGTCGAGCTTACGTGCTATAAGCGAGTCGAAAATGGTACGTTGCTTTTTGGGACAAATGTTGATAACTCCATATCTTTTCATAGTATGTTTCCTGCAACGTTTCCTCCGTCTTTTCTTGCGACGTCTGTCTACATTACGCCCAATATTTAGTGTAACTGCTGATATATGACGAGAATTATCTGTATTATTTCAGGTGAATCGATAGACTGTATTAGCTCTTTCTGCATACGAAACGATTTATAACTAGGAAATGAATGAAATAGCTTGTCTGCACAGAGTATGTAAGCATTTTATAGAAGGAAAATGAAGCAGATTTATCCACGTAATTAATGAAAGGAATAATAAGAAAGGAGCCATGACGAGTTAATATGCTCATGCCTCAGAGTCATTATGTACATGAATAAATTGCTATTTTTAGAAGTTATCGAACATCCGAAATTATATGAGCAGAAACTACAAAACTCACTTGGGCTTAAGTATTATCCTATATGACTGCTTAAATAGATAAAAAGCGTAGTAAATTAGAATACATTGTGGATAAATGTGATTGAGTTCCTTTCAATACGCCAAGTTCAAATAATAGTTCAACTAACATCATCAATAGTTATCAAAATCGCCGGTCAAAGATTTGCTTTGTTGAATTCTCCACTCAATTTTTCTAGGCGAATGTCCTAATGTCAATATAGTCCTCCTCTTTTACGTATTTCGTTATTTTATTTCAGTTTCTCGTGCGAAATGTTCATTTATAATTCTTCCCGTTCATGTTTTTCTCTTAGAGTATCTTCATCAAGTCATCTAACTGGGCTTAATCTTCATGTCAAAGCAATGGTTGAAACTATTTTTTTCTTCTCTCATTCACAGTACCCCTTCTTTTGTTATTCGATTCTTATTGTTGGACCATCATGAGTAATGGTAGTGCTCATTTAGGCTTGTTTCCTTGGTCGGTCTGTCCTTTGGGAACGCCATGTGGCTTTTAAGAGGAACGTTCCTCTGTATGAACTAACAGGGCCTGGGTTCGTATCTTGGGCCTTAGGTTGGTGACCTCCGCCTAGCCATGCCGTATCATTTCTCCTCCATTCACTTCTCATTCCGTCTTCTGTGTTGTTATGTCTCCGACTTCTTCCTCGCCGACGTCTCTCCTCCTTCCTCTTCCTACATAGTATTGCCTTGTACAAGACCCCGCGTCCATTTTCGATTCCTCGCCCTTACCTACCCCCCCCTCATCACCCCGGCCCCTAAGCGCGCCCCTCCCGTTCACTCCCGCAGAGACCGTCACCCTCCTGCGGAGGACGCCTTCCCTTTAACACCCCGATCACGCGTTCCTCCCGGTCGCATCTCCTTCCCCTTTCACTACTTCCCCCCCCCCCAAGCTTCCCTTCTACCTCTTCCCTTCGCCGCTTCCATCATGTCCATCCCTCCTCGCCATTCCTCCTGTCTGTCGCTCTCCACCTCCCAGTGCAGAAAGAGCCTTCGATCTTTCTCTCCTCCCTGCTAATACACTTACACGTCTTACAATGACGTGCCAACTTTCCTGCCCCCGCCAACTTGGAATCATCGTCTCTTCCCCCTTCATCCCCCCTCACTCCCCGCATCTCCTCATATTATTTCTGCTTTTTTCCCGTCCTTTTTCTTCCAAGTTTTCTCCCATCGTGGCCTGCATAATTTCTTTCCTTCCCGATCTAGCCACCGCTCATTTTTTCTTCCCCTCCGCCTTTTTTTAATGCTGCTGTTAGCTGCTTATCAAGTGACAAACTCCCCTTTGCAGCTGGTGCGAATACATACATATATGTATTCAATGCTTTCTCCTCCTCCCCTCATAAGTTTCCGTTTTTCAGGCCCCGGAAGTTTTTCTTGTCGGCACTACGTAGTTGTCCGACGTTGCTACAAACAAGATAGCCCGCCGGTCATGTTGTTAGCGATCCTAAGATTGTGTCCTTTTTTCTGGCGAAGTGCTCTCTTACCCCGAGGGATTGTAATTCATTTTGGGGTGACGGTGGTTTAGTCCTTCCTTGCTTAAATTATTCTTTTGTCTGTATTCGAGGACCAATGTCGAAATATAAGATTACTTGTGTCAATTGGTTATCATGCGTCGTCACGAAAAAGTGCCGAAACGTTTTTCATTCCCCATATTTATTTTGTAAGGCAGTAGTCAAAAATGTATATTTTTACAAATTGATGGTATTAGGCCCAACTTTATGGTCTTGCATGATGAAGGAAGACAAATAAAACTCAATTCCACACATTTTTATTGAAACGACCGGTTTCATCGAACCGTCGGCATTAACAGGTACAAAGCACTGGAAACCAGTAAGGGAAGGCAAGGCACCCCTCTTCCTTCCTTGTGTTGGCCTCTTAACTTCCTCTTCCTCTCCAAAGCTTCTTCCACCTTCCTCTCCGTCACAACTTAAGCAAGACACTCACCTACAACCGTTCCCTCTCCTTCCCCTCCTCCCATCTTCCCTTCCCTATCTTTTTCACCACATCCAAGTGGGAAATTAACTATCAAAATTCCTGAATTTCGCACGTAATGATGTCGAATATTTTCTTCGGAACCAGTCGTTGCAATAAAATATTGTGGAACTCTCTAAGTTTTGCTTGTTTCTCTTCATATTAATCGAAATGAGTAAGTAATAGTATGGACAATATACGAGTGTGCTACGTGTAATCACATCGAAAATTTTGTGAAAAATCTCCGTGTTTCATCTATAAGCTAAACGTATAGGCTTAAATTAATATCCTAAATATAGAAATATAAAATGCGCTGGAACTTGATATCCCGTTTTTGTAATTTGACGATTGTTTGGAATCGCTGTATTCATAACCTTGAAGTTTACTATGATACAATTTTTTTCCGATTCTGTGTACTAATATAGAGTGTGCATCAGTTCTTTCTTTTGTTTTCATGTACATACGGTTATCAACTCTCCAATAAAATCATTCTTTCTTCTGTATGAAAATCCAACGAAAATAATCAACAAACGAAAATCAGATTTATATGCCATGTTTAAGATTGGACTGTTTATTGGATTTTTAATAATATATTTCGAACTAAAGACAGAAATTAGTTTAAGGTAATTTGACTTACCAATGGAACGAGTTCGATGACACTTGAAGCGAGATACCTACTTTTAATATGTTCGAAAGTTTTCCCCAAAGCATATCAAGACAATTTCAGAAAATCTTTTGTAATTAGCGTGCAATGTAAACATAAAAAAAATAGAGTGTTGCAGAAAAATTTGGCTCAAATCAAAGTAACTGCGGAATCAAGTATGGCACGCTTAGATAAAGTGCTTCGTTGATGCCTAATTGATAATTTTCCCCTGCACGTCTCACTGTGGTAGCCCTTGCCATCGAATCACCCCATCCGGAAACACCTGATTCTCTCAACGCGCAATATGCAATCGGAAGGTCGATCCTCTGTCACTACCACTGGAGGCAGAGCGGAGAACAAACAGCAAATGAAACACTATTTCGCGAGTCATTTGTCTTCGACGCCTCCGCCACCGCCGCCTTGCTCATCCTCCTTCCCTCACTAGCTCCCAGGAGCTCGCGGTGAGGAAATTCCTCATGCACTCCCCCTCTCTCTTCCTCATCTCCCCCTCCCACGAAATCTCTTTCGCTTCTTTCCCGCCAACCAACCGACTCCTCTTCCATTTTCGAACGATGCTTCAAAACCTCCTCCTCTTTCCTTACAGTCCTCTCCCCCAGACCACCCCCGGACCCATCCCTCTCCCTCTTTTCGTATTCCGCGAGCGAACGACTGCGTTACTCCTTGCCTCATTCTCCCCGCATCCTCTCCTTTACTAGTCCCTACCACCCCCTCTTCCCTCTCTGTCTTTCTTTAGTTTTGTTTTTTTTTCTTCCCTCTTTCCCCATCCTCTCTCCCCACGCGTCCCCCTTCCTCCCCCACTCCACTCTTTCCTACTTCCCTTGATTCTACTTGCACTTCCCCTAGCAACGCCATCTCCTCTCCCCCCCACAGTCCTCGCTCTCTACACTGTTCTCTCCTTACTTCCCCACGCACATCCCCCGCCCTTAGCGTCGTCATATCCTACGGACGCCATGCTCCTCGCTCCCCCCTTCTCCCTCCCATGGGAGCCCTCCATGACTTCGGCATGGGCTTAGGGGTAGGAGGGTAAAGGTATGGAGGGTTGAAGTGGGGGAAGGGTGTTGGAGGGATGAGAAGGAACTGAAAATGGAAGCAAGGAAGGAAGAAAGGCTGCGGAGAGTATATGGAAGTCGAGGAAGAAGGATAAGGGGGGAGTGTGTGAGAGGTAGGCTTAGCGAGTATGTCTACCTTCTCCTGGGTAGGGAAAAAAAAAAGAATCTTTCTGCCAAATCGAACTGCGGCATTTAGTCGGCAATGCGTCTTTTGCTCTCACGGGTCTTCTTATTGGATTCTATTGCTCTGCAAGAGTATTACGTCAATGTTTCCTGATTGTGGGATTGGTAACTCTTCGCAAACCAATATTAGCGTCTCTTTGTACTGATTACCTTTAATGTTGTTTGGGTTTGTAAGAAGAGGTTATTTATAGAGGTAGACTGAGTTTGAGTTAATGACTATTTACTCTTGAATCTTCTAAAAGTATTCTGCATTATTTTTATTATTGTTATTCTAATGGTTAATGTAGGTTTGGGATGGATACGGACTATATATGTACAGCATACAACGATGCATTTCCTTGCTTCTAACAAAACAAAACCTGAAATACGACCCTACAGTAAGCCACTCTTCAGTTCTGCAGTCTTAATTCCTCTTTTAATCCTGTTCCAATTACGTATCCTCTTTTCACCCCTTACTCGGTTGTCCAACGTTATCATCTCAAGCCTACACTTCGACTTCCCATTGCTAATCAAAACGCTTTGCATTCATATTTCCCGTCTCCTTTGGATTACTACCCACAATTTCCTCTCCTCCCCCAATCTACCGAACACTTCCTCGTTTGTTTTCCTTTCTGCTCATTTCACTTTTCCACACCCACATTTCGAAAACCTTTTATCCACGCCAATAGTCTTGCTTCAACGACCATGTTTCCGCGCTGTAAAAAAACACTTCCCATCAGAGTTTTAATGAGACTTTCCATAATATCCTTACTCAACGTTCAGGTCATCAATTTTCTCTTGGTAAAAGTTTCTTTGACTAAAATAATTCGTCTTCTTATATCCCTACTACTGCTTTGACCATTTGGTTCCAAAAAACTTCCAATATAAGTAAACTGTTTCACCTGTTCTAGTTTATAAACTCCCATTATAATATCTAGCTTAATTGTCTCTTTTTGGAAAACCTCATAACGTTTTTTTTTATATTGAGTCTCATTCCATACCTAACACGTTAAGTGTACACACAGGGTAAGTCGATAAATAAAAAAATAAATATCACAATGACTTTTCAAAGCCGTTGGTACGAGTGGCTTCAGTATATGCTCTATTGTATCAATTCAGAGAAGAACGGTAAATCAGGTATTTCTTTAAATAAAAATTTTGGAGCATTAATATATTTGGATTAATTGCGTGAGAAATGTTTTGAATCCTATGTCGCAAAAACTGTTAACGACCGTTATTTAGCAATTTAAATTCCGGATTCTCCCATGGGATCCATTTTTAAATACCAAATCAATCATTAAAAACGAAATTTACCTTCAGTGATTTATTATTTCCGCCAAAGCTATGTTTATATTAGATGTGGTGTATGGACTAAAATTTCACGTAATATTTCTTGGAGTTTGTCAAAGCATTAAAGCTGGAAAGGACTAAAGTTGGACTTTTGTCAGTGCCAATTAAGATTACATACAAAGTCATATAATCTTAACGAAGGGGAGAATATATGTGCAAAGTTCAATGGGTGAAAGAATTCATTAAATTTATACCTTTAGTGCAATTATTTACATCTATCGATGTACAGGTTTCATATAAATCACTAAAGGTCGTGCTCCTCTGTGTGATAAAACACTCTTCCATGCAGTAAAAAGTCTATTACTGTCAAAGCATAAATTATTTTCAGTGAAATTATAATCAGATAAGTGCGAACAAATGCTCAATAAAATAGTATCGAGAGCAAGGGTCAACTTTCTCAAAATTACTCCACTTCTCTTGAACCTTGAGATAGTTTAACGACAAAACCTTGCATTGCCCATGCATTTTTAAGATAGCATGAGTAAGCTACTAATATGATTTATTAGTCGGTTACCCACGGTACACAACATAAATCGGTTCACCGTTAATACTTATTAGGTTTGATTTTTTAGTGGGGGAAAGGACAAATTGTAGAGTTTGTACTTCAGCCAAAATAAATTTTTCCACATATTCTTCGTAACATTTTTATTAATTCAATTTACGGATAAAATTTTAGATCTTTTTTTATTTGCGTTACCCATTTTGTTAGATAATTGGTTAAGTTTTCTCAGCCAATCAACAAAACTCGAAATTTAGATGAACCCCACTCTTTAACCAGAAGATTCACATGATTGATTTGGTATAATACACTTAATCTAATGTACAAGTATACACCTCTTGATCTAAAGGCTCCCATCTCAATCCCTATCAAGTATTAATTACCTTGTCGGTCAATTATTCGCGTCATAAGTTGGACAAAAGAGTGATTAATTTCTTTTCCTCTATGGGAAATCGATAAAGTGATTTTTTCTTTTCATGAGGAATTCGAAAGATGTTGTTTAATCACCTTTTTCTTAGCAAGTTTCTGATATTGTTCAGTTTTATCGTCAGTATTCATAGAGAATGATGCTAAGGAGTTAGGCTTGGGACGAAGGATGGTGATGTTGAAAAGGAGAAGGGGGAGAAAGTAAAGGAGTATGGACTACTCGTGAGGGATTTTTGTGTGGGAGGAATGGTGAGGACAATAATTAAGGGAGGCGGAATAGTGGGATGGTGAAGGGCTGAGAGGGTAGGAGGGATGTAATTGACAGAAGAGAGGAAAAGCGTGGAAAGGAAGGGAACCAAGCGGAGAAAGAGGTAGTGGCGTTGGCGGCAGAGGCGTGGGGAAGGGCGGGGAGAAGATTCCGACGGAGCGTAAATAGGAATCCTCGGCTGCTTCTGCAGATGGTCCTTCAGATGCCATTCTCACGTCGTCTGGTGATTCGGAATACCGCTAAAGCCATCGGTCTCCGAATGTGCTGCGGGAATCCGTCTGCCACTCGCCCGGATCACGAACGTGCTACGAGTATTCATTAACCATCATTGCTGGGTCCAAGGCGGGCTTCATTCGTTTAATTTTACGGCGTGGTCCTTACGTGAATGACCCGTAAAAGACTTTCTATAAGTGATACTTGACAACGAATGAAAAAGGAATGGCTGGATATTACGAGGAAGGAAGACTCCTCTTCTTAGTTTCAACGTACACGGTGTACAGGGCAGGTATTCCTTTTCACCGTCAGAAAAAAGTAGCACGAATTTTAGGAAGTAAATTTCGAAGTACTAGATGATGACTAGCGCTCTATGTAGATTTATCCCGTGATGGATGAGAATGATACATGAGCTAGAATATCATATCGTACCGTAATGTGTTGTAAATTGAAGTTTTACACGCTTTCACGTTTTAATTGTTTTCTCTAGCATTCGGAAGAATCTTTAAAATTTTCGCATCAACCTAAGGGATCGTATACTTTACAAAGATTTGGAATAATTAAGGAATGCACGTATATTTATTTAACTCTGAAACACATGAAGCATCGACTGAATGCTAAAAAGATTGCTTGCTGATTTTTCAAGAGCATTTTATGATGTTGGGTTTTTGCTATATTTTAGGTAGTCATCATATTTGTAATGCGGCTCTTTGTTCGAATGGAAATGGATCGATACAGACGAGCAAGTCATGTACTACTTGCGGCTTCACGATATCATATCCAGAAATTTCGGTTCGAAAGAAAATGGATAGACGGGAGTATTCGGTTAGACTTTTGAGCCACGTGAGTGACGCCTTCCTTTCCTCCCTGTAGGGGTGGACTAATGCCGTCGCCAGGTTGCGTCTTCCGCCCTCATTTCTCCATCGCTGTCGCAGATGGCTTTCTCCGCCGACACCCCTTCTAAACAATAAGCCGAGAGACATGAGATGGGGCTTGGTGGGGTGGATGATGTTGAGAGCTGGAAGACTGGGTGGAGTTTATTGGAACCAGACAATTCGAATAAATGGAATTAGACATGAATAAGATTGGAGCTGCAAATAAATGGTCTGATTACCTTCAAATGGAGGGTATGAGTCGCCAAATATAAAATAATAGCTTTGAAAAGTTAAAATAAATATTATCTTTAATCACTGAAGTAAAAAAATACCTATGTATCTTTCCACCAAGTTTTCCCGAGGTGCCTGACGATGACGCCATTTTGACATTAGTTTTCTATATTTTGAAAACTGTGGTAGTCGACATTACAAAGTTAGAATCAGTAAATACTATTAAAATATTTTTCATGAATTGTGGTATTAAATCTAAAAAAAAAGGGCGAATATTTCCGCTTCAATCCAGCTGTGCATATTTGCCTCGTGAATTTACGATTTTAGCAGGGAGATACATGGAAATATAAGCAAGCGTGAAAAATTTCGGTTGCTCATGCGAATTAAATTAATTGACAATATTTTTCATGCGAATACATTTTTTTTGAAAAGTTAACGATTTAACGAGAGTTAAAAAAATAAAGTAAAACTCAACTGGAAAGCAGGATGGGGGTGACATGCAAATCTCAGAGGGAGCGGGTAATTCCCATATCGCCTCGGGGCGGTCAAATATTTAAATAAAGCCAGCCCGGGATTGAGGCGAGAAGCGGAGCTAGCGGAAAAAAGGGTTTGGTGTGTGGCAAGGGAAAATCCTAGTCGCTATGGCGTCCTTTCGAAAGCTGCCTGGGGCGGGGGTTTTTGTAAGGGACGCGAACGTTTTTGAGGAGAGCCGATGAGGTCTAAGGGAGTGAGATGCGAGTCTTTCAGCTATCCTCCGCCGACATGATGGATTGGAGGGACAGGAGGAAGAGAGGGTTTGAGGAATGGAAGCCGAGAAGCTATCGTTGCTGGTCCTCGCTGAGAGACGGTGGCGCCGGTTGGAAATGATTCCTTCACCATGCTGCCTGCTCCTCCACCCGAATCCCACCCTTTCGCCTGGCCCACCTACGTACACAACACACGCAGGCAGAAATCGTCGCAGCCTTTCCTCCGTCTCTCAAGAATCTTATACGGATGAGGCGTCCCATCCACTGGATTTTATTATCGTTCCCACCCCTTTTCTCCCTTATTTTTTCATTTCCTTTAAATCGCGAGAAATTCCCGGAACTCTCCGTAGAAAGTCGACTGTTTCTAAACGGAACAATGTTCTAAATTTAAGGGAATTTTATTCGTCTCTCCGAATCAATTTCCCAACTCCCACGTGAAATGGAATCCTCACCAGATGTGGCATTTCCAAAAAAAATATTGTCCAAATCTCTTTCGCGGAATTCGAGCAAACGTCTCTTTGGCGAACAACCTTCCCCGAATTGCATTTACTTCGTTTGGAGTCGCTATTGATCGCTAACTCTTATTCCCATGCGTCAAAATCGTATATCTTAATTCAGATGCTTTGGCCCGCCGTGGAATCGTCTCGCTGAACGCACTATTGTGTGTCTACGCGCATGGAATTCAAACGATTCCGAAACGCGCCTGAATAAATTCAAGAAATTGCATTCGTAATAACACACCGTAAATTTTGCGTTATTGGATCGCTTCTTCAAATTTGGATTTATATTCGTGGTAAAAAAGGGCACGCAGTTTCTCCTTCGAAGCGCAAAAAATCCTGACTGGGTTCGGTATTTTCCAGTATGCCGTATACCCACACCCAATCTCAGACTTGCGTTACGTTAGTAGTTTTGGTCGTCACGTAATAAACTGTGAACTCACGTAAAATATTTATTTTTTATTGTTGCCATGCGTTTAGGAACCACAGGCCCTTAAAATCTATTGGTGCATACCATGAATTCCTAACAAGGAAAATGCAGCTTTAATTCCCTTGCGGGAATGAATTGTCATATTAGGTGTCGTATGTGCCGAACTCCGCATTTTAAATGCTACAATAATTCTTTCAATGATTTTAATTTGAAAATGCTATGGAAATTCTCTTTGACGGTATTTTGAGAATGACAGCGAATTCGTGATAGTCAAATCAGGAGAACAAAAGCCCGCGATAAAAATTTCATCCTGTACCGTGGCACCTAGTTCGTCGCTAGAAAAGGAGAACTAGTTCAGCGACGGCAATTGAATCGCCACCGATACAACTCGCTGCGTCCCTCTTTTTTTTCCTCTGCCTGCTCTGTCTTCTTTTTTTCCAAGCTTTTCCTCTTTTATTTTCTCATCTCTCCATAGCTGACCACTCACTACCTCGCGCACGTACCCATCAACCGTCCTTCTCTCCCACTCCTGTTTCCTCCGCGTTTTTTCCCGTAGTAGTTACATCGCGTTAAAAAGCTCCTTTTAAAAGTCCTCCCCCCTTCCCCGGACCGCTCGAATCGTTGCTCTTTATTTACAGGACTCGATCTGGCCGAACAAACTACGCGACTTTGTTAATTGATTATAAATTCTATGAATTTCCGATGCGAGGGGAGTTGGGCGGACGGGGGGGGCAAGAGAGGGAGAGGGACGAGGAATGATCGGCGTAGGCAACGGTCCTGGAGTAAAAGGAGGAGAGGTAGGGGCATTTGCATGTGTGGATAGGGTTGGTGAAGGGAGTGGGATGGGTAATTGTCTGAAGAATGCGAAAGGGTATTCCGTGGAAGAGAAGAGAGGGGAGTGGGGTTAGGCAGGCGTCATTTGGGTAAGAAGGCTTGAAGGGAAGTGAGGAAGACTTTTTCTGAAAGAGATGGTGGACTGCTAGGGGACAAGAGTAGAAGAAAGAAAGTAGCAGTGAAATAAAATTGATTATCTTGCTATTGAGGAGTCGTTGAATTGAATTGAGCAGATATTTATAGCAAAATAGCCATTTCTATCACGCAGGAAGATTTTTGCTATCATTACTCATCTGAAAATCAGTATCGACAAAGATTTTAGTTGTCCTGTCTAGGGTAAGAGAGAAATTCTGCGATAGTTTGAAAATTTATTTCCTATATTTAAAGCTTTGTAAAGTATTATAATTATTGCTAAGAGCTATGATTTTTTGTCATAACTGAGAAATGTTTTCTTAGTTGGTTTACCTTTACAAATGTGCCATGTGTATAACTTTATGTCTGTATTACATGGATAGTATGGCAAGATCGTGTTACTAATTCAATTTTACTTGTAGGATTTACATAGTCACATTAGGTAACATAATGTCGATATAAAAATTCAATTTTTGCAAAATAATGACAGGGAAAAAACAAGTAAGATAGTTAAGTGCCAAAGTGGTAAATAAATGCCATTTAGTGTTCATTACGGCGCATGAACATAGCCAAATATGAAAATATGCGCTTTGTGATCAACAAGTTATAGATTTAGCGTGCTTGAAAATTAACGACCATCGCAACAAAAATAGACGTCACATGTGCCTGTGAATTTACTTGTTAATTAGATGGAGCCATCCTAGTTAAATGGGGCAGGGTAAAATACTTAGCTTCACTCGGGGCTTCCGTCCCTTTGCAGCTATTTAATAGATAACCCACGTATCTAGGGTATCTTTTGGCTGTGCAGCCGGCAAGATTATCCTTGATGTCGGGACGGGATTCCTGTATACTTTCCTACGTTGTTTCTACATGGCCAAGAACTGTCAGTAAGCCAAGGTCCTTACAGTTAAAGGGACTTGATAGTGGGCGGAGTATTAAGTCAAGGGCCATGAAATATGTAGCGTTTTATTGATGAAGGAACGCACCTTGGGAGTGGGATAGTATAAAATGTTTTTATTTAACTTTCATTGCCAAATACTAGATGCTATCGAGTTTCCTTTTTAGACATGCCTGTCTGGCATGCAATAACCTAAATTTGATAAGAACCCTATTGTCGGTAGGGTCCCAAATGTTGCTCATCTTTTAGCTTGAGTAAGCTTAAAAGGGAGTAATCTGACTGTCGCTGTATCCGATATTGGGATTCAGCGACGTTATATTATCCGTTCACATAGAGCTGCTTGGTTTTTTCGTAATTGCATCCCTTTACATTTGTAATTAATCACTTCATCTATTGCTTCTGCTTTGACAGTAGATTATGGGTATCGGGTATGTTCTCGCCATTGATTGCTGATGATTCCTGGAGTGTCCCCTGCTACAAATGTGAATATTCCCGGTCGGTATTTAAAGAAGGAGGCTTTGTCTCTAAAATATAGCATCATACCTGTCTTTTTCATGAAATACCAAGAGTAATTATGGGGACTGGTGGAATCTGAAATACCAACAATTCCAATTACCACAAGAACACTTTTCCTGTGATCACCTCGATTTCTGTGTACACCCCGACCTATCTGTCGGCATTAAATTTCATTTTCAAGCTCGAGATACCCACCAATGAAGTTATATTAAATTCTATGATATGCTTGGTCTCTTTTTGGAAATATTTTATTCCATATTTTTCTTATTTATGCTGAAGCTTAGGGCGATAAAATAGACTTGAAAGGCCTTGGTCGATCAGACAGGGCTACTATCAGCCGGCAAATACCCTGAGATCTCCTCGTCTTGCAGGCCTTGCGTTTCGAAATTGGTTCCTCTAACGGCTTGGTTTTCTCGGGGATCGGAATGGTGCGGTGGCTAGTGGTTTCCCACCCCGAGGGCCCGGGCTCGAATCCCGGTGGTGACCGAATTTTTTAGCGGTATCCTGATCCCTAAGTGTGGTGCTATGTGGAGAGCACTCTAATTGAGTACGTCATCTGTCAGATGTGACGTTGAACTCCGGACCCATTTGCGTCTTTCGCTTAAGACTTGGCTAATGCTGACGCCGAATTTCTGTCCAACCTTCCACTTTTCCCATCCATCCCTAATGGCGCAAGTGTTCTTGGCTGTGGGTCGCCTCTCTTATTAACTACTATTATTGATTTGCGCTAATTCCCCATCCCAGGGCAGAACTAAGTATGCATCAATTTCCTAATTGGCTGGGCGGTAAGTGTTGCATTTACTTAGTAAAAGAGGTGTGCTTAGCTCGAGCAAGACCACTCTCAAACTAAACGAATTCACTGCTTACCATACTTTCACGTTTACCTTGGAACCTCTAATAAGGCACACCACACACATCGGAACAATTCCTGGATCAGTGTGAACCAATGGTCAAAACAAAGAATAACGTATTTATAATGAGAATTATAATCGGGATTCTGTTGCCTTTTACAATTGAAAAAGCACCAATTTGGGTATTTTTCATATAATTCCTGGAATTCTGCCAATGGAATCCCGCTTCAAACGGAATTGGTAGTTAAGCGACTTGAACTTTTCCCGAATTCTTCAGAACTGGCACCGACTCCTGGGATATTATTATTCGACTATTATTTTGTGAACTTTCTTAAAGGATTTCAGGTTAATTTTTGCCTAACTACATCCTCAAACTCGCATTGATTGCAGAATTTAGTGGAGCTATCCAGGGGAGTAATTTCCCATCCTACATTACTCTCGCGTCCGGTCAAATTGTACATTCCAGCGGACAGCTTGTCACCTCTCAAGTCTCGCGAATATGAGTTCATGTCCTCTGTGTGCCACCTTTTTCGCGTTTTTTCTGTACCTTTCTGTCCATTATAATTCTTCATCGGAATTCTTATCGTGATTGCAAAGCCACTACAGCATTTCAACCAAGTTCCCAGATATTTATGCCTCAAATTTATCGCACGTATTTTCCTTTCGGGCTGCTGCTTGACTTCAGCCTTTCCCGACGGCAAGGCTAGTTGCCCTCGGATCAGGTCGACCAATAGGAAATAATCCAAAAGCCACCAGCTCCTTTCCTTCGGAACCACGCACTGCTATTAATTGAACCACAGTAATCAACCCCGAGATTGGTTCGATAGATGAGGACAGACCTCACCTAGTACCACACCTGTAGATGTGTCATATACGCAAATTAACAAGTTTATTAAGGTGGCCAGTTCCTTTCTCTGTGCTGCCTGTGATTTTCCAGGAAAAACTGATATTCGCAAATTCATACAGCTTGGATGAATCCGATGGTAGCCAGAGGCATAGCCAAGAATTGAACCCGGACCGTCCCGTTAGTAGCCCAGCGCTCTACTCACTGAAGTACCACGTTTCCTTGCTTCCCAATAATCTAGAAAAAATTGACTCTATGATAACGTAATATCGTTACATTTGCTGATTAATAAATCTATTGGTTTCCTAAATACCTGTCTTTATTCTGCAACTTATTGGCTGTTCACTACATTTTGGAGTTTCGAATTCATGGGCTAGGCGAGCGCTTCTTCGTCTGTTTAAACGTACCTATTTTTGGCTACTAAAACTTATGACTCTTAAATAAGTGGGAGCATTACCTTCGGTTGGACTATCCCATTAAGAATTTACTGCTGTAGAAAAGATTTTTGGAAGGGTTCAGTGAAACTGAGGGAGGGGGGATCGAGATGGTGCGGAGACTGAAGAATAGGCGCCTGAATCCGAGCACCCGGGTTCGAATCCCGAAGATTGTATGACTTTTCAATGTTTTCTTGATCCCTACTTGGGGTACTTTGGGGATAATAGTAATAATAATAATAATAAGGAAAGGTGGTGAAGGAGTTTCCCCAATCACACCTTCCCCTTTTTTTATTGCAGAAGCAAATACAACAGAAATAGCATATAAAAAAATATACAGCATGACATTTTGAGGGGGTTCCTGCTCACGCTTAATCCCCCTTTAGTATTCTGATATAATTAACATCAATTACACAACGTGAGAAAGAAATATCAAATAAGATGAAATTTCTATTATTAAATTACAAAAGTGATGGTGGACTCGAATTTAGTACAATTAGAGATAATAAGTTGTCTAAGGAATAAATATTATTTTATGATAACACTTCATTTACCAAGTCATGCAAGAGTTTTTGATCGCACACTAGGAAAAAAATACTACTCGCTAACTTAAAACAGAAATTACATACAATTTACTCATACAATAAAACAAACAATACAATTACTAATTCTATCAAACCTTATTGTACCATTATCAAATATTTGGTATTAGACTGAAGAATAGGCGCCTTAATCCGAGCACCCGGGTTCGAATCCCGAAGATTGTATGACTTTTCAACGTTTTCTTGATCCCTACTTGGGGTAATTTGGGGAGACCACTTTGAGATAACTGGCCTCCGGACGGGACGCTAAACTTTTAACCCCTGGGTGCCTAGCTTTAAGTAGGCTAATGCTCACGCCGGGGTTTTCTTTCCTCCTTTCCTAAATGCCCTTATCATCGTGCCTCTAACGAATTACGTTCCCACTTATCCCTAATGGGACAAATGACCTCCGCTGTCGGTCGCCTCCCCTAATAACCAATACTTGAAACTCGGGCGTGATGACTGAGTTCTCTCACCTCGGAGTGAAGCGTGATAAATAATTGAACAACTCCTTTAGTTTAATGGGGCTCGGGGTGAAGTGGAGTACAATAATTACTCGACTTCATCGCAATGCCCGCCATTGGATTGTAAGGTAGTTGGGGTTAAGAAAAAATATCTAAGGACCTTTTTTGGCTTACCAACCGTTCTCGGTCACGTAACTAGATGCAACACCGGCGAGTCCCGTCTAGGATAATCTCGGCAGTTATGCAGCCAGAGACCGCAGGCCGATATTTCCATGGGCCTGTAAGATAGCTCTGGGAGGACAATGTGTAAAGGGCAGATGCCTTTAATGAAGCCCCACGTTTCTTCTTCTCCCATATTAAGCAAAGAATACGATTGCAGATGCGAGACCGTATTAGTGAATATTCGTGCATTCTGGTAAAGAGGTGAACCGTATGGAAAAAGTTGTCAAAGACAGCCCCTCACACAAAGGCCTTGGTGATAAGTGAATATTGTAAACAAAAGTGTCCTCCAATGTGTACGGCGGCTTCCACATTGGAATCTGGATGCTTCCTATTTTACTGTGGTCATGATTTCATTTAAGCGCTCCTCATTTCTCTCGCGTCAGGAAAATTACACATTCAGAAACAATGGAATTCACCTTGAGTTGCAATTATTTTTTGCGAAATTTTGACAGAGAGAGCGGTGGCATCCATGGATACTGTCTAAAAACCTTAATTTTCATAGTGTCAATTTTTAGAAATTTTTTAGCAATAATATTCCGTACGGTTCCTTGAACTTGAAAGTTTGGTGTCAATGAAGATGCTTCAGGAGAGTGTTGAGACACAGAATCGGCAAGGATGATGTTTAATTGATTTGTGGTTGATTTTAAACATCTCGTCAGCCGTTAAATATAATACTTTAATGGTTTTCCTCAGACGGAGTTGGTGTAGAGAGGAATAGGGTAGTTATAGCAATTCTAAGAAGATCGAATTGGGCACATCGGCTCTTAGGAAAACAGGTTTCTGGGAGTTTGGGTCGTTCTTGGAACATGATGTCTTGTGAAACATGAAGGCAATTAGGCTGTAATTATTAATTTTGAAAAATCTAGGAATTGTCTATGAGGAACTATCAAATAAATATTTATCTGTGAAACGATAGTTCTGATTTATTTTTCTAACGTTTTATGCATTTACTTCCGTAATTATTTCGATGAAGTTATGCGTGAAGCAATTTTTTTAATATCAGCGTTTTATTCATATATATAATTTAATCGTAATAACGGCGAATTATGGAAATCAATTAGTGTCCGGCAGTCATTCATTATTTAATGATGATACCCTGATCATTCATAATTTAATAGCGCCAGGATTAGCGAGATCATTGTCATAAACATAATTTTTTCCTCGGTTTTACTTTTCAGCATCCTCCTGTATAATCCCTTGTTGAACTCATTTTTCACACAATGCAGTATGGATATGCACACCTAATTAAATCTCCAAAATATAGCTTTAATCTTCGTAGAGCTAACTTCCAGGATTCGCTGTAATATGATCGCCATCAGTCTATCGAGTATCTCTGTATTTTCGTTGACTTTGTAGGTCTGTGCCTTATTCGAGGCAATTTATCGGAGCACTTAAGATTGATTGGTTATTTCAACACGTTGAATGCAGTGGCCACTGGTCATCATATCTCCATTTCGGACATATATGGTACGTGGAACTTCATTTTTGCGAGAGAAAAGAATGAGTCATGAAATTTAAAGGAACGGCTTCACTGCACGTTGGTAATACTCTTGCGAATACTGTGGAGATTAAAATGTAATTAAACCAAGATTGTAGAGTAGAATAATGTTAAAATAAATTACTCATCCAACGTGATAAGGCGATTAAATTGTTTTCACAACATATTGGCTTATAAAATAGGTCCTCGTATCATTAAATAGGTGGTATGATTGAAGAATTACCGATTTTCTGTCTCGGTCAATTACTTACTACCCCATCGAGTAATGCGGGAACACTTAGCTGTGTTACACTATCATCGCAGCGATTAACTATTAACTGCTTGCGAGGGAGGAAAATTCCGGGATTAGACTATCTCTGCTGACGTCAAGTTTTAATGGTTGATTAAAATCAGTCCTTCAAACTGTACTTCGGCGAATCGACTCGCCATGTCGCAATTCAGCCGGCCTCTAGCATGCATTGCATAAAACTTTTTCCTTTTCATTCGGCGATTTGCAGTAACTTCTGAAAGTTTTATGCGATCCCCGATGATTCATAAATGTAGAGATCCGGCTAAGTTCTCAATATTCGTCCGCATGCGTTTTTAGGATTACAAATTAGCCACTCACCGTAAAAGGATCTGCAGCGCTGCAATCAATCCGACAAAATAAGGTCGAATGCGCACGGAGAATCGCCGATATGGCTTTTGTACAGCTCTTTGGGTTCCTTATGCAAGCGTATGCACATCCGCAGGGTCTTTTATTTATGTGCGTATGATGGATTAGCAAACTTTTTCATACTGAAATCGGCTTCATTCTTTCTTCCTCGCGTTTCTTACTTATCTTACCACCGTGTATACATAAAGGAAGAGAGAGAGTGAGAGAGAACGCGATTGTTCATAGTGTGCAACTTCTGCAGTTCAAAAAGTCTGTGGCGGAGGTGAGCCTTTATTCTACCATTCCTCTACCCGGTTCAATCCCCTCCCCACGTCCCAGCCAGACTAATAAAGGCTGGGAATCGTCGGTCTAGACCACCACGGGCGGCCGTGAAGCTGGCTGGCGCGATTAAAGCTCTCTCCGGATCTCTTTCATTCCCGTCCTGCATTCGCCATCATCGTCCTTCCCCTTTATTCCAAGTTTTCCAATACGTTTCCCCTCTCTTCTCTTCTCCCTAACCTCCTACCCTCCCTGCCTTCACCCGTCCTTCCTTGAATAACCCATTCCTCCGTCTTTCTCTCTTTCCGTCGGCCATCCTTCTCCGTCCCTCAATCCCCTTTTCTTTTTTTTTCTGACTTTATCTCTCTTCCCCTCTCCGACTCTTTTCCTTTCCTTTGTGAGTTACCGTTGGCTCAACAAAGTGCACTTACGTCCTGAGGCTTGAAACTTGCTTATAGAGGGAAAAACCTTGCTCTTTGAGTTGCAAAGAAAAACAGGAAAACGGAAGTACCGAATACACTCTTGAAGTCTAAATTTTAAAAGTTGATGGTTTCGTGAGGCGCGTTTCTCTTTAATAATGTAGCCCAGGCATTTTTTTGCGATTCCGCAAGGTCGTTTGCTTGACCCCACCGCAGCTTTCTACCCGAAGTTTGGTTTTTATAGGCGAGGGTACAGTTCACCTGGTACTAAGCCCATCGGCCTGTGAAATTTACACATTCAGGGTAGGGAGACTAACTCCTGACCAACTGCGTCAACTGTACCGCCCGAGGTTTCCCAGAAAGTTCTAGTACTCAGAACGTAACGTAGATTAGGTTTAGCTTAAACGTTAAGCAAATATTCCAGAAAGACATATGCTTGATATTTCAGTTTCTTTTTAAATCGTTTATCGGGAGAAGAGGTATTCCATGATAAGTTGAGGAACTCCTCAGATGAATAAAGAGCTCATTTTAGAATCATTACTTCAATTAAATTCACAAATGATTCAAGCCTGTTCATTGAATGACTCCCTGAGTTATTATAAGTTTAGTTATTTGTAGTCTGGATTGATGGAGATAGAAACACGAGTATAAAGAGCAATGTGAAGTAAGCGAGCTTAGAGGCTCTTGCCACAGGTTCCAATGTATTCATTTTGAGTCAAATTTTCAGTTCACCATAAAAAATGTATACAATTACCCTTTATGTTTTACGATGAATGACGTACCGTATTTAAGTATTACATTTGACAAATAATTTGGCCTTCTCATATTTTCAGAATTATTACATGTAATTTATTAAAATTGCTTAAAATTTAATTCTTCTAGTTCGTCTTTTACAAACCATCGTAACTGAGTGGAGTTCTGGATGAAAAAAATCGTTTTAAATTATGAAATGTGTTCTTCCTTCAGTCGTTAAACGGATAACTTCAAACAGTTTTATGATTTTGCAAATTAACATAATATTGTGAATAAATAGAAGCTCAGAATAACCAAAACTAACGCTCTATTCAGTTTATTTTATTAGTAACCTTATAATGATTGGATATTGTTTTTAATATTTAAATAAGGGGCATTTTTCTTGTTGCTCGACTCCCTCAAAAGTGGAATCGTACAAATAGATTTATATTTATCCAACCTCAAACATTGTGAATCTTTTAGCCTAGGAGAGGTGGTGTTAAAATATTTGACTTTCAATCAAGATTTATCAAAGGTACTACTTTCGTTTTCTTTTTCCTAATGTTGTAAACTCTCCTGTCATACACTCTGCCGACAGCCTTCATGGCTGAAAATATTGGGAGACTCCTTTCTTGTGATATTTTTCTTGTTTTTGGTGCCGAACATCTTTATTCCTCCACATCTCTTTGACGCCTCGATTCTTGACTTCTCTTCATTCGTACTGTTAAGCTTCCACCTCCTCGCTTCGCTTTCTTGCTATACTCACCTCCTCCTTCTTTTCCAGACTGAACCGCTATCACTCGTTTTTGATTGGCATTGCCGTTTTTGTTTGCCAGCCCTGGACCACTATTTGATTGGAGATTTTTCGTCGTCTGCAGATTTTTTGTGTGCAGAAAGTTACACTTTTCTATTCTTAGGATTCCACCCGTGCACCCTGTTCTTTTTTTTTTTGGAAAGCGGTAGATTTCTCTCCCATTGTTTTTCGTAGCGTTCTGTTTTCATGAGGTTTTTGTACCATTTTGTCGGGTTTTGTATGCCATTTAGAATCCTGTTGAAACTATAAAGGGATTTAATCAGCGGAAATAGTGTCTATTGGATTGGCTCGTTATAGACAGAGTAGCTAATGTATTGGCTACCGAAAAGCGATAGTATTTCTATTTGTTCGTGTTATATATTAGTTAACTGTGTCTAATTATAATTATTCTGTAGTTGATAATAATATGAGTGAGAGTTATTGGCTTGAACGGTAATGTAAAACACATCAAGGTAATTATTATAACATGTTCAATACATTGTATATAGTTCTCCAATTACGTAATAATAGTAGATAATAGATGGGAAAGTTTATGTTGGGCTGAGCGAAATTTCGTCTCCTTATTTGATTTATTACTAACTGTGCTTTCTATTGGAAATCTAGCCAGATGAAAAACTCATTATTGAGGAGAACACGAGTAATTTGTGAATTGAGTTCGCAGGCTTCTATTTCTAGATTTGTGAATTTGAATTAAGGGAATATGTTTGGCTGATATAATTGAATATGTTTGGCTATTGGCAGTTGTGAAGACCATTTGAACCTATATCGGCAAAGTAGATTTAGCGTTATTAATTTAGATAGAGAATATTAAGATATAGCTGAGTAAATACTTAAAAAACCATATATCTTCTGATAGGTTAGCGATCTGTTAGTATAGCTTTCAAATTCTGTTGAGATCAAATTCCATGATAGCCATTATAAATATTCGTTATATTCCAATATCTTCGAAATTCGAGTATTTTTAACGCTATGAATAATGTTTAAACAAGTTAAATGTCAAAAGTCCTTTTAGGTCCTGTCTTTTTAAATGAATGACATTCAAGGGTAAGATCTTGGAATTACATTGAAGAGAAGAAAAGCGTTTCACGGAAAGATATCGCTTCTATTTAAAATAAAATCCTCTTCTTTTGGTTATGTAATACATACATGCTTATATAGTATCTCTGGTAGTATCCCGATTAGGGTTCAGTTTCAAACGGTTCCTTAAAACTTTTATCTCGCATATTACTTAACATTTCTAAATTTCTTGCGCTTCCTGTTGCGGTTCTTACTAAGCTCCTCATTTTTATCAAATCTACCAATTATCCAGAATGCACGTAACGATTTACGGTCCTCCCCGTTCAACCAACATTTTTCTTTTTTTATCCCCAACTTCTGCATTAGATCCTAATAGTACTTTCCTCTACTATTTAGACCTTCTTAGATTTTCTCGCTATAAGTTTATCTTCTGTTCTGCTAGCTTTCCCTCTTAATCTATTAGTCCCTTCGTTTGTATTCCACTCAGTCCAATTTATCTTCTCCATACCCAAATCTAAAGACCCTCCAAATTACGCTTATCCTCTTTTCCCAACTACTGGGTTTAAATTTCATGGCTGCAACTTCATGTTCCTTTTTTAGTGTTTGCTGACCTTTAATTGGCGTCTTAATTTAGAATCCATAATATATATTCCGTCCTCATTGCGAGTACTTTTTTTGCTAGCGCAATTATTCGTTTAATGCACTTACTAGCAGAGCTTCCCGCTTTCTCCCAGAAATCTGTCTAAATAAATAAACTGTTGCACATGGTATGCCCTTTCGCTTTACTTGGTATTCATAATTCGTAAGAGTTTCGTTAGTTTTACAAATATTCAGTGGTCATATTCATTCAATGTTATCTAATATGGATATCAATCGATAGATGGTTCGCCGAAGGATGCGTTATTCATTATCGTTCGGTTATGCTGTTCCTTCTCAATTTTATGCGATTTTAACTTGTGTTGGTAATTTCCTGTCATAGTCTTGACACTGTTTATGGACGAATGTGTGTACAATGTTTAGTGGAACCACTTCTGGTGTTACTTAAAAATGGATTCTGTTTGCGTGGCAGTAGGTCAGCTTAGTTTCATCCTTTTTGGTTCATTTTTTGCCGGGGTATGAGCCCATTACAATTACCGCATAAGCGGTGGGAATCCTATGCAATCGACGTATCGAACCCGCAAACCCTCAGATTTCAATGTGCTTTAATCGATGGCAGAATTTTCGGAAATTAAATGTGTGCAATATTTCGCGATAATATAAACCTTATGAACCCTATTTTTTATATTTATCTGATTGGACGTTGAATGTTTCATGTTCTGTGGAATTGGATTTTAGATTTACATTTAAATGATTTATCATCGAATTATTACATGATAATATTTTGTTACGATGAAACAATTTTCAATGATGTGAATTGATAGTTTCATGTTTTTCTGTGCGAGGGTAGCATATTCATTTCATACTTGTCCAATTTCGGTGTCTGCAATACACAATCGGCCGCAAGCCTTCCATTCCTCATCCTCGTCTGCTAATTCCTACTCCAAAATTCCATAACTACTGCATTTATTCGAAATTAATTCTTGTCCTGTTAAATTTTCCAAATGTTGTAAAGCACATTTTTGCACCATCAAATTGCTTCTGAATACAAATACATTTTTTGTAAATCCAAACTTACATCAACAATCTTTTTGCACAATATTTGTCATTAGGTAGCCTTCTAATTTATTCGTGTGCTCATTATCTTCCGCTGCTATTTTGCCAGTTTCGACAAAATCAGCGAATTTCTCCAAGATTTCACTGTTTACACCGTGCACAATGATCATTCATTCATACTATACTCCTCATCAAACTTGATGGGTCAACTTCATTCTTTATAAAATTAACTAAATATTCCAAATATTTACCCATAACCTTAAATGACAACTCTTGGTGTGTGTGTGTGTATACTGCGATTACAATGCTCCCAAAACTGAGGCATTGCAGATCCGGATTTGGTTTTTCATGCTCACACTGTCATGTACAATACGCATCAGAGCAGTCCAATGAAAAAATATTATTTGGTTCGATCCCTTTTTTTGGAGTCATTATATCGTTCCCTGGAATGGAATAGCAATTTGTTGGCACGGTGGCTAAGAGTGGCAGAATGAAGCAGTGCTGGTAATTTCACTTTCAAATTCGTCACAGAAATCATAAATTTCTAATTTATAACTTTTTTTGACGTGAGACACGCAAAAATGCGTGAAATGAAAAACTTCGATCTCTCGAAAATGTTCAGGAAAACTTTAATATTGGCCAGATTGGGGAACATCTGCTGTAAGAATCTAACATCTCGGCCTCGCCGGAGTTCCCTCGTCGTCCCCTTTTCCCTGCAGAATGCGTATATGATTAGTCATGACATACAGTTCCGTTAACTTTCTGAATTATATCCCCGAGGAACATTTCCTCCATACCCCGAGTGGGGCGCCCCTTTTTACATATTCATGGCACCGAATACTACGTCATTTTTATTCCAGGCGTGTGGCGGCTCTCGCACACTTTATTTTTTTTATATCGGAAAAGCGGTTTCCGAGAGATGCGAACTAGGCGCCCTTCTTTTTTTAGCCCCTTTTTAGAACCAAAGAAAGCAAGCATCGAAGGAACGAGCGTACAACGAAGCAACCTCTCCCACACCCCCATCACTTCGGAACACACTCATCCCCGTTATAGTAGTATTCTCTAGACCGCTCCTCCCTCTCTTGCAGTCCACATTCTGTTTCTAAAAAGGAATCGTTTACTGCAATAGGGGCGCAATGGGGGACGGAGGGTTCAGGGCGTGTGTGTGGGCCGAGGAAGGCGCGAAGGGGGAGTCCATTATGTGGGGCGAATGGGTGTTTCGGCTGCTGGGTGGCGTTGTCGGCGGAGTCTCGCGTGTATATACTGTATTGAGTCTACCCCCATCTCTCTCCCTCCCTCTCGGCATCTTCCCACACTCTAGCCATCTCTTTCTTCGCTTCCCCACTCAACCCCCCGACGCCCTCCCTCCTGCTCCATCGTCTAATGGCTATTTCTAAAACCACACAGCTCTAACGGGCAGTAAAAATCGAGTTAACGTGCTGTCTCATTCTAACCCTCGCTCCCTACAGCGCCCTTCTCAGTTTCCTTCCTTCAAAAATTTGAAACGGCGGTGCATTAATGCTTTGCTACTCGGTAGAGAAGTGTCTTTGGGGGAATTGGTTTTGGTGGGCTGTGTATGGGAGAATGCAAACTAGAGAATCGAGAAGTCTAGCTTCTCTCGGCGTTAGAATCATTTCTTTGGTGGTAATGATGTCTCTTATCCGAGTTTCCGATGTAAACAGTTTGCTCACAAAATTTTTATGCATTGGTGGATGGTAATGATAACTTATTTCTGTGATCTGATTAGTAGCATTATGCATTAAATAATGTCTTGATTACACGAATATGTTTTATGTTTCAAATTTGTAATATTTTACCGTCCTTTTCCCTTGAACTATTGAAATAATCTCAATGTTGGCATTCAATTTAGCCTAAAAATTGGATTTAAGAGCACTTGACCTGTGAACGCATAAGGAATCACACGTTTGCCCCTATGTGATTGTTTCATTTATTAGCCGAATTATAATGGAAATGATACTTTCATTTTGCATAATATAATGCTGTTATAGATGAAAGGTTTAATGCGTTAAAATTGTCCAACCCCCATTTTGCGACTAATAAATTCAAAAAAGGATCCATTTTCCACACAGCATGAGTTTGCATTGCACGCTAAGGATATATATCCTCAGCGTGCCTAGTCTAGATTCTGATGAAGAAACTATCTCTCGATCCGCATTTCTATATTCATTCACTACCTTTTATCTTACTGTTCATGTTCAGGGGAGTTAGCAAACTGGCATAAAATGGGAAGATAGATACTTAGGTTGATGTGAAACAAAGTAGGATCAGAGAATTAGCACGGAATATTGTAGGATAGTCTACTAACGAAGACGAGGTTTTTTTTCTCCACCGTTTAATGATGGTACTTTAACGAAACATTTCGGGCATCGTTTTAAGTTTCGCGGGATACGAGGTGGACGCCCTTCCTCGCCTCAAGATGATACCTCCGAACCAACGACGAAAAACCTCCTTCCGTTTAATTGCAAATGAGATCCCCGTATCCTTGGACCGCCGCGTTGCGTACACAAGAACAATTTACCCTTCGGTGGGGGGACTGGGGCAGAGGGAGTTGGGGATCACAGGAATGCGCTCTAAGGCGGCGGCGGCGGCATGCGATAGATGTGAGAAGGTCTCCGACCGCCTGCCGCCGCTGCGATGGTCTCTCGACCCCATTCTGGGGAATTGGGGCCGCTCTTGCCCCTCTTCCCCTCCGCCAACCTCCTCTCCCACCGCCGCGCAGCGCTCCGCTTCGATGGGCGCAAAGCGGGAAGTAGTGCCTCCTTCCCTACTCCATCCTCCGGTGTGTGTGTGCTCTCGGAGCATTGCCATGGCGGAGGATCCCAGCTGCCTGTGTGGTCTGCAGCGAAAGGGTACAGCTACATCAGGGTCTGATATGGCAAGGGACTTGATGGTGTTGGGAGATCGTCTCGAGTTCTTTAAGGTCGGTAGGCTTGGGAGACCATCTTGAACTCTCTCGAAATGTGGAAGTTCGTACAGGTCTTCCGCAAGGTGTGAGAATATGCGTCAATGCAAATTGTTTGAATATGCTCTGAACTCGAGTATATATTATGTGAACGAGTGTTTTTCTTCAATTTTGAACTTTTTAGGTGAGCAATGCTATGTTCAAAACTACTAATTTGTTTCACTAAAAGGCAGCTCTGTGCTTTGAATTTTTTTCTTTATTATTCTTTTTACGCATGCATCTTAAGTGCCGAATAACATTTATCTTGATATTATAAATGATACTGATGAATTAATTATTATTATTCGTATGTTAGAATGTATTATTTGAGCTCAATCGACAAATAGTTTTTATGCGCTAATTAATATTATATATAACAGGATATTGCTGGGAGGGATTGGTCGTAATGAATGATCGAGTTAATTTATTTATCGATTACGGTGTGTGAACTACACTGGATTCAGAATTTGTTCACATTTCTCTTTAAAACAAACAGGTCTCTATCATAATACCTCTGTTGAATGTAATTAATTTCACAGTTTACGCTGAACCCTGTTGAAACCCAAATTCTGGCCCAATAAATCAACATACGTAATGGTAAGCTTACTCCGAGTAATTATTGTGATCGGTCTTAATCATGACAGTTTATTGTAGTGATCCAGAGTGAAAATGCCTGGGTCTTCACAGCATTGACTTTGGTAATATTAACGCTTGCTCCCCTGCCTAATTTGAGCTCGGTGGCTCGCGTAAAGCTTGACTTTTTAACGTTTTACTGTAAAGCTGCTGTATTAACTAATGATCTAACAGAATATCATTATGTTCTGGGATCAATGACGATGTACTTCAAAGCCAACAAGTGCTTAAGGTCCGGCTAAGAATCCGAAATCAGTTACATCCGTTATCGAGAATACCCATGGGGATAGCATTAAGACGTCTCCCATTTTTTGTTTTAGGTGGCACGAGTAGGGAGAGAGCTGACTCTGTAGGTGTGCGAACGACCGCAATTTGCAAATAAAACTGAAAGCTACTATTGAAGCTCCACCTCCTCCATTATAAATGCCAGATCTTGTTTTTCAGCGGGATTAGCTTCAACAGGGAGAGCTCTCGAGTCTCAAGAATGGGAAGTGTATGGGGTTGATGGGTTCTAAGGTGGAGGGTTTGTGCGTGTGTGTGTGTGTTAGGGAGAGAGAGAAGAAATTGAGAGTGGGAGGGCCCGGAGGCGTGAAACTGCTTATTTGATTCCTCCTAAAAACCTATCATTACGACGAATCCTTTTATGAAAGGCGAAGCAGCGCCATTAAGTTTTCTTCATTTTAAGAGGGGATTGTTTGGGAACGGAGAGGAGTGTGGGGGAGGTTCAGGTGAAAGCGGATGGTTCGTCGTGTGCGGTTTAAGCATTAATTTTTCACTCTTTCCTCTCAATCTTCCGTAGACGATATATGCATGCAAGACCTAATGGATTTGTCTCTATCACCTACCTGTATCTGCACCGACGAATAAATTTAAACTTCTTTTTAAATGAGCATATTAAATCGGATCTCAATTGCATTGGCAGTTATGTTTGAGAAAGTAGCAATCGATGATTTAATCTGAGCCTGTAGTCGTTAGTATCGGTATCATACAAAGCTCAATGACGCTAAGTAATTCTAAAGATAATTATTCTTCACTCCCCATATTCTTTTACGAGAAGAGTTCTTAGTGTCAACAATAAATTGCAAACAATAATTATTATTATGATCAACCATTTATGATCAAATTTCAGTCGGATTTCGATCAGAACTCCAAGGTTATTGACACTCACGATGAATGTAACAAAGTAATTCTTCAATGGATTTAAGGTTACTATGTGAGTTACTATATGGTTTGTAGGTCAAGATATGAGTTCAGTACTTTTTATCGATAAAGAACGAAACCTGACGTTATTCTTATACATACCATATTCAATGAATGTAGTAGATTCAATGAAACTATATTTAAGTTTTAAAGTTAATTAACTTTTAAATGATTTTAAATTGGTAAAAATATACATGTGTATTTAAGTTATAAAATTAATTTATATAATTAATTCTTAAGGTAATTCAAATTCGCGTTTCACGCGGTCGTGATTATTTAAGTGAATATATTCTTGTTGCAAAGTATTTATTTTATTAGATTTATCGATGTATTTTTTCAGCAGATCGTTTATTTATACTATTTCAATTTCACACTTCAGTGTTTCCCTGATATGCTTGTTTTTAATCATCAATAATAATGCTTGTGCTATGTCGAAACATGTGAATTTAATGGATGATCATGCATAATCTAGTCATGTTTGGCTTGTGTCCAGGCTTATTTCTTGAGTCTAAGGTTTGCAGGACGATGAGAAATATGACATTTTACATAATTTCAGCTTCGTGCATCCATACCGAGTGAAGATTTATTGAATTTTCTTCTGCAGTGAATATGGATAGTAACTATCAGTATTACAATCCCCTGTCATTCTTTTTAATGTATGGCATCATATCCAAATTTTGAAATAATTCAAGGTTATCAGTCACAGTTTTAGTTGAACAGATGCATAGTTTGAGATCAAACGCTATGTTATATCTTATGTGTTCGTCATCATGGAGCAGCTATCTCGTATTTATTCCATAATTATTAAGTCAAAGGAATATTAGTGACACTCCTACAGGCCCAATAGGAATTTCACATTTCACAATCCGCCGATTGCATACGAAATGCGCGATATTGCGTCCTAATAAAGCCGCTTTTACGACCCGCGGATTTCCCGTTCCTCTCCGTCTCCTCATTAAGGGGCGCGTATTTGTTTCTAAGACGCGCGAGCCAAGCCAAGTCTCCAGCCAGCATTCCGTGTCCTCAAAATGTTCTCCGTCGGGGGTAATGACGTCAGCACCACACCCTCCTCGTTGCATTCCTCCTCCGACCTTCCCTCCTTCCCTGTCCTCCCCCTTCGCTTCCCCACCTCTCTCTTCTCCCCCCACCCCATTCTCCTCGGCGCATGAGAGATCCTATATCCATTGCACTTTGCAATTGGCGTCCCTGTTCCGTGACTTGCCTCCGCGATCTCCCGATGCTACGATTTCACGATCCGCGCGTTTCTCGGAAACGCCGTCGTTTTTAAGCCCAGCCGAGTCCCACTGCGAATTGCAAGCGAAGACACCTGCTGTGTTGTAGATGATGCCTCATTTGTGTCCCTCGAAGTTCCCTCTCTCCTTCCCTCCCCTCTCTCCCCCACGAGTTTGCCTTCCCGTTTCCTGCCGGAAGACGTGTTGCTTATCGATTGCTCCGGTTGCATCGCATTATGAGACGAAAGCATGCGAGTGACGTCCTTCCGGTTTAAATATTGCTGCCGGGGGAGATGAGCGCCGGGATTCACCTTTATGGGCACAGCAAATAACTGCTTTCCTCACGAAGTCCTTTTGAAAAAGTAATTTCAAATGAGTATTCTTGTTGGTATTTTTTTATCTGTTTGACAGGGAAATGTTTTCATTAGAGTTTAGGTTACTACCGTATAATTGGTAATGAAACGGTTTGATCGTACCCGTTATCAGGCCAGTGTTTATGTGTAGCGGATCTAATTTAACAAATATTTTTGGAAACTAATTCTGCTCAGTGTTCGAGTTTTCCATTAATGGACATTAAAAGTGTGATATGTCTCTAATTACTCTCCTAAATGAGATTATAATTCGGTTTAAGCTCAGGGTTACTCTGCTTTTTGCGATGTTTTTGATTTAATTTATTCTTATAAAAGTTATTTTTTTTACAGGTATGTTGGCGTAGAGGTTATCCAGATTTACCAATCCCGGAAACATGCGCTATCATGTTATTTAACTTTCCTCAAGCTGGTAAGAGTTCCGTTTTTCATTTGAACATTTTCGTTCTATACTCGTAATTCATTGGAAATGGAAATGCAACATTCTTTGTAATCTGTAAAGGGAACATTTATATTTTCACAATATCTCCGTCAAGTCTAAAATTATGGGGGAGATTAAACGAATTGATTGATTTGAGCAATTACTAGTTGGCTCTCATGTTTGTTTGACTATGTTGAACTGTAACCTATTCCTCTGTGGACGGATCCGTTGATTGTATCTTTTGTACTAAGGATGTAATATTCCCCCGAGTCATGTAATTAAGCAAGGATATTTGATCTTGCATCAAACTCATCGTTTTTTAACCTAAAGGCCTTTCATTCCCAAGTAGAGATTTTATCGGAGGGTCAAGTATTGGTGCATTAGACAACTTCTCGCTCCATTTCAAGTTCCCCATTGTGTCGCTGTAATTTCATTGTTTAGAATCGCTCACTATTCCTCTCTCAGGTGTTCACGTTTTAAAGAACCCATTTCATTGGAATAAAATATTGGTGTTCCATCGTAGCTAATTAATATTTTTACACATTTAACATTTAAAAATAATGCGACGACGTCATTTCGTTGGGTGAAAATTCAAACGCATTCAAGCCTAAACGTACTTTATCATTTCTATTTCTTGTAGTTGGTTTAATCAAACTCCAGCTGCGATTCAGTCAATTAATTCCAGTTTGCCAACAGCGCTACTTATCGAAATTCTATTGAATCATATTTCAATTATATTCGTCATTTATTGTTCCACTTATCCTGTTTTCAAATGATTATTTCAAAATATATCGTATCTAGTCCATTGTTGGTGATTTGATGTAATTTGGTTTCATTAAATGTCGAATTATTGTTCATCAAACCATTTAATACAAACGCACTCCATAGTTGATAGCTAAGTACGAATTAACGGTACTTTTCTGTTGATATTAATCGTTCCCTTTTTCCTTCATTAATTCGGTATTTCAGTAAGTTTTTCAAACACTTTTCTGTTATTGAAGAACAAAATATCACGAGGCATGAAATCGTAGTGATAGGTGCTTTATGTTAAAATAACTCGACGTATTCTAGTATAGTGTCTGGAGAAAAACGTCCCAGTTTTAACGTGTTTACGCTATCTGGGAATGCTTGTTGTTGTACACTCGAATGATTTGCATTAAATGAGGTATTTTACTGTTACGGACATATGTCATTTTAAGATAATAAATGCACACGGTTACGATAAAATAGCTTGTCGTTTATTACTCTCCCCTGAAAAAGCCGAAGTTCGTGCGATATAATGGAACATTTTCAGAATATCGTTTTGGCTTACGTATTTTGACCTTTTTATACTATGATTTGAACGATTAAAACGCGTGCGTGCTACAGAATTGCTATTTATGCCATTTCGAACCAGGTAGGCACTAAACTTAGCATGGAGTTTCGAGTTCATGCCCCTTTATAGGAACTATGGTAATCTGGAGTTGTTTGAACTTTACTGGTCTGTTCAGAATCCCTATTTGGCGCAGTATTTTCCACTTAGCCCTGGCTAATGTGATGGCGCTCATTCAAATCACTTAAAACGTTCCTTGCGTCAAACCCGTGGTGAATTCGGACATGAATCGGGCTCAACAAATCGGCATCACTCAATTTTCACCTTCTTTCGCTAGGGCTGCCAATATCCATCACCGGTCATCGATCCACGTCGTTCCATGCGATACTCTTTTTCATTCGAGCGTAAGATTAGAATGAACTCCCTCCTTCCTCACCTAACCCACCCATTCCTTTTAAATTTCACAACCTCAATACCCTCACTCCCCTGCTTTTTCCTGCCCCTTGCCTCGAAATCCCCTTGCCCTCCCTCAACAATACGTAATGTCGATCGATCATCTCTCGTTAAGTGCGTGGTCTATCTCCTTTCTTTCTCTCTCCCTCTTTTTCTTTCTCTCTCCGTCCCTCTCCTCTCTTTATTTCTCTCTCTCTCTCTCACTCAGCGAGTCGGCTCAGAGCTTGGGCCACGGGGGAGTCGGCGCCACTAGCGCCACTCGGGCCGCATGCTATCCGTTCTTTTTTCCCTTTCCCCATTTTCCAGCCGTTGACACCCACTTCGATTCCACTCTTCGTCTCCGTCTTTCCCTTCGGGCCTTTCGTTTTTATTTAATTCCGTCTCCCTTCGCACTCCCTTACCCTTTCGATCACTCTTCTGCTCCGTCTTCCTTTTTTTTTCTCCTCCTCAGTGGGAAATGGCCAGGAAGTCGAAAGGGATTGGGGGTGGGGGATTGGTTTGAGGCAGACCAATCCATTCATTAAAGTGGAAGGATGGGGGACTTCAAACATCAGAGAAATGTCCTAAGTTTTTATCGAGAGGAGGTAACGCAGCTCATAACTAAAAGCCATCGAAATACACCTATCACTACTGTTATATTTCACCCCCACATTATTTTATTATGCGCTTGGATGATATTTTGTATTATTACTCAGTCGTCATTAAATTTGAATCGGTGACATCCTTTTTAATCTCTTTGTATTATTTTATCGTAAGTTGTACCTTTTTTTTAGGATTAAATATTCGGTTTTGGAAAAACAGGATTCGAGTATATAATTAAGCTGCTAAACCCTCAAATGGGCTGAGAAAGAGAATGTCTCGCTTTCACTAATGAGAAAATGGTTGAAAAAAATCGTAAATAGAGAACGGAAAATGTTTGGAAGAGGAAAAAGTAAGAATCAACAAGTTCCCCTTGAGTGAGCATTCTTTTCTGCGATTTGTTAAGAAATTGGGATAAAAAAATACCGGGATTTAATGATGAAAAGTCTAATGATTTAAATGGTATTACTGAATACATTTTTATTAGTGCCTCTTAAAAAAGGAATTAATATTATCGCAATGAATTCAAAAAGTTGTCTATATTATGAGGTATAAAGACTAAATTGTTATGGTCTTAAAATTTCTCATATTTTACATTCATAGGCATTACTACTAATTTAGACTGCGGATTGGGATGTCAGCTTTTCCTCTGGTATATTTTTTTCAGTGGTAGCCCTAAAATCAGCAGAATCTAGCCTCGTCTATAATTTACGTTAGTTTTGCTACACTTTTCCCCATACATTGTGGTAAGTATTGAGTTTTATGTTAATACTTCTGGCATATATCAAGAACTATTGGTAACACTCAAAGGTACCATGTTCATATCTCAACAGTTGATCATCCGATCCTCTATTAAATGTAAATGAAGTAAGCAAAAGAAACTTGTAGGTTTTAAATAAAACATCTCATGTTAGTACAACGTTTAAAAAGGGTGTATTTTAATCCATTTGTGGCTATTTATTATTTTCTTGTGTTCTACACATTTTCGATAAGCGTTTCAACACTGGGAAACTTTAAATGAAAACCTTTGTTCACATTTCCGAGACCCGCGGACTACGTTTTAATCCGTTATATTCGCTAAAGTGTCTCACAGTGTTAAATATTTACGACGCGATTATACTTCTATCAGTCACCCAACGTTGCCGTTAAGGGTAATATTAGTTCCAGGATTAATATAGTACTTTCGGTTGTTGAACACGACGGCACTAGAAGGCACTGAATTAGAACTTTAATACTTGCGAGTCGATGCGAGCCATAATGATAAGCATACGCTTTGTTGTCTACGGAATTTAAATGAAGCACTTCCAGGTGTAGTAACTATGCTGACTCCATAATTGACCAGCAAATTAGAAGAGATCCATTATGACGTGTGATTGAAAGGCCTATTGTCATCTGTTTAGTTTATTATTGTTGTATTGACCACGTTGGACTGAAATATGGTGTCCCTTACTAATCATTTGGCAAATTTCAAGTAACTTGTTTGACTTAGCCTTCTATAGTTGGAGCTAGTTGTCCAGTTGATCGTCAAGGTCTCATCAAGGCCTTGGTGAGCGAAGGAATCACTTTCGTCGTGTTAGAAACGGTAAGCCTTCATTTCCATGGTCTTAATTAAGTAGGCAACATGCCTAATGGAGGACGGTTGGTAGTTTTACTTAGCAGTTATTTGGGTACTGGTTAGAATCCGAAACACAAAATATAATAGTGTTTCGTCACCCATTCATATGTACTTATATTTCAAAATGCAGTGAAAATAAATTATATGAATTACACCGAAACTTTCAATTGTAAACTTAATAATTGAAAATACTTTCATTAAACTTCGTTAGAGCAATGTGCATAATAGGAGGGATCACAGCAACTCGGTTCCGTGCAGAGAAATTTTTCCTCATTCACAATGACGATAATCCCACTGGTCTCCTTTTTTGTAACATTCAGGTCATTGAGAAAAATGTATTATTTATTTTCTCGTATCTGATTTAATCTCGTGGATAACCAGATATTTGAGGAAAATTGACTGAGAAGTACGTCTGAACCGCCCCCCCCCCCCACACATCCTTCCCCTAGTCTGTGACCACTTCGTGGCTGGTACATTGCGAGTCCCTGTAGCCGACCCTCGGATTCGGATTTTGTCCATCGTCGATTAGGGTCCAAAGGCACCGGACGCCTTAATTGGACGACGTTAGGAGAATCCGACGGATTACTTGGGCTGGATGATGTGGAAGAAAAAGGGAAGACAGGATGAGTAGTCTGGACTTTTGAGAGTTGGTGCCGGCGGCTTCCTTAGAAAACTTCCGGCCTTATATTCACCCTTTTTTCGGTTCATTTTTGAGTAAGAAGTGGATGCACTTAGCCAACCAATAGAAAAGTCCTCGTTTCTATGTAGTACTATTCAAACGCTTTCAATTAATTAATTGAAAGGTAGGATCCTGAGCCTTCGCCTCTTGGTCTATTTACCATAAGATGAAAGAGGGGCAGCGAAAAAGTTTGACTTGCGTGATGCCATTCAACTGGAGTCACGCGTTAAGGCTTAGCGCTAAGGAATAAGTAGGTGGATTGGAACAAAGCTCTTTGCTCGTTTGAAATATAGAAGGGCTGTTATTATGACAGGCATTATTTATTAAAAGTAACGTATCCTGTAGTTCATGAGTTTTTGCTTAGCATTCATATTATAATGTGTCACAGTGATACGTATGATTATAACAGGGGAATGTTAATTAATTACGTAAGGGTTTTCGGAGGCAATATCACAGTTTAGTCAATAATGTTTCTTTTCGGAATGTCGGAGGGTAACTTAAGAGGTTACCTAAGGTTTAGCATTGCATTATTTCAACTACTACTCCAATTTGTGGGTCGGGGACCAGTTGATAGGACGACAGCTATTTTGTTTGAGAATTTTTAATGAGACCGATGAGCACGACCAATGTACAGCCTGCCTGAGTCACCCTCAGTGTAGGAATGCCAGATGGGTGGAGCTCAAAGTCCCTCAAAGCGATTAGGTCGCTGGCGGGTTGGCTCAAGAATACTTGAGAGATTAATTAAAAAATTATTTTTTAATTAAACCTTATAATTTTAGTTTTTATATATACTGTAAAGCGTTTAAGTAACATCCCCGTCCTTCTTCTGCTGAAAAATAAAAGACTTTTTTTAATCAGCGCACTCTTTCATTACAAACACATAATTGGACTGATCAGTATTCTTCGAAAAAAGGTTTTCGTCGAACGTAATTTCTTTTATTTTAAGAAAGAGTACCCGTTTGATGATAATAATACTCCTGCTGGTTAAGTAAGAGGGAGGGAGGGGTAAAAAATCCGAATATTACCTTACGTAGTTTTAGGACGGGTGCAGTCACCACCCCCAGCGACTGGGGTGGTGACAGGACTTCAGGTAGGATATTCTGTTTTTCTATGTCATTGTTTAAATTATGTGTTCATAATTAATTATTTGGTGTCCTTATGAAAAAAATGAGGAATTACTTCATGTTTATCTCCAAATTGTGCCTCGAACTTTTCCAAAAATTGTTTTCCATTCTAAATTACCTACGAAATTATATGCTGCATTTCAATGAAGCTGTATTTATGTTTGCTCAAACAAATAATACAAGACAATCCTTATGACATATTTAATATGAACTGAATGAATCTATAAATCTTTTTATTAACATATGATTTTTCTTTGAACGTGAGCTCGTTCTATCATATTTTAAAAGCAAACTAGACAGTGCATAGTAAATTGAGTTATACCTTTATTTCTCTATTTAATTTTTTTATAGTTTATTCCTGTAAATGTTCATATGAATTTCTAGTTGAAGAAAAAGCCTTGGTTAATTTGGTCTTCAGATAAACGAGGCTCATAGAGTAGATATTACTAATTAAGTTAGTAGCCGGAAGAGTTTCAACGTAGAAAAAATATCAGATTATAACGTTGAATTTTAACCTCCTTAAGTTCAAATTCCCATAGCTGTTTATCCTATATATATTTCTTTCTCTTCGATCGGCAGTCCTAATTCCCTGGTTACCTTTTTCATAACAAATACGCAGGCATTCAAAATTTACAGGATATTAGGTACTTACTCAGTCAAAAAGATGCATTACATCCTGATAATATGGAAGGCTTAGTACATTCACTTACTTGTAATCTTTGCCTAAATGCGGCGGAGCGTTTGTTTTTCCGGGTTGTTGGATTTAGTTGTAACCAGGCTCTTTTTCTTAACAGCACTCTTTTACCTCAATAAAACTCGTTGCTGAATTTTAAGACAGAAATGACGAGCCGTTCATGCGCGAAGCATCGGACGGAGTCATTCCGAGGGAGAGTGAGGTGGATAACCCCAGGAATAGAATGAAAAAATGGCCATGCCTCGCACTCGGTTGTTACTTATTTCGCAGTTGTCCCCCTGTGTCTGCTCGTGTCACACACTCCATATCCGCTTGACCCTCGTTATTGTTTAAGTATTTAAACACGTGTCTCACGTTTCCGCCCGTGCGGCCCTTTCTTTCTCATTCTTGCGACTCCCTCTTCGCTTTTGTTCTCATGAGTTGGCAAGAGACAAAAGATCGCCAAAAGCGGCGCTCGCAGTCCAAACTCGCTCTTTCTCCTTTGGTCCCTTTCCATCGTCCTATTAGGGACGAGGAGGAACTCATTCGAGGGAGAGGGGGGTGAGAAATGGTATGGGGAAGCCGTCAGTGGGTGGGCGGAAGGGGATGGGAAGGGTGAGAGAGAGATGGGGGATTGAAAGAGAGGAGAGAAGAGGTGGGCGACATTGGGAGGTCAGCCTTTCCGAGCCGTGGTCCAAATTAAGAGCTACTTGGCGCAGATCGAACGGGACAAGTTCTTAAGTGAAACTCCTTATTTGCAGTGTTTATGATGGTGGTTATTTGAAATAATTTTACTGCGCTTTTTTACAGTGAAATAGGTTGACCAATCTAGAAAAGAAGGTCGACAGTTTTTATTACTCTGACGGCAGTGGAGAATACTTTTCCAAATACTTACTGAGCATTCAGTTCATTCCTTAAGAAGGAGAGACAGATATGCTAATAACCTAAATTTGATTTTGAAGAAAATGTCTCAAGTTGTAACTTCCATTAATATTGGAACAAGGAAATATAATGGAATAAAGTATTTTTAGTTGCCAAGTGAGGGAAGGAAGAAAATAAATTGCAATTTCGTATTTTACACGCGTAGTATTTTTGGAAAGATTTCACTTTACACCTTGTTTAATATTTTTTACTATTATTCTGATTAGCCACAATCATGTAGTTCTCGGGAAAATTCCGGAGTAGTCTTCTAATAATTAATTAATTTATTTTTGTTATGGTCCGAAAACAGCACTTTTTGACCTTTACAATTTACTCTACATCTTTACATCTGACAACAATGACAATACAACAGTAACAACAATACAAACACTCAAGCTCGAGGTGGAAAAATCCCACCCTGGTGGGAATAGAACCCGTGTCCCTTGGATTGGCAGATGAGGACGTTACCCCGGGGTCGGCAAAATTAACTATTAAAATTCTTCGCTACCTTTAATTGTTTATTGTGAAGAGGCTCTAAGAATATATTTAAAAAAAACAAATTTATGTTTGTAGATAGTTAATTATGGTTAATGGTTGATAGTTAATTACGTTACATAATTTTCTTACCGAGTTTTTTAATGGCTTCTATATTTGAAAAAAATGTGTTTTTTTCGGCTCATTTTTCTAACATGTCTGAAATCAACAATATTCGTCCTAATATGAAACATTTTCAGTTTCCTAAAAGTTATCATATTTATTTTGAGGTATGTTTAAATTGGTTCCTAACGGCTACGGGTACCTTTAAGTGTCGTGCTTACTTAGTCCTTATCTTTCCTACATAACTTCTTTGTTGCGCGCTTGCCTTTTCTACTTCTCGTCTGTCTTTGTGTCCATAAAACCTACTCACTTCAATCGTCTACCGCGCTTACCCAACGTTCTTCCTTCTGTCACGACTTTCGATATACCCCTATCATTCGACACTTCCTCTATCCTCTTCCTCTATCCACTTTCTCTGCCTTTTTCGGATTTTCTCCTGCAACTTCCTCTCTTCTCACACCATAAGCAAAACCTCGGAATGTGTCTTTCTCTCTTGCCAACTAAGGTTTTCCATTCTGTGTCACACCACATCTAAAAGCCTACAATCTATCATCTCGCCGATCTTTCCACCACATTTCCTTGACCATACAGTATCTTCCTGAAGTTTATTATTAAGTTCTCCGTTAATTATTATCTCCATTTCCGCGTTTGCGTTCTTCCATTTTCTGTTATCATCCGTTCTATTGAGCAACTCTGCCATGACCCCAAGACCTCTCAATTTTCTTATTCTCTATAATTCCAATTGTTTCCTTTGCTGCTCTTTCTATGCTATTCATGAACAACATTCACCTTTACCTTACCGTTACCATTGCTTATCCTATTTATTAGGTTGTTCCTTGTTCCTCCTTTCTTGTTACCGCGGTTACACCGTTTAGTTTCCAATTGAGCAATCTCATTTTCCCCTCAATTCTTTTGATTTTAAAATTGTATTTCATGGTGACTAATATCTGAACCGTATCTATTTCTTCGTGTGTGTAAGTTCATTACATTATTTATAAATATATGCTCAACCATTATATATAATCCGACTGAGCCTACTACCTGTTTTTCCTGACATCTTCGTGTGCAACGAAGGCTGTGATAATTTAGTGCGTTTTATTATCAAACAACTTCTTCTGCATATTCCGACTTTTCTCTCTGCGATCATTTCCAATTCCCAAGCCGTACTTAGCTCTCTTCTATCCTGTCCTTCTCTTGTAAAGCTTTTCCGATTCCCCATAAATATTAGGCGCATTTAGTTGCCCTTCTAATAGGCGAACAGGAAGGACGCTTTCCTTGCACCTTCCCAACTAAGTCTTGAATACATGTCGACACATACATCTGGATTACCACTACAGCTTGTTTAGACCTGTGGTTATCCGCGGGTGGGAAAAATGTATTGAAAGAAAGCCAAAGGTTACTTTAAATGGCAATCCGACAGAGAATCGTCAAGTGAAAATCGAAAATTTAAGTTTTTAAATGTTAATACGCAAAGTTAAATTTTATATGTCGCACTGTATCCGCACGAGATAGGTTCCATGAACCAGTTAATGAATAAGGAAAAAGTTTCTCAACAGTTGACTATTCTGCTTATAGCTGAAAACGCTTTTATTTCAATTTGATTCGTCGGAACTAAGTTGTAATGTTCTCATACGATACTCAGTTATGGTTGCTTATTTTGACTTAATGTAAGGAGCCCAGCTTACTCATGTCAGTTAAGACTAATTTTATGCAGAGGAACCGATTTAATTACATGAGCCTTGCATGCAATGAGATCACGGCTGCGGAAAATCCTTCATTATTCCGTTGATTAGTTTCATTAAGGAATACAATGCGTACCTCCAGAACTCTACATTGTGTTCCGTGTACAGCGGTATTGCTCGTAAAGTTTCCAGCTCTCCGCCAGCAATTGTACTTACGCCCTCCCGTTTCGGATGAATTAACTCTCTCTGAGAAAATGTTAATTTAAACAATGCATTTACTCAGATTTCCTGCCTACTTTGTATGCTAGCGATGGTTCAAAGCCTAGAAAATGTGTCGCTTGGCTATAGGGGTGATAGAGCATTGCTGGAAGAGGATGACGATGGGCAATGTATCGCTCCGAGTGAATATTTTGCAGGATTGGGGTTGCTCGGGAGATATCTGTTGGAATACATGTGGTGGGTCTTATATGAGCGTGGAAGGAGGAAATGGTTGTTGCGGGCTTTCAGTGCGAAGTGTAATGAGGAGAGGGGAGGAGACCAAATGACGTCTGACTCGTGAGCTTCCCAGCTTGTAGGATTAAAATCGAAAAAGTTAGATACCGACTCAGGTGATATGCAAATACCATATCGGGTTAATTCCTTCAATAGTTCGCAGTTGAAGTGTGTTGGTGAATGTTTAGTGTATGCTGTTAGAGCTATTTGAATCTTTGCTACGTCAAAAGCAACATTTAGTCTCCAACACGATGGGGTACACTTTTAGTAGGTGGCATTAAGTGTCAAACATTTTTTGTGGAAATAGAAGAAAAGAGTTTATTTTTTAACGTTGTGACAGCTGCTGATTCTGAGAATTGATTTACAAATTATTAATACGATTCCCTTCTCTTTCAGCAGCCCTTTCGACTAAATTTATCAAATATAATATGTATTATAATTTACTTTGAGCTCAAAAGATTGGCCTCTCCAGAAATTTAATTTTATATTTAAAAATGAGATCAATCATGGTGGAAAGGTTGCAAAGAATAGAGTCAGGGAATGGGAAAGAAAATATGATGATAAGATATAAGAGGTAGCGATAGAAAAGCAATGTGATCCGACGGAGTCCCACAGTAAGCGATGCGAATAGGCTTTCATCGTCACGTTCGAATGATGAGCAATGTGTGGGCCTCTCGCGTTGGAAAGACTTTTTTCTTCCAATTGACGTGACTCATACAATTTCAGCGTGGAATATACGAGTATTGCAACGCGAAGGCGTTCCTTTTGTTTTTTCTCGCGGAGGATAAAGGGGGAGGAAGCGGAAGTGATTCATCGGCGATCGTGTGTGTCGTGGAGGAAAAAAGAGGAAAAAAATCTGATTAATTATCGAGGGGGTCCCTCTGTACCTCTTTCTCCCTCCCTCTTTCTCTCTCGGAATCCACGCTCGGAGCGAAAACAGATGCATAATTCGGTTGTAGGACTGGGGACCGCGATGGATTTACGAACGAGCTCTCGAAATATGCTGTTGCATATTTCGGGTCGCGTCGGCAAATCCATTCTCATCCACTCCATGATTAAGAGATGCCCGTTGAAGCATGCGAGTTTTCTTTTTCAGGAATTTGAAACATATCACGCCACCCCTGAAGCATTTGGATTAACGACTCATTTTCCACCCTGAGATAATTAGAAAAATTGCGGAAATGCCTCCACCGGCATTTCGGTGCTTTCAAAAAAGGAAATATTTAGTCTCACGTCCGGGCCAAAATTCATTTTGCAAGAGATTTTGCATTGTTGAATCCCATTGGTATTAATTTCGCTGTGAATCGATGTACCGAATGAACTTGTCTATGAGGCATATCTATCATGGAATCTTGCTGCAGGATGGCGTGTTAGCTTATTTAATTTCGAGTATATTGCTCAAACTCAAACCTTTACTGTTTTAAAAAATTAATGTCAAATAAAGTTTCGTGAAGCATGATTATTCCGTGAAGATTTAAACGTAAAGATGTCGACAGAATCTCAGAATCAATATTCAACTGTGTATTACTATGCAGTTATTTGTGGTACATTTGCCAATCAGTAGTCACATTAATGCCACATGTAAATAAATGTTCTCTAATTTATGAAATGTCATTTTTGTAGTTATAGTGCTTAAGTATTATTGGAAATCGCATAATATGGTAATTTGTACGTGCGTATTGTTTTTGAAAGGATGGCATAAATTGAGTTCATCGGAAAAAAGATAAAATGGTATTTAAAACTTCAATTGCGAAATGGAACTTTGGTACTCTATTCTGAGTGAAGTGTAAAAACACGTGGACGTAAAGGAGACGTATGTATACTAAATAATGGGATTTACATGTTGCCTTACTATTTGTGGACTTTCCTGAAAGTCGTAAAATGTTCTAAAGCAATTACTTTTTAATTTTTTCACCGTTTTTATTTTTCAATGATTTCGTAATTTTTATTCTTCCACATGTATACTTTCGCAATTCCGATTTCATCACTTCATTTATTTTCGCCTCACACAAAGAAGTATATGACGCACATCGATAATTATACAATATTCATGAGGTATTTTTCTTCTAAACGGGCGTATGAATTTCTTAGGAGTTGATTATTATCAAAGAGTGGAGTACTGGCGCGTTCATATTGTTAATGAGGTACCTATTCCTATCCTAACTCTATTGTTTCTATAGTATATATACTGTTTGCAGTGTTCTTTGAATACTTCTATGGTAATTAACTGCTCGTCAAAACAAATATATTCCAGTTCCATTACAAAGATAGCGTGTGATAGTGCATTTTCCACCTAATGATGTTAGTTTGTTATGAAACCACGCTTAAAATAAATGTATGTTTATATGGATATGCATTGTTTTTGTTCCTCAGCGCTCATGATGGAACGGGAAAATAGTACACAACTGTTTCCAAAATCTATTATTCAATTGAGCTTTCATAAATGTTTTTACTCTGAAAAGTAACGATGTTCTAGGCTTGCATATATGTAGGAAATTTTTCGAAGTAATGGAATAACTGTGAAATTAACATAGATTGTCTGTCATTGTTGGATTGACAGATGTAAATCCTCTCCGTTTGTTATCATAATTGATTTTGAAGAATTTTCAAATTCACCCTCTAGCGAATAATTTGTTTTTATGTTTACGGTTTTTACTCGTAAGTCAAGATAAGCGCCGACAAAAATATTATTTGTTGGCTTATTACGGCTTAACTTAAATTTTCCTGAATTAATATATTTTCCTGCGTGACCAATCTTGAATCAGCCCCTAAAATTTTTCACGGACCGTGGCGGAATTTTCAGTGGATGTACTTGCCTCTTCTGTCTCTCAAATTGATGGGATTCAAGCTCTTTCCTTTTGTGCAAAACAGCGTAGTTTGAAGGGTACTTTTAAGGCTATACACAGCTGCATGTGACCCAGTAACTCGTACGTTAGACATTTAACTGATTTTGGGTTTGATATACTTAAAATGCGATTTTCCAGAAAGAAAAAGGCTAAGCTAAATATTAAAATAGGCGGGGAAAAAATAGAGCAGGTAGAACAGTTTACATATCTCGGAAGTGTTTTGAACCAATACGGTCAAAGTAGTAGGGACGTAAGGAGAAGAATTGCGCTAGTTAAGGAGGCTTTCTCAAGGAGGAGGGAGTTGATGACGGGGACGTTGAGTACAGTTGTTAAGACAAGATGGAGCGTAGGTGCGTATGGTGCGGAAACGTGGTCACTGAAGCAGGAGGATAGACGTAGATTGGAGGCTTTTGAAATGTGGGTGTGGAGAAGGATGGAGAAGGTGAAATGGACCGAAAGGAAAACAAATGAGGAAGCACTAGAGATGGTGGGTGAGGAGAGGTGTTTGTTGAGAGAAATCCTATGGAGGCAGGAAAAATGGATGAAAGGCGTATTGAGCGGTAGTGGGATGTTGAAGAGGGTAATGGAGGGGAGAATGTTGGGCAAGCGAGGTAAGGGTAGGAACAGGATAAGGATGTTGGACGGGATGAAGGGAGGAAAGAAGTACACCGAGATGAAGAGGGACCTGATATAGATTAGTTTGATAGGTGGGGAGTCACAAAATGTTTATTTGATAGTTGTGTCCATCCAAAAACCTACCTTAACCGGTAGATTACCTAATAATAAATAATAATAATACTTAAAACATAGGAGAAGAGCTACATTTTTAAATGTATAACGAAACTCAACGAACGGTAAAATGGTTAAATTTGGGTAAAATGAGTAGTGATGAGAACATTAATAAAATTTTTACATACTTCTTTCTCTTATTGACACATAAAGCTGATAGTCGCATTTTAATATTCAGTTTACACTGGTGTATATTAATAGAAATCCTTCCAAAATGCACGGATCCCGTTTGCCTCTGTTCCCTATGCCATTATCCTTTTGAGTGTCACTGAAGAAGGCATTTTACGAAAATCTGCACGAGTATGCGAAAATTTGTATTAAATGTTTTTTCGCTGGAAACCTCCATCAAAAAGTTGTTTCATTTATGAGACTAACTTACATTCGCTCTTCAAAAATTTTAGTGCACCTTAAATTTATGCAATACATATTTTTATAAAAGAGCTAACACTATGTTTTAATATTGCTTTTTAACTGAAATTAATGCCAAATTTATTTGTTTTGGCATCAATCACATCGTACGTAAATATTTGTCAGGAATTTCTTCTGTAAACAGCTACTTATGTGTCTCAAGATGTCACCTGTGGCAAAACAGGTCACGTTTCGACCCACGACCAGACCTTGCAGTGCATAAAATTCCTAAATTTTCTTTATCATGAAGAAATTACGGCACGTAATGCTTAAACATATTTACGAACAACTGAGCAACTAGAAACTTGGAGGCACTGGTTTGACAAGCTCCGAACCAATTATCACCCCGAAATGGCTTTTTTTATGGTAGCACGTTCTTCACATTTTGAAACGCATGTCCAAGGAATTGAAAATACCTGAAAATGGATCGGGTTAAAAATTTTCCTGCTATAAAACTTCTAGGGAGCCCGAAGGTCGACAAATCACTCAATTCGTGCTCTACTGCAGCCGTTTCGTGCATGCAGAGTAATTGATATTTTTTGGCACAAACACACTAAGGCTTCGATCACGACACTTGCGTCAAGGCGCAAAATATTCTGGTACGTCTCGGTTCCATACATCCTTTTTTAAACAATGGGTCGCCTTTGATGTTTCGACTCCACGCAGTTCTGCTAAGACTTCCGTTTTAATTGGCATGTAAATCATATTAGGGCGGAAGTAGGAAAGGAAAATTCCATTCGCTTCAGTTTATGTGGTTGTATTGTAACTGAAAATGTTTAATGCTTTCTTTTTATTTAGTCATGGTTTACTGGTATAATTTGTTATAGAATCGCTTGCTAATTAAAACTACCGCTATATCAACTGGGGCCCTTTTTAAGTTCGATAAGCTTAGCATTACGTAATGTGGTCGTTATGCATTTAAAAGGGCTTATGTGAATGAAACGAAGATTGGTAGACGGGAGTTTCGGTCAGATATAATGGATTTCTAATTTAAAAAGCCACGGTATCGTTTTAATTCTATTACGAAAAAAAAGGATAATACCTACACGACGGTTTCATTCCCGGATTGTTTGAAGGATTACATTATGCTGCACATTTTTTAAGTATTCCAAAAATAGACAGACAGAACTTGAACAGTTTTTCTGTGAATAGTAATATTAATGGCTGTAATAGTAGACCTAATATGGTCAATAATTAATTTCCATTGACTTTTTAATTGAATCTTTAGTTTTCTATTTCTTGGCATTTCCACTCCGGATACCTCTCTGTATCCGATATATTATTAGAATTTGTGTTCAACGGAAACATTTTTCCGACGTATCAAACAGTTTTCATGTGTAAGAGATGCGTGAAGAAATCTACGTGATTATGTGCTCCATTATTTTAGTCTTTAATAAATCACATCACTTACGACCCCCAAAGGAGTAATTGGCAAAGATAGCGGATTATCTTATATTTCTGCACACCTAACTGGAATTATTTAAGATTTTTTAGTAGGTAATGCGTTACCCGTGAACCTCGAGAGTCGAAAGTATATTTGTTGCTCCGGAAGGTTTTTCATCTAGTAGCCTTTGTTTGTTCTTTCTTCTACTGTCACCTTTTTACGTTCTTTCCTTCTTCCGAAGTATCGTGGGCTGAAGCGGCGCGTTGAAGACAATTAGCGTCCCTCTACCTTTCCCACGTTCTCGCCATTCGAAGTGACGTAGCCTGAGGCTTGCCCTTGCTTGAAAGTCTCACATTTAGCTCCGATTTTTGCGAAAGCGCTAGTTTAAGATTGATTAGCAATGACTTGGCACCGTGCGCAATATACATGCTGGAACACAAGCGTCTACATTGTAATATCTTATGAAGAGACCCCGGTTAAGAACTCAAACTCTTGGGTTTTCAAAATTTACTGCGTTATTTTTGTTAAAAATAGTTGAACACTCACCATTTTGAATGTTTTTCGACTATTACTGGTGAAAAGATGACGAAATAAAAATGACACATATTTCATAAAATTGCGATAATCATTCCAAGAGACCTGAATTGACCGCGAATGATTTTTGCACTGTGAAATTTTCGCATTTCGGTCCAAATCTGCGGATGGCTCCGTTCAAGTTACTGGCGTTACCATTTTCCAACCCTTTCTTTTTCTCTCTTTTATCACCGACAGTTGAAGGCCAGGTCTGATTTTGAGAACCGTACTCATTTAGAATTTATACTTAACTTTTCGGGTATGTGATTAGATCCTAAAAAGTGTTGAGTTTTAAGTGGTTTTGTGTATAATGTTTTTGTAGGATATGTCCTCATTTTGAAATCCTTTTCTTTGTTAGGATGTTGGATAATCGAGTCGCCACTTCACATCTTGGACAAGTCCGATGAAAGAATGAAATTAGGAAGAAGATGTTAAAACTTTATATTTTAACCACCACTGTTTTTGAGGCTTTCAGCAAAAATAACGTGACCTGGGCTCAGCTTCATAGGCTATCAAACAGCTTTATTGAAACGCAGAAAAGTGAATCATATCTGCAACAACCATCCTTAAGTCTTAGTTTTTATGAGATGGCATTATGATATTTTATTCGCGATTTAACGATTTCATTCATGTTTAATTTGAAAAATATCCGGGATGGCTTTATTAGGATGTGGAATTGCACGTGATACTGCTTCCGCTTCGTTTAAAATAAGTCCCTGACTAGATTCATGGGATTTATATTTTTGCGGGGCAAATTAGTGTGCTTCTCGAAAAATCATAAAAATTCTAGATATATTTTGAGTTGCAAATTTAGCGAGGGAATTTAGCTGTTCAATGCAAAGGGATTTCTTTACTTGCGTTTTGTGGACATTTGTGTAGTGTGCGCGGAGATATGTACGCATGGGCGCACACGGGCACGAAGTAGTTTTTTTTGTCCTTTTGTCGCTTACAGGTTCTTGCTTAGCCGCTCGGAATCCACCGTGCGTGAAATAATGCTTACTTCTACTGAACCAACTACGTGCCCTGCGATTTTCCCCTAGCGAATGCAGTAAATATTTTCAAGCTTCTCAGGCACCCGAAATGTTGCTTCGGACTTGAAGCAACCGAGGAAAAAAATATTTACCTTTCCAGACATGCTGACTCTATTCCATATTTTGAAACTGGGTTTTCTTCGAAAAGCAAATTCTTTCGATTTCTTAATATTTTCGCTTTGTCTTCCAGCACGTATGCAATGCTTAGGCAATGGTTCGGCTACTATAACGGCATAGCCGGCTTTAAAAGTTTCATCTCTCAGATGCAGACATAGATCTTTTTATATTTTCCCAGAGTACTCACCAATTTTCCTTTAAACTTGTATTTTACAGCCAAAAATGCATAATTGTTTTTTGAAATCGATGTATAATATGGTAAAGGAGCGATTATCTTTATACCAGTGCTGTAGTTGCAAAAGAAAGAGCTGAAATGAATCTTCAAAGTTAATATAGAGATTAAATATGAAATATCGTAATTACTTTGAGATATCCTTGATACTAGGATTGTCTCACGTATTCTTTTCGTTTTATTTCCCCTTGCCAATTTCTGTAAGAATATTTGTACCTTAATTATCAATTTCAAAAACAGGATGTTCAGCGATTTACGGAATTATTTAAGGGAGATGTGCGAACTAAGGATATTAAGAGTACACAAAAAAGAGTGGTTCCTTTTTTTGTGGCATAATATGAGGCCTAATTCTAATTACGTGCATTGAATTAACGTAATTTCAAATTCTTGCCTAGAAAAATATTTACCTAAAGAGAAACCATGTTTTCCTTCTCGGAACTGCAGAGAGAACATGGTGCGTATTTTAGTACTATAGGGCCCTAAGAATATAAGAATATTATCATCTAAGAATAAAATATGATTTTTCGACATTTGTGGTATAACACGAGAGGCGGAGTTATTTGAAGTTATAGAGAGTTAATGTGCTTTCTTCAACTATAAATGAGTGCTTTTATCGCGTTATAAAAAATTAGTTTAGTATATTATTTTTCATCTATGTAATTCCTGGCGAGTCAGTATTGCACAATTTTTTACATGCGTATCCAAATATATTTTTCTCTTTTAGCAAAATGAAACATATTTGACCGAAAAATACTCTGAATAAGTCAATATAGACATTTTTCTGAATATTTGGAAAGCTAGTTTGGTTGATATTTATAATTAGTTGGTGTAATAGCTATAGCTTTAGGTGTGGTTACATGCGAAGGAATACGAGGTGAATATGATAATGGGACTAGTTTATAAATAAATCTATTATTGGAATAAGAAATATTAGACTCTTAAAATTTAATGCTATGAGAGTTTCATCACCAATCGTTATAAATGATTACTTTGACAAGAGGAAATATTTTGCAAAAAATCGACGTCTTCTCTCATATTTTTTTTACAAAGAAAGTGGCAAGAGTAAGGTGGGAATGACTCTATGAACATTTCTGTTGCCATAAAATCGGTACAATAACATCACACAATAATAATGAGCATTTATTAAGTTAACCTTTTTCTTCGAATAAGCCTTTACAGCTTTGATGATTATGCTGTTTGTGTTGAAAAATCTGTTGTTTTGGGCAATAACTATGAGGAATACTTTGCAAGTTTTAGAATATAAGGAAAGTAATACTTTTTAAGGAAAAAATACATTATAATAGTGATATGATTGGTATTTTTTAATATTTGCTCAAAAATACAGAAAGGCAAATCAATAAAAAATAAAATAAACAGAGGTCATGGTTGTAGTGACGCCTTTTCCTTCTCGTTAAAAGTGAATTAATTGATAGCTTTATATTGAAAAATTATTATCTTCTCATTTCCACGATTTCGTTTAACAAGTGAAAAATGAAATTTTTGAAACCGCATTATGAATGCATTGTCGATGAAACGTAGTGCCATCCCAATAAACCCTTTTATCCAATTCCGCGTCGTTCTTCATATTTATTTCTCCGCTTTATCTTGTTCAGAAATTCAGATGAATTTTTTTAAACTCGATAATGAGTCGGCGAGCGAAAAAATCAACGGATGCCGAACACAGCCTACTAAAAAAAATCAATGAGCCACAAATGGCATTTTTGTACGGTTCGCTTCGAGCGATCGTAAATTCTCTCCGACCATCGTAATTCTTTCGTTTCGTTTCCGACGATCGGCCGTCAATCGTCCGTGCTGTATCTTTTCCACCATCATCACCATATTTATATCCATATATCCTCGCTTTCATCGTTCGGCGAGCACGTGAAGACAGAGTGGGAATCTGATAGATATTCATCCCGACAACTCTGAAAAAAATCTTCTATCTCACCATTTGTTCCTCTTCTCTTCCCCTGTTCCCAGAACACATGCGATGCCTCATGGTCTTCGATTCCTCATGACCTCGTTCATACCATCGCATGATGTTGCCGCCACCATGCCACTTAATAAGTGCCGAGCCTAGGACTTGATGAATTGAGGAACGTGGAGAAAGCCACACTCACGCACATTCGCACGCAGGCACTCTGTCACCGGGGAGAGGTTTCTCTCCCGCATCTCATTGTGAGGAGGGTGGGACGTGGGAGATTGACCGAGTGCGCGAGTACCAGGGACAAAGGAGAGGGGCTGGACAGACACCCTGGTGCGGGTCACGGAAAGGGATAAGGCTGCATAGAGATCTCTGGATTGGGAAGGAAACTGGCCTGCGTCGCCCCAGCCGAATCGAAAAGAGACAAGGAAAGGAGAAAAGAATGGACGCTCTAATAAGCAGAGGATGAGCGAAATTGAAAGAGATTACTACAAACATTTTGGAAATTGAGTATCGTGTGGGGCGATGAAAATGTAAGTTGGGCCTGTTATGTGCTCGTAATGTCACATTTTAAAAATCTCGTTAATTGTCGACACTGGTGTTCGCAGCTTTCATAGATTGACAAAACGGACAGAAAACACAATAGCATCCCCCCAGAGACCTCAAGGTGAGGATTTCGTGTTAGTACATATTATCTTGCGCTAGGGATTAATTTTTATGGGAATAATTCTGGACTGTTCGAAGAACTAACAAATGTTACAGATTAAACAGTAAAAAGTTTATTTTGTATTATGTAATAATGTGGCGAGCAATTATTCCCTGGAGTGTCATGACCTAGAAGTTTTTTCCTTTGACCAAGTTGTTGTTTTTTTTAGAGGAAAAATATTTAAAATCACCGCATGGAATTCTCATATTGTCATTGTTAAATTTGTCCTTCTAATTCGTTCACGCTGGCAATTTTATAGTTTGTTTCCTTAACACATGGGATAAGTTCTTCCAAATATATGAATAATGGGACTTTCTTATTTTATGAAGTAAACACTAATTGTTAGCTTGGGTGAAATGATTAATTTTCTTAGTCGAATGATCTTCGCTGTTAGAACTTATCGTTCAAAGATTATTTTGATAGACATCTCCACTTCATTCTTTATCATATTGGCACCTTATTTCCTCGTAATTCCCTCCTTATGTTTTATCTTATACATCTTTCATTTTTTGTCTTCCCGTCTAGTTTTTCCTGTGTCTGGCCATAATGCGATGTATTCGGTTATGACTATGATTATAATTGATAAGATTTTCATTTCTTTTACACGGTGATTTCAAGAGAGTTGATCCTTCCCTCAATCTTTGTCGGACTCCGTTAGTGATACGCTCCATCTTTTCAGCCTTCATGATTCTTCTATAGCGCCAAATACTATTTCTTTTACTACTTTTCTGCTACCATTGCTGTTTATGACTTAGAATACCTATGATATATGTTTTAATGAAGGTTTTTCTTACCTTCTGGTTCTTAGAAGAATTTTATGGTAAATTTCTTTCTTTTCCTAGGGTAATCTGCTCACTCTACCTATTTTCTTCTGTTAATATTGTTTTTGCATCCTTAGAAGCAAATTTCTGCATCTTTTCTGTCTTTGCTGGCCTTGTCTCACACTGACTGTCCTTTTTGTGTCATTGAACACACAATGGACTGGTTTTCTATTTCAAGTTTTATTTCTTAATCACCTCATCGTAGATGGTTGACATTCTCGTCAGATCTGCTTTATTTTTTTCAAAATCGGTCTGTTATGAAAAATAAATGCAAGATAGTTTTAAAATTGTTAATATGACTCTAATTCAACATTTTATTTAAACCAATTTTTGACGGTGAGATTGATTAATCAGGTTATAAACTCATCGGGCATAAAAGTATGAGGTTATGAATGATCGACATATATTTTTCTACCATTATTTTGCCTTTGCTTATTTAATAATGTATTTTGTTGATGTTACTGGTCGCCCCAGTCCCCATAGAGTCGTATTTTCTCACTTCTCCTTCATAAACCTATGCCTGTTGTTTGAATTTCCACTTAATGGATACTATTATTCCGTCACAACTGATTCGAAATTCTAGGCTTCAATGCTTAATTTGTTGTTTGGGACTTTAACTGATATCTTCCTAATTAAGCATTCCAATCACCCTTCCACCACCACCAATGAACCTCCGAGAGGTTATATCTTCAGTCATATGGGGGAGAGCAGCTGCCACCACCTCGTGTGTTATCAGCGATGGACTGGGTGGCTGCATTTACTCGCCATGTCACAATGCTTTAATTGGAATTCTCCGTACTTTAGGCTATTTTATCGCATCATCCTCAGGCCTAGGAAATGCTTTTATTGGCCTTTAGAGAAGCGGCGGAAAAAGAACAATGTTTTGTAAGCTATGCATATTATTAAAACAGCTTTAAAGGCTCTCTTTGTTTCTCATACACGTATATAAAGTGCTGGCATGTGTTACCTTGCGGTTCATGAATGTATTAATTAATCCTGACTAGAAAAATAACTTTGTATTCATGCAGGTACATATATATATATACATTTATGTCCGTCGAAATTATCAAGATATTATTGTGAGTGTTCTTTTTATGTGTTCTCGTGCTGTGTGTCACTGTCTAAGTTTTATATATATCTATTTATAACATATAACACGCATCTGGGATCAGGATAATAAACAAAGGATCGTTTAGTCTCTATTTAAACTACGCTAATATTAATTGGTTACCTTTCATTCGAATTTGAATAGAGAGATGGGATAGGTGTGTTTACGAGTATATATCGTCATTCCTTCTGGAATGCCGGTATTACGGCTCATACCTACTGATAATCAGCCACACCACATGTCGTACTTACGGAATTACTTGGTTCAATTTGCATTTTATGACAAGGTTATGGTTTGAAAATTCTAAATATGTCGATTTACATATCCCCTACGTGTGTTGCTTTCAGGATTCAAAAATGAAAAATTATTGGCCTTCCATGAGCAAATATTTGCAGCAAGGGGTCCATATTGTCCACAACGTTGCAGCAAATGTCGATGGCAAATCGAAAATAATCTGACAAACGGTGCCGAAAAAGAAGGAAGTCGATTTTTGTTGAGGAAAAACTTATTGCGAAGGCAAGAATTGATGTGCTCACTTTCATGTGCGTGTGCGAATTATTTTATTTTCCGGATTGAAAAAGAGAAATGAACGAGGGAGTCGTATAGAACTCGCTGATCAAAGGATGTGCGCCTCATTTTGCCGCCCTCAAGTCTGGGGCGAAGGCGTTAATATCCCGCAAGAACGGCCTCGGAAAAGCGTTGGTAATGGTGCGAAGGGTTACGGGCGAAGGGGGAGGGAATCGTTATGGGGGAAGGGTTGGTGGAGGGTGCAAGGGGGTCGGACTGAAGGCGAGAGGGGGTAGGGGATGCAGGCGGGGGAGGTAAATAAAGCGAGCGGAGAGCTCGTGCGGTTGGCGGCGGCGGTTTGACAGGGACGCCGATATACCCGGGGCGCGTCGTCAGGGCCGGAAATTGCTCTCCTTCACGGCCGTAAAGGGTAGTGCGCGTCGGATTGCGTTTGGGACGAGGGAGAGAGAGAGAGGGAGTGAGAAAGAGAAATCGGGGAGAAGCAGTCGTAAGGGGAGGCTTAGCGATGAAATAGATAGGCAAGGAGAGAAACGCGAAAAGATGGCGTCTTCTTTTAATTTTATTCTCCGAATACTATGCACTAGGAAACTGCGAGAGCGTTAATGCAATGCCATTGCGCGATTGACATTTCATTCAAATGATCCAAGGCTTTGATCTGCGGGTCATCCGAATGAGATGGAGGAGAGGTGTGGGGATTTTAATTTTATTAGTGGATTCATGGGTAGGAATAGGTATTTTATTTAGCGGTGAGATTGCCACCAGCAAATTTTTATGGTCGTGGTGGTGGGTGGTAGTGGCTTCGTTTGGCGCTGAGAAGGTTGGAAATTTGGCTGGCACGAGTGGGTAGCGTGTGGAATGGAGAGCATTTGGTTGGGGTGGGTTGTTGAGGACAGGGGGTGCTTCCGTTCTCTCTTATTGCCCCCCTCTCTACCCCCCTCTAAAACCCCTCACGTCTCCGACTCCCACCCTACTTCGCCTTTTCTGCCGCGCGTCGGGGCAATTTTGTGCCACAAAGACATATGCGTTTCGCAGGAAAGGGCTTAGTGATGTATTTGCCGTCACCACGTGCAGCGCAGTAACGTGGGAATTTGTCAGAGTTTTGTCAACACGCTCAGCTGTATGTCGTAGAGATGGAGTCGTGTTTATTTTAGCTAGGGGCGCTGCTCCTGGCAGTGATCAGTTGACTTTCCATCGAGCGTGTTGCATCAAAGGAGTAGAGAAATTGAAGAACTTGAGACCCGACCCACCAATAAAGTCCTTGTGTAATTGTAATGAAATTTAGTTCCTTGTACTGTTTTTAGACGACTGGATGTTTTTTAAATATTTTTGAAGTTTTATTGTTTTCCATTTCTCATAAATTTAATTAACTATGTTTTATGTTAAATTAAAAATACCCATAGATGGCCATACCTGTACTTAATAAAATACATCTCTTGAATATATACAACTGTCCTGAATTTATGAAACTGACTTTGAATAACTTTTGCACCACCATTCCTTCTTGAAACATACACTTTTTCTAGGGTTTCAGTCTATACCTACATATTTAACCAATTTCATTTATAGAGTAATAATACATTCAGCCATTTTGGGAATATTTTTAAATCTCTTTTAACTTTTTTCCGCCACTGCCACTCAGAATGTGCCGTCGATTTTACCTGCGTTCGTGAATAAGTTCATAGATGGTCGTAGGTAACGAATTTAATATATTAAATTTATTTGGGATTTAAGCACACACAGGGACAATTTCATAGAAAATAAATGTTGCGTTTAACATTTTTTTATTGTTACCCCACAGTGAATATGCAAAAAAACATGGGTCTCTTTTCGTCCAGCTTTTGAAGCGTGAAAATACAGGTATATTATATTTAAGTGCTTTATAATATCTATTGTTTCTCTAGTTTCACACAGTATTTACTTTGCCCTGTTTATAGGTGACCAGAGGAAAAATTTGATATGCTAGAAAAATGCCAGTGGGATGAAATTTAATTTAATCATCCCCTGTAAAAAAATTAAAACCGTTTTGAAAATTCATTCCTGGGCGAGGGGATCATGAGTACGTGTGGTTTCCATCTGAATTCGCCATACAATGACCTCACGCTTATAACTGCATTCGTCAACATTCCTACGTGGTTTGATTTCTTGCGGCGTAAATGTCGCCAGTAATACCCACTTGCATCACTCATACCTCGAAACGTGGGTATGACGTTTCCCGTCGGCTTACGGTTTGCTCGCCTCCTCTCACAGCGCGTCGAATCTCAAGGTGTCATCGAATATTCTTAGCAAAGTAAGAGAAAGGCAGCCGAGTGGCTTCCGACTCCCTTTCACGAAACGTATGGAATTATGGTGGCTTAAATAGCCTCGGCTTAACGAGCGACCTCTGCTAGTAGGTTAGTGGTTAAATTTTTAGAAGGGTTGGAAAAAGACTTCCTTTCCCCTTTTAATTCCTGCATTTGTGACATACACTCGCAAATAGAGTTTTCACGTATGAGGGTTATTGTTGAAAGCATAGTAAAGAAATGATAGTAGTAAAGAAATGATGCATGCTTGCCGTGGAGTTCCCCGAGGTTTTAGATAGCTGGGTGTGATGTGTTTTATGATCGAAAAGTAAATGATGTATGGTTAATTAAAACACATTAATGTTTGCAGAGACTCTTGCCTCATTATGTAGTAAGCTAAAGAACAGGAAAGATCGTATTGCCAGGAAATGGGTTGACGAGGGACTCTACGTACACGTTAAAGAAGCGAATATGGAATTACGATTAATAATACGAATACTCGTACTTTATAAATGACAAAAATCCATTCATTGAGGGGAAAAATATATTTTTTTGTAAAAGTAGGCGCGTACCATTATCGTACTATATCACTGATCTATTGACATACTTGGGAATGTACCTTCCAATTTCCTCGAGAATTCATCATCAGTTGTGGATTATACATACATTGTACATCTAGAACCTTTTCCTTTCTATCGTAAAACCAAAGTGAACATTTCTGTGCAATGTGACATTGAGTATCACAGCAAATGGGAACATATTTATTTTGGTTGTACCATTGAAAACATTTACGTGTAGGTATGAATTTTCAACTCAAGTTTTTCATTTCCTGAAGATGTCATGTAAATCTTGAAGTACCGTAATTACAGTTATTTTATGAGGTGGAGGAATTATCGGTACAAAATTATTTTTCCGTAAGTCGTTGGATAATTAAATGCTTAGGCAAGTTGATCTTACAGAAATGTAATAAAACTGCAAGCCAAGTTGATGCGGCTGGCTAGGAAGTCAGAAGCGGCTGATGAGTCGTCTTCGCCTGCGGAGCTCTGTACTCGCTGTGCCCCTTCCATCTCCCTCTCTCTCCCTTTCCCCTCTCTCTGCCCTGACTGGCACACAAAGAGTCTCCGACGGCAATTCTCTTGCGATGTGCTTGCGCGTTTGTGCGAGTGAGTGACTCATCGAGAAATTACATCATACGCGATATTCTTGAAAGGAAGGAGGGAAGCTTTCTGTTCTACACCTTTATGGTTTCTCCTTTGTTTTCTTCGTGCAACCATTATAATCGATTTCGCCCAAACGATGTTTTTGCCTACACCTATCCCTTTACCGAACTCAGCAGTTTTAGATCATCTCTCCCTCCAATAGCTTAGTTGCGCTTTTTCCGTGTTCTGTTTATCCCATTGCTTCTGGGCAACCGCTTCCAATATTCTTGTTCCGTTCTGTGTCCGTTCTTTTATGCCCTTTCTTATTTAAGTTTTGTTTTATTTGTGGAGGATTCTGCCATGTGTTTATGTAACGTCTGTGAATTTCTCCCGGAGTCTCTAAAGCCTCTTTCAGAACTCCTTTTCTGCAACTTTGGTGAAATTTAATTGCGAGTGGAACGCTAACAGTTTCGACTGAATCGACTTGCAGCTTTTCCTAAGGGAGATGCAAAGTATTTTTCTTTTATCTTTCGTGCGGATAATTAGAATTTGGTTTGGAATACGAACCCTAAGTAATTTTAATCCTCTAGTTGTTGCAATGACACTTAGATGGTTGATCCCACATATTTTGCGATACGATCAGACGGGTTCTTGAATGTAATTATTTTCTCACTCCATAAGAAATTTTCGAAGAAAATATTTGGAAAGTCATTGAGAAATTTTTTTTGCAAGATGGAACCCATTGATGAATAAACATTGTGCTAGTATTGAGTTCTTTGAAATAATAGTACTTTTCTCGTGTCGCGAAAAATATCGCGTTTACAAATCGCTTGCGCGATCCAAGCGGTTAAATTTTCCGTCGAATCAGTTGAATTTTCTGGTTAGTTGGAGGATTCACGGTATACGTAACTAACCTTATCGGAATTTCACGTTAGGGTTACCTCCATTTAATAGGGAATTTCCTCTCTAGTCCTATGGAGTTAATTATCATTTTTCAATGGTGTATTGTCTTTAGTTTTTCATCCTTATTCTCGTCGAATTTATGAGAAGTATTTGTCTTTACTTGAAGTTGGCTTGGGATAATTTTTGGTAAATGTGATGTAAATTAATAACATTGGAAGAGGTGTTGGATATAACGTCTCATTTTGTCCCCTTGTGAAGGCAAATGGCTAATTGTTTTAAAAAATAGTCGGTGGTTACTGACATGGTGATATAGATTCACGGTACTGGAGAAAAATATTTTCCGCGATGAAGTACTCACTCTGTTAATAAAAAATCCCATTTAATAATAAATAATATGAAGAATTGAAAGTTTAATCTAAGTAAATATTTAACTACGAAGTCGTTACGGAACTGATATAGGCGATTTATTCGTCAAGTATCAATCAAGCGCAGTTAAATTAATTGTAAGATTTCACTGACAGAATAATATTATAAAAGTGCTTAAAGATTCATAGGACCGTGCGTTGACCTGCTATCAATCGCCAAGTGGTTAAACATTAATAAGACCTTTCTGCGCTAGAAGGTTTTACTTAACGACACCATACTCATTTCCTTCGACTTTTATCGTACCTTCTCTTGAAGGGACGATATTAACCGTCACTCACCGCAAATGCCCACTTCCCCCTTTCCTCCTCCTTCCTCCCCTCTTGCCGACTCCCATATTTCCCAACATCCTCTCGTCGTCCACCCTCTTAGCCCTTTCCCTCCGTTCCAACAACGGCGTGTTGGCCTTGTTTCGAGCACCGCCCGATCCGCGGGTGGATGGTCGCTTGGATAGATGCATAGGGGGTCATTCTTTTCACGCGAATTATCAAATCGAGGGCCGCTTTCATAAGCGTGCGCCTGAGTCACGATCGGGTCGTGGTGCGGGAAGGAAGGGGAATGCAGCAGCGAAGGCTGTAGTTGGTATGGTGGTCGGTTTATTGGATGAGGGAATAGAAGCTTTTCCAGCCTCATTTTCTTGCTATTAATTCTCAAGAATTTCGGCGGAGCGGTGGAGACCATAATGGAATCGAAGAAGTAAAAGACAGACCCGTAAAAAATCACTAGTATCGAAGAACCAGAAAAAAGTCATCTGCGAATATTAGATTCGCACACCATAGAGATGATGTTTGGTTTTTTGTTCATTAGCCGTTGGGTGCAAAAATATTTCTCTTTTAGTACCGTTCATATTCATAGTTTCGGGTAATATAAAACCCACAGCCCAACAGATGTTATTATTTTATCATTTTCCTGCAGTTTTGAACTGTACTCAGTTAGCCCTAATTTGCTCATAATTTTTTCTTCCTTCCCATAATTCGTCATATTGCTTTCGTTGCCACCGCTTTTGCTTATTTCCAACCATTCTTCTGTTCATCTTTGTCTTCATAGGGATTGCTTGGTATTTGTTATGTAATATTACCTCTTCTACGCAAATTTGAGCGACATTCTTTTTTTTCATATGTTTTGCAAGATTTCTTTATTGTTATACACTCCGTATATCTTTTCATCAATCTGGTTTAACTCCACATTCCCGTACTTCTAGTATTATTTTTCATGTTGCTTTACAGTTCCTGTAAACCTTTCTTTGGCTAGCATTTCTAGGATATTAATGTCAGAATACATATTTTACTTATTCTTTACTTCCAAGCTAGGGTTGATGGTCTATAGTAGAATTTTATTCTTAAAGAATTTTGTCACCCTCTCGAAGTATGTGTTCTATTGGCCAAGTTCCTATTTTTAATCCACATCATTTAATCCTAAAGTGATTTATTTATTAAGTATTCTCTTTAACACTCATTTCGGTTATCCTTACAATATTTCATTTCCACTTTACGACACTTCCTGTCGCCCTTAGCCCAGTATTGAAGTGGGATTTCGTGAATCATCCTTACAGTGTTAATACGAGTAAGTACTACTTGATTGTTGTGTTACCGGTTTACCTCAAAATTCCCACGCACGAGGATCGAATTCATTACCTGTTCCGAGGATCCCACCAGGTCTCCTATTAGATCAATTCAAGAGAAACATTGAGCTACTAAGTTATAGTTTCTTGATGCCCTCATAATTGCAGCAGTGTAATCGTTAATGTAATTTTTAGCCCGCTTACAATGAAATGAGTATTGAACTAAACTAAAAACCCCGGTCTATCACTCTTGACTCATACTAATGAGGGGAACATCAGACCTCTGGTTCATGAAATAAGATGGGGAGAGAGGCCTGCTCTTCCTCTCATCCGGATGATTGCTGATTTATCGGGTGCACGCAACCATTCGACAAATCACAGCATGAAGTTGATGGACGCTTGTGTACCTTTGTGGAGGGCAGTTTTAATACAATCAAATCAAATACTTTTTTCCTTCCATCGGTTGACACCCGTCAGCTCGTTAAAAATCTCTTTCATTCTTCTTACAACCTAAAAATCAGAGTCAACGAGTACCGTTGCCCTTTTATGAATTCCACTAATTACAAGTCTAATTTTGTTAAATACTTGTTAGAAAAACGATATTTTCAGTAATTTCGTTCCCATAATAAGCGTGGAAAAACGGTTATTTTACAAGACTTGACATCATCTAATAGTTATACTTCTTCACCATGTAATTCCTTCCTGTTTGGCATTTTATGGTGTATAACTTCGCCCCGGTTGCCTCGTCAGATCACTCCTTCCTGTACTTTGTGGAGTAAGTTAAAACAGACACATCATACCCCCGGAATGAATGTATGGAATCAAGCCTAATGATGATTTATTTGGTGAAACTTGTTGTATTTGCAGTAGTGCAATAAGCGATATTTTGAGGGAACACATTTTTGATTTGATAGTGTAAATCACAACATTTACTTATGACTTTTTATTTATTTTAAATCCAGTTTAAATTAGTTAACCAAAGAGTGATGCCTAAAAGAAATGCTGCTTCAAAACTGGTTGTTTTGCTTAAATGACTTTTTCTTCGAGTGGGTGATATTTTTTCTTCAGTACATGTTTTCCGCTTTACAAGATTCTAAGGGTGATTTAATCCTAAAATATTTCTGTTTTTGGTCATCAGTTATCAATTTTTAAAAGTTTAGGAAATAAATAATGAAAATGAAGCACACATTGATTTTCGAACTTTCATTTCTGTTAATTGTGTTCCCTAATTTTTTGGAAAAAAATTTTGATCCATAGAAGCCTGAAATGGAAATGTGGAAACATAGCGGAATGAGCTTCAATTATTGTAGAGGAAACTTGAAACAATGCGAATTCTGGGAAAATAATGATGCAAATTTCATATTAATGTGAAAAATTATCAGATAGCACAACATTAACTGGCTAGCTCTAATTGAACTGAAAAAGTGAATGATTATTATTAGGAATATGTTAAGATTTTTTGTCTCATTGTTGTCAAATGATCAAAATTATAAATAAGCGTAGAGCTTCAATTTGAAATTAAATTCGACCAGCCGGCGTTTCTACTGTCCTTTCACACGTAAGAGTTTACATGATTAACGGCAAGCGTTAATTACTGAGTAATCTTTTTTGCGATTTGGGAATTGTTTACTTTGACTTAATCTCTTTACATCCGCTGTGCTGGCGGAGGGCTTTTCCGACAAAATTACTCCTATTTCCGAAGCGCATTAAAATGGCTGAGGGAAAAGGTACTTGCAAAAACGCATGCAGAAACTACCAATGATGAATACCTTTTGGCCGATATATGCATTTGAATTTTAAAGGCAAGTGAGCTCTTTTCATTTGCAGTGAATTATTTACAGCCGAACGATTTTAGTTGCCGAGTTGTTTATAATTAATGAAAATTGTTTCCTCGCTAAAATTTGGAATGTTTCTCGAAATCGTAATGTCAACTTTTTCATTAGTATAGGTGGTGTAAACATTTGCATAACTATTTTTGATGCATACACAGTTTGAAAATTTTGTTAAACAGACTATGAATTCATTCATGCGTGTAGGACTTGGGTGTGAAATCCACACAGCATTTGTTTTAGCGTTTATAAATTCTACCTTGAAATATTTTGCAAATGCTTTTATTGATCTGCCATTACCCGGTAAAAATTTCATTTGAGCAACGATATAGTTCATTTGTTTCACCTAAAATTATAACATGCTTTACTCTAAAGTTTTATCAATAAAATACCACTTTATCATAAAGCATTGGCAAAGATTTTGGCATAAATTAAATTATTTTCAGGGATATGTCACAGACACACACACAAACATATTATATATAATATATTTTTATATATCCAGTCCTAACCAATCTTCCGAGGAAGACGGAGCTCGTGTCCGTCGAAATTATCAAGAAATAACGTTTAACATTTTATGTGCTCTCATGTTGTGTGTTGCTAAGTTTTTTATTTTACACTTCCGTGTTACTTCGAAGAAATCATCTATACATATATAGATTCAACCCTGAAATCTCGCCATATGGGGAACAAATATTCATTCACATGGAAATAGAATTTATATGTGAATATATATTATATATATTAACATTTTCATATGTATACATATATATACAATATATATAGAAATATATATGTGTATATATATACAGTGTGTGTGTATATTTTTATAAATATATATATATATACACACACTCAAACATATAGATATGTATGCCAGTGTAGCTTGAAAGTGATATGCCTCGCAGAGCATAATCTTTTTTGTTACATATTATTTTTGCTAAACTTTGACATTTAGTATACCATCTAATGTTTTTAATTTAAATGTATGGTTTAAAACAAATTTTTTGATGTAATGTTCCTTTGAACTGCTCGGTTGGTAGTTAGTTAATTTGTAATAGAATCTCCCAATTGACCGAGCAATAGGGTAGTGGAAACTTGGTAAAGCTATATTCGACTATGGCTGTTCAATCGAACGGGTTTGCGGATAAATTTAGTAATTTTTTTTATTCTTATAACAAAGAGACAAAAAATAATATTCCTTTCAAATTATATGTGATTTTTCTCTGTATGCTAAGTAATTATATTCGTTCGTTCACCTTTAACTTAGCCCCTCTTATCTCTGCACTCCATTTTTCCCCATCTATTCCGTCTTCAAGTTTTAATCATTTATTTCCCATTATCTCATTACTAGGAATCTCCTCATGGATCCAATTCCCTACATATTTTTAGGGATCAGCTTAGGAGGATGGAAAGAGGAATGGCTTCATTTCATGAGCCCCTCCACTGTTGAGGACGCTGTAAAGTAATATCCCATCCCTGAGAAATCTCACCAAATTTTCATTAGCATTTTCGAATTTAATGTAATAAAAAATAATTCTTAAACTTGACGGCTTTTGATCATTGAAGCAAAAATTCAACCTAATTCAAAAACACAGCACTCGGAACTGAAGAATACATCGTCTTTAATAGAATTCCGAAGTATGCCCCCACACCTCCGAAAACCTGCCTACTAGTTCGACCTCCTTCCACTGCGCAGACACTCTATCTCCTATCCTCCTCCATTTCCTCGGCAAGCCAACTTCACCCCACCCCACCCTCTCACCTCACCTTCACCTCATTGCGCATCTTCATGCATCGCCCTCTTCATCCCTTCTTCCCATTGTCTCTCGTATCCCCCCACCAAAAATCCATTCCTCCGAGTCTTTTCGCTTTTCGCATACGGAGATTTTGGCCTGAAATCTCGCTTCCCCTCACTCCATTTCCACTACACTCCATCCAGATTCCTCCCCCACTCGTTTTGGCAACCCTCTATCCCTCCAACCCTCCCCCAATCCTTCGCCGTCCTTCCCCCCACCTCTTCAATCCTACTCACCCATGGGCGAGCACAGCCATTATTAATACCAGCAGACCCCCTTCGGCCATCTTCCTCCTCTTCTCCTTTTCTCACTCTCTCTCCCTCTGCGAACTATTTCGAGGCTGCTCGAACGGGAGGAGGCCCCGAGGAGGGTTAGGAGAAAGGGAACCCTCTTTTTTCTAAAGGAGGAATAGAAGGAGATCCCTAATGGGGGATAGGTCCAGGAGGCAGTGAGGGAGGGTTCAGGGAGGAACGGGTTTTCGAAGGGACCGTGAGCGTCGGGATCGCGGGGGCATGTGCAGTATATCAGAGCACGGAGGGTCTGCCTCACGCACCACGGAGGTCGCCTTGGCACTGAGCATTTTAGACTTCCTGAGAGACCGTAACACCACGCCATCGTGGCTTTTCCCAATTCACCTCACACCGCATCCCCTTCAACCCCACCTGGTGTACCTCTCGCGTCGAACACAACGTCCAAACTAGCGCTATTTCCATTCACCCATTGTTCATTCGCCTGCCCTTTCTTGTAAATGTATTTTCTTCTCGTGATCTCTTGTATTTTTTTTGGATACGGGGAAGTTGGGTGAAAACATATATTTTTATATTTCCCGAAGAGGTTGATCCCGCGGATTCTTTTTACCCTTTCGATTTGCTGCATCGACATCACCCCAAGATTTTACAGACAACCCTCTACCCTTCTGAAAATATTGTACTAAAAAAAATCAAAACGGGGCAATCGGTATTTATTTTTGAAAGTGTATATGCTCATGCATGCCCTATTCTCCCTTCCGCCCGCTGAGTTTGTGATTTGATCGCGCGGGAAAACCTGTTTTTAATGCTTTTTATGTGCTTGCCTTAGGGTGTACACACATTTCAGGTCGTCCACTGTTGGCTTTTAAATTTTGTTGCCTAAATCTGGGTCGAATGCATTTTCCTCTTTTCAGTGTTCTCTATTCAAAAAGAAGGACCCGATGCGGGGAAATATAAGATAGCATGACTTGTATAGTGTAGGTGAACAGAAGACCCTTAAGCCGTGGTGGTCTTTCAGGGGCTTAAGCACGGTTTGTACACAGTAGCCGTCGTAATTACGTATGATATTAATCCTGTAGAGAGGAGGCACTGTGTCCCGGGAGTTCGACGGTTAATGTTTATCACTTAAAATAGTAGCTTCCAAACTAGTCGGGGTTTGCATCAATCCCCTGCGGATAGCTATAGACGCGAATCACGAATTTTAAAAAGGGGGAGTATGCAGTATTCCGTTGGAATATATGGTAATAATGTTATTTACATCCTCATGAAAATGCATTTATGATAGTAACGCCACTACAGATGCCATGCGATTCGGATACATTTTATGCGGCGCCAAAATGCGGAAAATTACATTTATTCTCCCATTTTTTGCTCCATTTGTTGGATCCCACGCCGTAGGAAATATGCTGATTTGAATTTCTGCTATTGCCTTGTGAAACGGACTACGGTGGTAAATATTATCGAGAAGATGAGCATTAATTGTTTCCTTTCTGGACTACGCGGGTTTTGTACCAAAATTATATAACGGCAGGAGTATGAATCTAATGCAAAAAACGCGATAAGGAAAATATTTCCACTATAAAACTAATGAAGATAGAACAATATCAGTTTGTGAAAACCTGCTTTAAATCTAGTTTACATGATATTATTATATTCAGACAAAGTTGAGATCGCTCCAACATTTCTTCCTCCTGATAAGTCTCCTAAAACCTTGATTAAACAAAGTTATTACTCAATGAATCAAAACAGTTGATCATTATTTGTAAATACCCTCATCTCCCCATATTTTCAATTAGTTCCATGAATTGTTTTAGATTTGCACGAACTATCATTTTATAGCAGCTACCGGTAAATTGTAAACAATTATACTTTCAAAATATATTTCTCTTGCATGCCATTTTTAATGGTATATTCTTCAGCAGGAAAATCTTAAAATTTCGAATAAAAAATAATTCTTTGAGCTCTTGTTTAAACTATATATGTTTCTATATACATATAAAAACATAAAATTATGTTTAAACATAAACCTATTGCTATACTTATTATAAAATAACTATATACTTCGCTTTGGTGACTATATTAACCTAGACATATTTTCTATGGTAATGTCGGATTTGCTCATCTGAGGTATGATGTTTCGCTTTTTCTTTAAGTTCAATTACATCATGAACAAGACAAGGTTTTAGCGATAGAGAATTTGGAACACTAAATATCCCTATTTTTACTTATAACATGTTGTGTTTATGTTATTTCTGCCAAAGTTGTTTCTTGGTATCTCAATTAAGAGAAGCGTCCTTGATTGATGTATCATTATTTTTTCAATCTTCCTTCGTTAATCTTCCTATTATACATTCCGGAGTTTCACTCCGTGTTATTGATAGCCGACAGAAGAGTTTTCATTGGCTTAAGTGATATAACGATTCAACTTTCTCATCATACGCATATGATTGGAAGCAGCAACAGAAGCAGCTTACAACCCATTGATTGGATTGCTGAAGCTTTCCATCCCTTTTTTCTTTTGTAATTCCTCTTCGGTTCAACTCTGTCATGAATGATGTGAGAAGAGTGGACTATCAAAGTTCGTTAATTGAATTTTCTGAAACTTTGAATCAATTCATTGCCAGCGATTAATTCTCTAAACTTGCCATATGTGCATGTTACACGAACGACTGCATGCTTCTCGGGACTACACCCAAGTTACATACCATATTTTGTAAAAGGAGTTAACGATAACCTATGGAACTCATCGCTGCAAGCCGAAAGCCCAAGTGATTGAAAGTTTTATTTCGTACGCCGAGTTAGTTTTTAAGAGATATGGAATTATCAAGCATTATTTGTGAATTATAAGGAGGAAATATATATTAATTCCTGATGATTAGGACGCATCACGGAATTCGCTTAAGTTATTTGATTTTGAAGCTCTGTTCTTAAACCACTGACTTCATAAAGTATTCAATTAAAATGGTCTAATTAACTCTGCGGGGAAAGCAAGAGATACTCAGTCAAAGAAGAATGGAATTGTTTTCACATGTCTGATATTCACTAGCGGTAAGGGAAGAAGGATGTGTAATGAACACTTGGGGGAATTAAGCCTTATTGGACACATTTTGAGACGTGTTCGATGGAAGCAATGACTTGTGGAAATTTTTATGGATATAATAACAATTGATGAAATAAGGAATGTCCTGGACGATAGAAATGAAGATGGGCTAAAACTAAAAAAAAAATTAGAGGTAGAGGATAGCCTTTAATGTAGATGAATGGAGAGATTTTTAAAACCAATCCAAGGATTCATTGTCAGAGACAGTACTTCTGCCATCCAAATGTGTTGCTTGGTGTACTGCTAGGCATCTTTCTGGCATACGTTGTTTCATACTGGATACCAATGATTATGTATTTGTATTGAGTAAGAATTAAAGGCAAAGGTTTAAATGGTCGGCGATTTCTCATTTAGGTATATATTTTTTTGGTCGGCTCTTTTCAAATTGGATTGGAACACACCACAGTATAACTCTACAGAAAATTTGGTGTCCAATGTACTGGTTGACGTGGCGCCGTTGTTGTTACAAAAATAAGGACATTATTCAGGATGCTGAGCACTGATTTGAGCATTGATATGGCTTCTTTTGAGTGGTTAATTTTTTTTCAATTTACAAAAATTTTATCACCGAGATTTGAAATATTTGGTTCTCAATCCTACTTCTAGAGGTTTTGTTCATTTCCAACGAAATCTTGCTTTGTTTCACCCTAAAATCTAAACATTTTAGACCAATATATAAATGTAAATGCTATAAATTAATTCGCCAATCCGTAATAAAACCATTAAGCTCCTTATAAATGTTGATATATAAAATAAACTAAGTTGAATTTGATAAATGTTGAACTGAAAGTGGTCAGAACTTTGACCCCTCGGTCGCTCACGTTTTTTACTTAGCTCAAATTGCTCTGTAACTGGGCCTGCCCCGGTAAAAGGCAAATCAGTCGGTTAACGTACCGTGTTGTTGCGTCAGTTGCAAATTCTCGTGTTCGTTATCCTGGCCCTTTGAAGTGATTCTTCGGGTGATCTGAAATTAATGTTATCGGAGGTCGATGTGAAATCCGCATATAGCACAGTCACTCAGCATTTGCAGACACAATCATTCCCATTCAAGTGATGGTCTCCGTTCATCCGGAACGCCGGCAAGGAACTTGCTCTTTTGCTAATAGCCCGCAATCTAAACAAACAGTGCCCATGGATGCGCGGTGCTTACGCAATTTCGCCTGTCAGGAGAGAGTAGCGAAGAGGCTGGCGCCCGCTGTCGGGACCGCTCGCTGTTTATGTGCCCTTTCTCCTACGTTTCTCGTCCAAGTTTCCCCCGCCCCTTGCTGACCCCACCTCCCTCCCTCCTCTCCTCCGCACCGACCATTCACCCTGCTTTGGTTTTCAGCTCATACCCCCCTCCCGCCCTTTCATCCTCCCTCCCTGTGTTTAACCCATTACCTCCGAACGAAATCCTATACTCTCGTCCTGTCCTTTAGCCTCCTTCCCCATCCGACCGCTCTGCACCCCTTCCCGACTCTCTCCCACTACCTCTTTCCGCCCCTCGCCCCTCTCTATCGTATACACCTTCAAAATCCAAATTGAAATCGCTGTTGTGCCTACCGTGTTCCCTCCCTTGCCGTCACTCTTCGGGAGTTCGTTTGAACGCGTGCACGCGTGTTTGTGCGTGGGTGGCCGCCGGGAAAATAGACTTTAGGGACGGAGGGTTGAGGAAGGAGGAGAGGGGTCAGAGGCTCGAGGGCACGTGAGGGAACGGGAGGAAAGTGCCAGGTCCCGAATCCAGGTTTCACGCTGCCGGCCCTTCCGCTTTGCTGATCTCTACCCTCCTCCTCCACTTAACTTCGATCCCGTCCCCTCTTCCCTCCGAGCGTGGCCGTGGAAATGTCGGTCGGTCGGCGGAGGGAGCTGGACGAGGAAGAAGAGCGGTAGGGACCCGGTATGAGGGAAACGGAAGGAATGATATAAACCAGGAAGCATAGAGGGGCGTTGTGTAAGTAGGTTCTGGGGGTCGAGGATATTTTTCATCCATACAGTCGAATTCCAGTAGCCTCGAGGGAGTTCCTCTCTTGTCCCTGAATCAACCCCTACCATGTTTATACTAGTTGTATAAATTAGTGCTCGGTTCTGTATTATTCGTATTTATTATCTCGGCCCACTTCTACCAAAGTATATCCCCGATCAAATCCAGAATTTTCCTAGGAAGGTACCCTAGAATCTGTTTCTTGATTGGGTTGGCTGGTAATCTTCAGGCAGCACTACGAACACCTGGAAATAATTTGTCGTTTCATAATAGGTTAGAATTAGAGGAACATTTTAAAAGAGAAAACACAGTCAACGGCTTCATAGCCGGTCTCGCACCTTTTAATATGGATTAACACCGAATAGTAATTTTTTTTTGACTCATTCACCTGCCTTCAAATTTTTTTAAGTGAAAAAAATCACTTTTAATTATATTCTTTGATATTACTTCATTATTTGCGTGTTCTACACTGAATTTATATTCCATTACCAGGACTCATTATTAAGAGATAATTTCCTGGACTACTTGGATTTTCACCTGCCTTCTCCGATACCGCTTCAATTAATTCTCGGAAGCATTTTTTCTTGTTCCTCAACTTACATTAATGTCATTAAGACTTGGCTTAAAACTTAATCGTCCAATAGTTTCAGTGTTTTTCGTAAGCTATTTGGTGAAGTTTCGGAAGTTTAATTGGGTTTACAGTCATCGAAGTTCGAAACTGAAATATAGGACTCGTCCTGAGTCTGTTGTTCCAAGTGCATCTACTTTTATTTTCTTCGGAATTCCACTCATATCCAAACATTTTCATGAATTTTATATTGCAAAAACAAACCTACTTCTACGATGACTTTAAAATATTTTATTTTTTTTCTGATATTGGTGGCAATCTGCAAATTACTGCTGTTTCTATCAATTGCAAGCTCAATCTAAAATAATTCGTGCAAAAGGACATAAAGCTATGTGATACGATTCTGCTACCTTCAGACAGTTGGGGAGTGCGTTAACCGCTTTTCCCACCCTGTTGTGGTGAACTCTTATCGCTGGAAAAGCATGAAAAATATGATGTCCGTCATGGTGGCTATAGTTTGAGATTCCTGTGTATAGTGTTGTTTGTGGTTTTTATTTAAATCGACGCAACATGCTTCATACCGTTGGTGACGAATTCATGAGTCATAGTTGTTACATTCTCTGACGTTCACCGAAGAATGCAATTGCGACAGTTAACTGATTTTAGCGAAGGCATTAGCCAGTATCGTAATATTGTAATCATGTGAAATACACACGCTTATGAATCAATACCGTACTTGTATTGACTTGATCAATCAGTTTTGTTTGAGATATTTTGAATTCAATAGCATCATATATCTTCTTTTTCGGTATAATCGTATTAAAATCAATGTCTATCGATATGCCTCTTATAAAAAAAGCTAAATTTTGTTTCGAGTTTTTTCCGAGGAGTACGTCGCGCTCTTTCTTCGCCTAGGCATAGTTTTAAATGCATAATGAATTCACGAGGATTGGGGGTTATTTTTTCCCTTAAATTGGCTTCCTCGACCTTTCAAGCCTCGAAAAACTTCAGCAATATATTCAGAATGCAATAATATAGCCCATAGCTTAATTCTTTTCCCGTAAGTGGAACATATTAGACGTTTAATTACATATTGAGCTCTAATTTTTCATTTTGGAAAGTGTACTAAAACACCGGAGTTGAAAACTTTGCCTTCAGAGCATATAGAGTGCAAGACCGTCAGTCGGCAAACAAACGCGGAACTCAAGCACTATTCCTTCTCCATCCCCTTCCTTCCACTCTCCACCTTTTTCTTCCCCTTGCTAACCACTTTGCGTTTACGTCGTGCCATGCGCCGCCTGAAAATTCGATTACGTGGACGGTGAGGTGAAAAAATGGGAATGATGGTAAACTGTCGTAATAATGGCCCTCTTATCATCCCACCTTACTCATCCCCCGATGAACCGCTCCGGCATCCCTCTCCCCTTTCTCTCCCTCCTTCCCTCCCTCCTTTCCCATTCATCCATCCATTGTAAAGAGGAGACCAGAAGGGGATTCATGTATGAAATTGGCGCCCGGGGCCCGGTGCCGTTATTCAAACCTTATTCTCCTCCTACACCCCTCCATCCCTAATCCACTCGGCTACCGCGAAACCGTAAAATAGATTTTCTCCAGCGTCCCCCTTTTGTTTTGTTTGTCTTGAACCCGCGAATTTGCAATATTTTTGGAATATTTGTATAAACTGATTACTTTCCAGCTATTTTCATGCTGTTCAAGTTCAGACTTCGAGTTTTTTGGTGGGGTTCAATTTGAGTATCTCTCATGGTTGGTGAATTTACAAGAATCGTCACCTTTTTAAAGAGAGATTTTCTTAGATTCAAGTGTTTCTAGCGGGTTTAAGAGGTAGTATATAATCAGTTCATTGCTTATTGAAATTGAAAAACAAACAACTTGGCTTTTCCACGTAGAAAAGTTTTATTTACGACCTAAATTTCATTATGGTATAACCTCTTCAGGTCCTTATCCATTCCGAAACCTTGGTCGTAAAAAGAAATTTTCTATTTGGAAAAGCCAAGTTGTTTATTTTTCAATTTCAATATGAAGATCTCCCACCAAGTCACGCCAGAAACTGTTTTATTTAGTCCTCTGCTTGTTTAATTTAGTGTTTTCTTATTTTAATATTTGTGGTGGTTGTCGATTGCTATTTATTTTTCTTTCATTAATTTGTCCATATTTTGTCCTGAGAATCCTGGATTGGGATCTTATATATCTTTTGACCCTAAAGTTAGAAGAACTGAAGTGAAAAAATATGAAATCAAAATGTTCTCCTTTAATATTAAATAGAAGTATTATACTGTCATATTTGGCTGAACCTTTACGAGTTCTTCCTAATTTGATACCAGGAATGAACTGTAGTATATCATGAAACTCACTCGTTTAGGTATTTTTAATATTTTTGCTGTATTGCCATGAAATTTTCCTAGTAAATGTTATAACCTAATGGTTCGAGAGCTATTCCACAAACCGAGAAAATCTGGTTCAATGTAAAAAATATTTGTGCGTGAATTATTTTTTGTGGCGAATTTTCATTTTAATTGGTTTAAAAATTCTACCATCTGCCCTATGTTCATTGGCTTGTTATCATATTATTGGCCATATTTTCGTACGGAAATGTTTTTGCTTATCACCGTCTGCATTCGTATCTCTTCGCACGCGGCTTACTCAGTAGAGGGAATATGGAACAACGGAGGGTTAGCGGAAGCATTCCCGAATTGAGAAAAATAGTGGTTAAACATATGAAATATAATTTGTTGAACATATGGCTTTGGAGGATTGCAATGGTCACAGAGCAAGTAGCATTACGAGTGAGCATTGACTTGGATTTTTAACGTGTTAAGTGATTAGCCAATTGATTTCATTTCCTTAAAACAACAGTCAAAATTTTGACCCGTCTTCATTTCTCAGCAGTCAACATTTTGTAAATCCAGTTGAAATGGCAGTCATTTGTGTACATTTATGCATTAATTTTCTCCGAAAGCGTTTCTAAGAATATCATAAACCATAAAAATGTGAACAACTGATGATTATTATATTGTGTTAAAATATTGTTTGTAAAAGGGGTTCAAATATCTAAAGATCTACTCCAAATGTAACAAACAATATTTTGATTTTTCATAAAAACAGAGACAAAAGTTTGATCGTTACTATTATAATCTAATTAAAATTGATGTTACACTACTTTATTCATTGATAAATGCTCTTGTGGAATTCAGTCATTATAATGCTGTTGGATTTGGTTTAGAATTGGTTGACAATAATTGAGGAAGTAAAGTCCATGATGTTCTAACATCCTCCCGATGATACATAACACACCAGTCTGTTTTATTAACGATATATTTAATTATATTCGTGTCTACATATAAATATTTATCTCTGAGGGTATCACAACACATCAATTAATTTGTCGAAGATTACTTGCAGACACCACGGCCTTTTTATTGTAATCACAAGCCATGTAGCCGAGGTAAAATTAAGATTCTTAGGAGTCATTCCTCTCTTAGGGATAGTTACTATTGTAGAATTTCCTCACTTATTTCTAATTAAATTTCGACTAAGAGTAATTATTTATTTACGAAGAATGACTTAAAAATATGTCACTGCTTTTAGGGTTTTTTCTGAAGTATCAGCAAAGGGTCCCCTGTGGGGTCCCGCAAGCTGCGACATGTTGGGTGAGCGTATGGTTTACTTCTTCGGTAAATATTTTCGTGTCTGCCAGTGCATTTACTTTGATTGGGAACTTCAAGAGATTCCACGTTCCATGGCAATTTATCACAATCGCTTCCCCGAGAAAGAATTTGAAACCTTGGCCCTTATTTTGGCTGTTGAGCTGAGTAATCTAACCATTTGGAGATGGAGCTTGCTTCCTCCAGTAGTTTCTTAATTTAACTCTCAGAAGTTCCCCAGAGAGGTACCTGAGAGTGCGGTCGAAATTGTTTTCGTCGGCAAATTACATTTGGCCGACGCAATGTAAATTCCTGTGAGCCTCGAGGCTTCCCGTGCCATCTTTGATGCCGTCAAAGTAGAAACGCACTTGAACCGACCATCAACGCACACGCACACTCGCAGACACACATACGCTTCGCGGAATTCCTTTAAGCCCCCGGGAATAGTTTGTTATGCGCTTCAGAAGCATTACGTGCCCTCCGCACGGCGCAGTGCGGCGGGGAATCTGCAGTAGGGAGGCTGCACACATTTCCTCTCCCGTATTCCTGCCCTCGGCGCCAACCCCGACACAACCAACCAACCCCTTTCGTCCTCACGTGCTGCTATTTGGTTAAATAGACGGATGGATGGATGGGCGGGTGGGTCCTGGGGGGATGATGATGTGGCGGAGACGGAGGGTGTTTGGGCCGGTAAGTGCTCTTCCCCTCCCTCCATCCCCCTCTTTTTCTCTTCTCTCTCTTCGGGTCTCTTCCTATTCCGTCGCCTCACCTCTCCGACAGCGCTCCCCAACCCCTTCTTCGTCGCCTTGTGTGTGTTTATGCACGTGACGAACAAACGGGGGGAGGTTTTGAGCTCCCCCCCCCTCCCTGCGAGAACGCTGCTCCCGGTTACCGGGGGGAGAGGGCACGCCGCGCGAGCCCGCGTCGGGACGAGTGATGACATGTGCCGCGGCTTCCGACGCTTTCAACCCTCCCACGCGCGCCATGGCCTAACACATTCTCCCTCCCTTTTCTGCTTCCCTTCCCAGTCAAATCCAGATCATCCTCTCTCATTCCTCCCGGAGCGATAACCCAAACAATATCCCTTCTCGCCCTCTCTCGTCCTTCCCGCCATCTCTCTTTCTTCACCTCTGTAGAGCCGCTATTCCGCGCACGCCATCCCCTTCACCCTTTTTCGACTAGGATCTTAGATCTCCTTCAATGATACTCATTCCCTTGCTTTCTCACTTATATGTTCAAGAGGTAAGAGATTATTCCCGTCGTGCCCCCTTTTCTGTATATCTGCGGTTCGCTCAATATATCTGGCGGGTTTTCGACTCGTAAATTTCTGGTGTTCGAGAGAAACCAGTTGGCCGACCGGCCGACCGTCTTCGTGGAATACCTTCATGAAAACTATCAATTGTTTTCACCTTGTGTATGGTATATTTGTCCAGCTCACTGAGATTAAATTGCCTATCTCTGTTTCACTTTAAGAGGTAAATCTCGAGGCCCAACGCATACACATTGCCTCAAATAATTGAAAATAAAACATATCTAAATTGACCGTGGAAAATTAGTTTTCCAACTCCCTTTAAGGAAATATTCTTCTCTCTCATCCTTATTAACTCCTTATTAACTTAGTCATATTCAAACATTTGTACCTAATTCTCGTCTTAACCCTTTGGTTAGGGGGAGGGCATAATATATTAAAAATGAAACCGATGACTTTATATTTAAATCTACCCGAAATAGGATTATTTTTTAAGAGTTCCTCCGAAACATTGAAGATGTGCCAAGTTTTTCTTTAAATATGAATTTACAGTTTTAAAAAATATATGTATATGCATTTTTTTGTATTTATCTGAAAAAATGCTTTTTGCCATATTGACCACTTCGTTGCACTTTCGTGGGCAAGTTCCAGTACCGTTCCAGCACCAAAAGATTCAGTGAGCTCGGGGAATATAGTTTTATCTCACTTCCCTCTGGCATTACCTAGTGATATTCACATCTGATTATTCCAAAATCACAAAATTATATTTGACTGCTGAATTTTTTGTAAGAAGTAAAGGTATTTGTAAATGAAATTCATAAATTACATTTTTGATTGCGATGTTTCACACCGTGAATTGTAATCAAAAGATTTTGAGAAAAAAATTGATGCTCTTAATTAAATCGTAAATTAGAATACGATGAATTTAGTAGCCCCTTTTAATGGGACTGTCACAAACAATACCTTCCACGGGATCTTTTTTAGAGTCCTTTAACGTTTTATGAAGGATACGTGTTTTGCTTAAGGCACTTAGCAAATTTTGACAATTTTGTCTGATTAATATTCGATTCGATTAATATTCCACCAAGATCTTCATAGTGCGAATTGACCAACGTTGATCCTGGATTGACGGATAATGGTTTTCAAGAATATCACGTGCTGGCTGAGATGGCGTCAAAGATTTCTCGCCGGGGGTGTAGAAAAGGGCACTGCTAATAGGGGAATGGGGTTGAATGGCGAATGGGCGAAGGACCGCTCGCTGCCCTTCTTTTGTTTCCCGTAACTGTTGGTACGAGAGAACGAGGATGGTGTTGCAGAGGTAGTGTAGTGTGGTGGAGAGGTAGGTAGAGGAGAGTTTCAGTAGGTCTGAAGCGAGAAGAAAGGGAGGCTGTAGCTCTTGCGCCCGGCGGCCATTTCGTGCGGAACTTCGGCTATTCCTCCCCTTTGGCCTCCGCTCTCTCGCCACCGCTCCCTCCACCCCCTTCCTCCACTCTCTTCCTCTCCACTGCTCACCAGTACACCCAAAGACCTCTCCCACACCTCCCTCTCCTCACCCGCCCGCCCTCCCTATTCCTATTCCATTCCCCCTCAGACGTGAGAGCAGTAAACACGTTAACTCTCCCAGACCCCACCTCACTCCGCGCCGCGAAGGAACCATAATTCCGTTTATTTAGTAGCTTATCTCCACCTTAAAGGTTCCTCATTAATGCAATGTTCTCCCGAGACTATGGGGACGCATTGATTTACGCCCTTTTGTTGGCAGCGAGGAATGGAAAACGGCGAAATGTTTCTCAAACTACTCCGTTTAACCTACGATTCATTTTCTCCCTGTCCTAACCTCTCTGACTCCTATGGAGCTATACCCACAGAATCTGTATGATGTATGTGTGTAACCAAAATCTGTGCGGAGTACACTGCTAAGCTTTTTCCTGTAGCTTTTGATTACCATAAATACATTTTATACTAATATCGACGGTTCAATGAAAACTGGCAAAAATGTGTAGTGATTCCAACATGAAGGCGTGTAGACATATTTATAAATACGAGTGGGTTTTCTATTCAACATGGATATCGACATGAAATCTTATTTCTTGTTCTTAGAATATTCAGAAAATTAAAGGGAGCGCGTATTTATTTTCGGGCGGTCGGTCAAGCTGTTTTGGAATGAATGAAGCTTTTCTACTAAAATACCTTACTGATGCACTATTAATTGTTTTTCATCAACTTACTTACCATACATAATTTGCTCTTTACCCGGAATGAGGCATTATTGCCAATGAAGTACAGAAAGCAAGTTTTATGAGTTTTCATTATACAGATGGGAGCCAAGAGAATTCAGTTGAAAATAATTTGAACTTAGAACCTTAATATAGGGCCATGGCGCCCTTTATCAAGATAAAATATATCACTTGTCAACAGCTTTTGAACTTTTGGATGGGAACCAACTTCACATATTGATATATCGGATGAAGCTATAATATTTTGACCTAACATTTTTATTTTTGGTGTAACCCGTCCTCTTGACCGAACACACTAAATTTGTTATTATTGTTTGTGAGTTACCAACATTCCATATCCCTTAACGGATATTTTAGTTAGTTTTAGCTACTGTGTAAGTCAACGTATCTGCTGAGGCAACGTTTCATCGTATGAAAGGGAATTTTAATGAAATAATTATGAAACTAAGAACACACCATATGGCCGTATGGGCTGGTAAGCTTCCATAAACTTCATGGATCAGCTATTACATCTACATCTACATCTACATAAGTACCCTGCGAGCCACCAAAAAGGTGTGTGGCAGGGGGTGTAGCACCATGAGGGAAGGGTAAGGGTTGAGGGGGTTGGGAGTTAGGTGAGGAAAGGTGGGGGGAACCTGTAGGAAAAAAAATATATACATATATATATATACACACATACATATATATACATACATACATACACACATGTATACACATCCTCGCGAAGTCCCTAACCTGTACGTTAATACTTATTGTAATGAACGAAGTCCTGGGGAATTTCGACTACGAGCATTCTGTTCCCTTATCGTTCTTGGAAAAAATGACATTTTAAACCTGTCAGTCTTGCAGTCTATCTCTCTAGTCTTATATTCGTGATCCCTTCGACCGTAATACGTTGGGGTTCGTATTATATCCTTGATGTCATCGGAAAAGGGCCCACCTTTAAATGTTTTTAATAAGTTTAATCTATATTGGAAACGCCGCTGTATAAGAGAATCCCAACCTAAATTGTCTAGCAAAGTGGATACGCTGCTGAGTTGGTCATAACAATGTTTGACAAATCTAGCCCCCCTCCGCTGAACTCGATCTAATTCTGAAACCAAATTTATGTTATGAGGATCCCATATACTGGCAGCATACTATTAGTTACCATAGGAATTATATGTTTTTCAAATGGCTATCAAATGCATCGCTTTATTTATACACTTCTAGGCTCAATCTCGGACAATTTTGGGAAGAAGTTCGAGAAAGGACCACATTAAACATTAGAAACAAAATAGTTTCTCATAATAAAGGCTACCGATAGTAACTAGTTAGGGGAGGAAATAAGAATATACTGCTTGAAAAGTAGTGAAATTACTTCAAAAAAACAACATAAGCTCGTGGAAGACAAAAAACAATGACAAAAGAGAGGAGGGTGGGTGTAAGAGGTATATTGATGCGGGAGAGGAAGAAAAGCAGTGTCTGGACGAGCAGCAAACATCTGCTTCTTCGTGAGATAGAGGGGAGAACAGGGGCGCCGTGAAGCTTAGAGGAAAAGGTGGAAAAGTGATGAGAAGTACACGCATTGTTTGCAACTGTAGAAGAGTGCATTGTGCAGACATATGTAGTGAAATTTAATGTCCCTGACGCAAATTCAATGTGTATTTCGACTGAGAGTTTGAGTTGAAAAGTGCACTATGTCGTGAACAGGACAAGAATTACTTACAACCTAGGCTTAAAAATATACTACATTTACAAAAAAATTTTCCTTGTTTAAAGCCGATAGGAAGTTAATTTCGAAAACTAAAACCAATAATAATGTTCTGCATTACATCCAGGCTAAAATGGACACGCAAAAAGGCATTTATTACTAGTTTTGCCTTTTCAAGCGACTGGTAAACTGCCTAGGTTTATATTTCCATAAATAGCTATTTATCGTGATTATCATCGTGGTTACCAAAAAATTTAATATAGGATCTCTGAGCAAAATTACATTTGTATTTCATCATATCTAGCACACGTACGTACACAATTACTAATCCTACCTACCCAGTACCCACAATTACTGTCTCCTAATGTCAGACTTCTCAAGAAAACGAAAAAATGTACCTCAGAAACAATTTTCAGCCGGTTTTTTTTCTTCAACTGGGAAAGTTGAGTACTTGCATGATTTAGCAGAATAGATGTAAAATATTGTCGTATTTGAAAGATATGGTCTGCGAGACTGGTTTCTATAAAGGGGTCGGTCTGCACCCTAGCAATTTTTGTGATCAAACGTAAAGTAGGCACTGTTTTTTAAGTATGTGACCAGTGAAATGTTAACTTCTTATAAAATATCACATCTTCGACCTGAAAATGAACATTTACTTGGTACTTTATGTGCATACTATATCGTACCATTGCCACGAAATATGTAAAATATAATATGTTAAATTAAATGGACAATGGTCGAGGTTGTGAATGCATTATTCGCCTAACCTTCACGATACTATTTGTATGCACAGGTGCGTCGGGTGGTGAAAAAGGTTTTGGACATTGGGAAGAAAGTAGATTTTAGAGAGTAGGAATCCCATGTTACATAACTAGTAAATGATTTTCAGTCCCATAAACAGTTGGGCGTGGGTAAAATATTATGAATCAGAGGGGGAGACTCCGTAGGAGAAATTAACGTAGTCATCAAATGAAGTGGATCGAAGAAGTTGGGGTTTGCGATAACGTCGTACGGTGAACAAGCATCGTATAATTCCACAAATATGAGATGGAAATTTATAAATTGCGCTTTCATTTGCTCTTAGTCCGTACAAGACACATCATAGGTAGGTGAGATTGAGCTGACGGAGTATCGAGACGGAAGAAATGGGAACTAAAATGAACTATTAGGAAGGAGGTACGATTTAAAGGTTAATGACGTGAATAGAGAATTTCTCTTATGAAGCAGCGGTTTTAAGTAGCAGGAGCTAAATGAGCCTCAATGTAAAAGGAATGGAGGCTTTGAGGAACTTCGGAAGCTTTGGAAGGTTTTTTTTTATAATTACGACATGAAACCAGGAGTCTTTCCCTGTCCGAATTCAAATTATTCCGCAAATGGAGGAAGATCTACGAAAAATAAATGTTTTAATTTCACTTTATCTTGCGAAATGTAAAATAAAAATTTTAACTTTGGGATTATTTTACCAGTAATATTCACATTGAGGGTTGTTAACTACGTTCATATCTCTTCACCCTTAAGAATAAGAACATGGATTGATAGCATGCCATTGTGGAACTTGATATCATATTGTCGTAATCCCAGCCACTAAATGATCACCGCCCTTCAATGAAAGAAGATAAAAACATGGATTTGAATATTATTAATCCCAAATTCCTGACTGTGCAGTCTGCTACATTCAAAACGTGAACGAGCTCGAATAATTTCACAGGTGTATCAGCCAAATGAGACGGTAACTAACCCTGAGGTAGTTAACTCTCTGAATTGTCAACAAAGTATAACACATTATGATAACAATAAAAGATCAATAGTTAAAGAGGTGTGCATGTGTTGTACGATTTTAAGTATGGCTTGAGCACATTTTTTTTGCTAATGCTTATAAGAATCACGCTTGAATTCGCCATCTGCAAATTCTATTTATTAAATATTAATGATATGCGCAAAAAGATACTTTTTGGCATGGTATCTCAATCTGTTCTGAAAGCTATGATTGAAAGTCAGAGGAGACAGAGGGAATTCGAGGACATGGTGTCATAGAATGAAGTAAACAGAGACATAAGAAGAGACAAGATGGGTGTATCGAGGAAAAATTCTGCGATCGAACTAAAGTGTTCTTGTCCTTTTGTTTGCAAACGTTACGAATGGAAAGCAGAAGGAAGGTCACTGGGGTCTGGCGCCCATCGTCTGAATGATGCGAAGATTGAATGAAAGAAGAATACTGGATATTTTCCCTACACTTTTTATTTGGTACAACGTTTCAACGTGTAGGCGTCCTCCTCAGGTACCAGGCGCCTATGCATTGAAATTAGTTGTATAAAATAAAAACTGTTTAGAAAATAACTAGTGATCTTCCTTCATTCAGGATGAATTTCCACTCAGTCAAGCCTGATAGCATCGATTGTACGATGACCGTTGACTAGAAATTATTTCGCATTGAAACATGTTAAAATATTATTTAATTAAAAATCGAGTGCCTCTTGGCAAACGTATAAGGAAGTAATGGAGAACCATAGAATACTCAAAATTTCGATTCAACATAGATCGATGCAGAGAATAGGCCTTAAAAAATTTGCTTCGGTCTCGTAATTTATCTAAACACCTGTCTTTTCTCCATTTTTCTGCCTATAGTTCCATTGTGAAAACACGGTCATGTTGCGTGGGACTGGATTATTTAAGAGATGGAGGATGAGAGGGTATAGTGAGATGAGAAAAAGGAAGAATTTTAGGGGGGTAGTTTCGTGAGAGAGAGAGGGCGAGAGAAATAGTAAGGAGGGCGAACCAAGAAGGAGGATGAGAAGCAGGGTACCACAGAAAGGTTTGCGAGCCATCCCAGAGCGAGGGCCCAGCGTGTGTACTTTTCTGTTAGAGGGTGGCACACAGCAGAGTTCCCCAGGGAGTAGCAGGGCAGAGAGTGGAAGAGATAGGGAATAAGAGGAGGCGTGAGAGGGAGGTTGAATCTGAGGGCAAGTAGACAGAGGAGGGAATTTGGTCGAAAACTGTGTGATTGAGGTGGGAGAGGAGGGAGAGAGGTGGAACGGGGAGAGGAGGGGGAGTGAAATGAAATGGTGTTATGGAAGAAGCGGAGGAGGAGGGACTTTGATGTGGATTTTTGGAATTGGAAAGAAAAGTGAATTGAAATGCGGGAGGGAGAGAAGGGTGCAGATGGCGAAGGGAGTGAGAGAGAGAGAGGTTGTAGGAAGAAGAAGGAATTGAGGGAAAAGAGAGAAAAATAGGTGTCTCGGGAAACCGTGCAGACGGAGTGGAAGGCCTAGAGGTGTCACCGTTGATGATATTGAGCAAGGGAAAACAGAATGCACCGCAGACTTACAGTCTGGTTTTGGAGAATACGGCGAAATCAATTGGAAAGGGACATAATGGTGTTCTCTTTCTTCACGTTAGGATACACCCCTTTTTTCTGGAAATGCATTGAGTTAGGTGGGTTTCTTTCGAGAATGAATTTGTCAAGCGAGAAGAGAGCAACTAAGAACTAAGTTGCGTAATCATTTTCTGTGATGTGGTGTTTAATTATTGAGTGCTAATTATATGCAGCCACTTACTTACAAGCAGCATCTTACTTCGTTGCTTATCCATGAAAGAGGTTTCTACGTAGTTGATATGGTAAATAAATCCTTTAAAAACTATGAAGGAACTTTTTATTAGTTAAATATTGCCTTTGTATTGACAATTCATTGTTGTGCTATTCTTAATTGGTCCTATCATTTCAATTTAAGACACTTTATTTATCATGTATTTGTTATTCAATGCAATGGTGGAGTAACGCAATTCGTTGTCGACCTGAATTATCAACATTATGTCCTTGGTGTAACCGATATAAATAAGAAACGATACTTGAATTACAACTATGTAACGCTGTTTTCATTCCCCATAATACAACGTCAGAAAGAGCCAATACTTGAATTAAACCTATTTGGCGCTGTCTATTTTTATTCCGTATTAAGCAACGTCAAAATTTTCTGGGCGCCAGTCTCTTTGAACGCATGAATGTCTTCTTGGGTATACCGTATTCAACGTAAGTGGCATTCATTTGCTGGCTTCATAGCTATCCGTGTTCCTGACAGGTGTCTTCGCTTAAGTCCTCCAATTCTGAAGGATAACTTTCCAATTCCTCACACTACATGACTGGCTATCGATTGCCATAATTTTCACTTTTCTTTTTTGTTTCGATTTTAGCATTCAAAATGTTTCCATTTCTCGTGATCTCCCCGTTATTAGTTAATTTGTACCAGTTGCCAGTTGTCCATAAGCGCTTTTTTTATGGTTTCATGCCGAGATGCGTAAGTAGGAGTTCTGAAGGAAGGCAATCGGAGCTTCAACTTTTCCAACTCATATATTACGTCTTATTTTTACACTTTCCTGAACATATATTATAAAAATTATTACATATGCAAATTAGGCAGTAAAAATGTAGAATACATTTCCAGTAAATAGGTGAAGTTTTTTGTATTAAAACGTCAGACGTCTGATAAAGCATTTCTCTATGTTTTTATTAACGTTATCCCGTTTTAAAATAGAGAGGGAGTAAAATATTAAGGACTTGATTCATGTTAAAGGAAAACCTACTTAAACTTCTTAATTCTCAAATATCTACAAGTGTTTCAACTAGAGAGATAATTCAACTACAGCTGAAGGCATAAATATAGTTTCAAATACTTAAAAAACTTGTTTATTTTCTTAACTTATAAGTTGACCATGTTTTTGCTGTCCTTAGTTGAAATGAAACATGCAGTTGAACGTTTAATTTGTCTTAAGATTATTGCTTCTAAATTAATTTCAATTTATTTGCAATCAAAGTGAAAATTGGTTTCTATTTTATGAAGCGGTCTCAAGGGTTGAATGAATGAATGCCCTAAATGAATGCTGAAGTGGGTGATAAAGAGAGAGAGGAGGGAAGAAATAATTGAAGGAGCGGGTTAAGAAGATGAAGAGCGAGATTACGAGGGAGGAGAAGATACGGCGACGGGGAAAAATTGAAACGAGGTGGAGTTAAGGGGAGAGAGACTCGGAGCCGATGTCCTAGCGTAAAGGAAGACCCTGGAGTCCCGTACGTGATATTCATCATAGGCCATCACAGACCTAGGTGCTCTATGGAAGGGAGAGGGAGTCTGGCAAAGTGTCTCGGAGAGTTGGTAAATGATGACAAGACAGAGCTTTATAATTAATTTCTCTGGGAACGTAAAAGCGATAAATGTAAATGGATGGATAGAAAATGTTAAGTGAAAAGATATGAATAAATTTTCCTGCAGTGAAATTTCAAATGAATAGTCGGATTTGGAAATATTAACTGATTTTCTGAATAGTATTTTTTTAATCTTTCACCCTTCTACCCTTCTTTTGTTGGTTTCCTAATGAGATACCGGTTTATCTTCCAAAAATTTTATAGTCTTCTTTCGAGTCTCACCGTTCGCTTTATTTAAATCATTTTTGCTACACTTGAGTACTCTCCTTTGACATTCCCCAACTCGTACAAGTTTATGGCTGCTTGACTGAAAATATATTTTATTGGAATATGATGACTTTAGTCCTGATAAAATTACTTGAATTTAATATTAAAGCTATATTTTATTACTTCTGTTAAAATTTATCTATTGTGATATCAAGACTTACTTCATGTTCCTGCTTTAATCGCCATCATTTTAGGTAGCCTACCGATTATAGACAGGTTTTTGATGGTTTAACTGTCTTTGCGGCAGGTTTTCGGGCTAATCTTCGATCTCTCCTGCCTACTCCTATAGTTTGCATTATTTTCGTTTACCCTGAACATTATTACCTTCAAGAATAGTGATTTTGTTAGGTTGTAGGAAAACTGTATCTTAGACATGATGCCCCGTAAGATTCGTGGGAACTTTTATAGCTTTCTCAGTTATGATTCGCACTCTGCTGGAAACGTGTGTTGTATTCTACTCATAATGATCCTTTTCACAGGCTTAATATGTACCACACTCATTTCTCCTGATATCATTGTCTACTCCTTCTGACTTAGAGTTAGTTCTATTTTTGACTCCTTGAATTTATTTACTCTTCGGCATATTAATTGGAATTAATTTTTATACGGTCATCCTATGTATGTGGTTTGCTATAGATTATAGATTTTTTTGTTATTTGTTTATTTAAATTGACCTTTAGTTAATTTTAGACTTGATAAATAAATGATTCGCCCTGCCTGGGTGATAATATCGTCAAACCCTAGATTGTATTTCACAACATGGATACCTTTCGCAAATTCCATTGCGACAGAATCAGCTCGCCGATTTCAAGAAGTTTATGCGAACAAACTGGTGAAAGCGAGGTATAAAAATGAGGGGAGCTATAAGGTCTTACCCGCTTTTCGATTCTGGATTAGAAGGGAGAATATCAAAATGGCTTGCGACTAGAGGGACCTGAAGAGGGGTTGTGTGCGTTTGTGTGGGAGGGTATAAGGACGTGTTCACCACCGTGGGGCAATAGTATATGTGTGCGTGGCCATCATTTCGTCGCATCACGTCTTTGCACTCGAGAAATGGGGGAAGGTCTTTCTTTTGTGTTGGACGAAGGATAACCTGGGGAAATATTTTTGTACGGCCGTGGGAGCTATAGGAAGAGGAGAAGGGACTTTTGGAAACGCCTCGAGGGAGTCAAGGACTAAGGTGATTCGCTCAGAATCGCTATGTTAGCGAAGTGAACGGAACATAAGAGATCATCCGCGTGTAATCTTCGAAGTTTGGACCACCTCAGCTTTTCTCGGTAGTAGCCACAGTAGTTCGCTTTTGCCAGCAGTGCGATACCGTCTAATTAAATTAGTGGATCTCAACAGTTAAACTACGTGTACCCTGCTGTCGTTTAAATTACTTTCAATTGAAATAAAAATTCTGCAGAATTAACGTTATTTCCATGTTGCCTTACATTGTGCTCTCTTACTGATGAAAATAGTTTATCTTCAATAAGAATAAATGGATGAGCGTATTATAATCAAATTAAAATGTAATTATACCAGCGTAAAAATGCCACCCTGACAGAATTCTTGTTTTTTTCGGCGCAAAATAAATATCTTCTCTAGTTTCTCTCTGATTAGTACCTATTTTGATAAACGAGCAGGAAAATAAGAATCAGAGTTTCTTCAATGCTACATTGATGTTGAATTCTCAACAAAATTACATTGATACCACGTCTTTTGTATGAAATATCCTAAAACAGATATGAGCTATAATATTTTCTCCAAACCTCTTAGTCCTCTTTATCCTTCTTTATTTGGTGGCATATTGTAGTACTTCCACTTTCATCAACTTTCCATACCTTTTTCCTTTTCCCCACTTTAATTCAATATTTACAGCGATTACCCACTCCAAAATATGTCTCAAGATCCATCTAACCTTCCCGTCCGCTATTAATTTCGTCGAAGATCTTAGCATTTAGTCATTCCTTACTTTATCAGACCATTTAATATTGTCCATCTTCCTCCACAGAAATATCTAAAAGCCTTTTAATCATTCCATTCTTCCTATTCGTATTCTAAGTTTCTGTTCTGTAAAGAATACCTCCAAACGCTCCACACAAATCACTTGGTGAATTTTTCCCTCAGATTAATTGGGATATTTTTGCCTGTGATAAGCTCTTTCATAAGCATGGTGCTTGTCAACTACTTAATAAGCATTTGGTATACTAAGTACAGCGGATCCCTCTTTGGATATGTCTTTGATAATCCAGTTTGATTCGTGGAGTTAAACGGAGGTATAAATTTGTATTATCAGGTAAATGGACGTAAGTCGCTCTCTTTATCGTAGAAGCCTGAATGCATGAGGTCCTTTGTTGAGGAATGCCGTTTTCTCGTTTTGGAAATTACCTCATTCAATCCTCGGTATTGCATTTCCGCATCCTCATGTCAAACAAAAGCAATTCTTAGATGAGGAGGGTAGGTGTTCCAGAATTTCACTCTTTCTCCGTCTCCTTCCCACTTTCTTCCCCCCTCCCTTCAACACATGTGTCACTTTTTTCACCGGGTATTCGAGATTACGCATAAATATGATGAGCACAACGATCTCCTCTCCCTCCTCCCCAATTCTGCCATCCTCCACCCCCTTTCATCTGCCTCCGCACCCCTCCCCTCTCCCCTTCCTTTTCATCTCTCCACTCCTCCAACACTTTTTCTCATGCCTATCCAACCCGTGTTTACCTACACGCTCCGCCTCTTCCCAGCATTCAATATCCATACATCCTCTCTCCAGTACACCCCCTCTCGAACCAATCTCCTCCCTCACCTCTCCCAACTCTCCCTCTTAAACCCTCCTTCCTAGTCTCCCACACCACTCTCCCCGCTCCTTCGCCTCCTATCACCACGCCAACGCAACGCCAAAACTCCCCCGGGATGTTTGCCGCTCTCCATTCTCTGCATGCACCCTCCCGCCTGCTCGCAAAATATACCCCACCCCGTCCTTCCTCCAGTGCCCGCCTCCGCTCCCTCCCCTACGGTTCCCTCATCCATGCTCTTCTCCTTCTTCGACTCCGCCGCTACTTGCACACCCCCCCTCACCCCCCCCCACGAAGAAGAACATCCCTCGTCTATCCCCTTTAATGCTATGCACATATAATCAAGTGCTCACATGTGCCCGCATACATTCCCTCATGTATTTAATTTTAAACTTTGTCCTCACCTAACCTGTCGTCCCTCGTGGGCTTTTAAAAATGCTTGCGAAAAGGTCTTTTTCGGTCCCTCCTCCGTAGACGTTTAAAGTGATTCGAGAAGAGTTTCGGACGCATCGAACCCGCATGAAAAAATATAGAGAGAGAATATATAACTTAAAAATATTGTAACTATTTCTTGCAGTCTTAGACTTAAAATTGCGCGAATTAAAAATTAACTTAGAAATGCGTGAATAATGATTGCGCATGAGAACGCAGAAAGATAGTGATAGGTAGAATCTAGGTACATAGGGGCGATACTTCTCATTTCAACAGTTGACCACATGAAAACCGGGTGAATAGGTGATCAAACTTTGTATCAAATGGCGATGCGTAATTTACTGCGAAGATGAGCGGGCATGGTATGAAAATTGGAGAACCTATTCCTTTCGTCGCTTGTATTTGCCTCTGCGTTGCATGAGAAACAATTGAATATGAACGTACGTCGCGTATTTTTCTGCATTTTTTTATGTACATCGTCCTCGCGTACACCGGTCGTTGTCTTCCTCTCTCGCTTACTTATCGCACCCATACCTATAGCCAGGCTCCTATTCCACGCCACTCTCCCTATCTACCTCCTTCCTTTGACAGCAGCTGTAGCTCACATGGCCAGAGCGTGCCTTAATGTTCTTCCAAAAATAGATTCGTGGAAAGGGAAGCGGGGGAGGAGGTTGGGAACTTTGGGAGAGCAGAGGGGGAATAATGGGAAGGGGGGAGGAGGAGGAAGGAGAAAGAAAGACGCTCTCCGGGAAGTGGGGAGAAGAGGGGGTGGAACGCGAAAGATTTTAAGGGAAGAATTCGGGAGTTTCGGGGAGGGTGATGAAGGCGACAAGATGGGAATGAGGAATACCGCCCGGTTGTGGGCTTCGGGGAAAATACTGAATGCCAAGCGGTTTGGTTCCGTTTTGGCAAACTGGCCAGCAATTTTGACACGTTGCACTTGATTCTTCGTACTATTTGTATAATAAAAATGAGCATTTATTTATACATATATATACATTCATATATATACATGCATAGATGTATGTATGTATATGTACATACATACATGCATGTAAAACGTATGTGTGCTTGATTGTATGAATGTGTACGTGTATGAATTTACTAGAAGATGAGCAGCGAGTTTCCCATGAGGAGATTTCTTCTTCATTGCAGTCCGATTCCCGAATAGTTTACTTCTATGCTTCCCAGTCAATAACACCAACTTCAATCCGAGATTGCTACACTCGTAATTTCTCATTCACAGAAAGGGAGTTGTGGGCGGCATGATCCTTGCAAGAAAGGGACATTATTCACCCCTCCTTCACCACTCGTCTCAACCACGGCGTGTCATTCACTTTTCAGCATCAGTATCCTCTTTTGTTCTCTGGTTTCCCACCCCCATCGATGAGAGGATTAATGGCCTTGTATGTCCCCTTGACTCTCTTTTGCAATGCAATCAGTGGCATTGTACGCCCTGCAATTGCTTGTGGTATTAATAACGGGAGGGGTTGATGACCTGCAGGTAGGGAATAAGGATACCCTAGGGAAATGACTTGATGGAACATAGGGGGAGAATCGTTGAGATTTCTAGAGAAGGAAATGCTCGTTTGAGCAGAGTGGGGGAAGGTTGTCAGTGGAGATGGGTTTGACTAAATATATATGTATGTGCTTGTGTATGTATATATATATATATATATATATATTCACATACGAGGTGTGTTAAAAAGTAAGGTAACCTTTCAAATTTCGCAGGAAACATTAATTTGATTTTTTTGTTTTGTTGGGTTGGTACACATGCCCAAAATATTTGTTTACAGTTCCAACAATAGAGCATATTTAGTTTGCTATTGACAAATACAAATCTTAGAGGTGTTTTGGTGTGCTCGGCGATTTTCTGATATATACAAAAATGTAACAAAGAATTTGTATTAAAATTTTGTGTAAAAAATGGTATTAAGTGCACGTGCACTTGAAATGTTGACAGTGACATATGATGAGTCTGATCTGAGTAAAAAAAATGTGTAATTGTGCTACAAGCTCTTCCAAGATGGCCGAAAAGGTGCCACTGACGAACCTCAATCTGACGCCCCAGCACGTCAACAACATGAAAACTGTTGAAGGAGTGAAGAAAATTATTTTGAAAAAACGTCAAATCACTATTAGAGAAGTTGCTGAGGATTATGCCATATCGGTTGGCTCGTGCCATGCAACTTTTTCGGTTATTTTGGGCATGAGACGTGTGTCAGCGAATTTCGTTCCGAAACGGCTTACTTTTGACCAGGAGAACCGTCTCATGAGCATCGCTCAGGAGCTGTTGAATGACGTCATATTGATCCAGATTTGCTCAAAAGGATCATAACTGGTGACGAATCATGGGTGTGTGGTTATGACATCGAAATCAAAGTCCCAATCGTCCCAATGGAAGAACCCAGGAGAACCAAGACCGAAAAAAACACGCAAAGTTCGATCCTTCGGTTACCGTGGCGTAGTGTATCATGAGTTCTTACCACAAGGTCGTACGGTCAATAATTACCTTGAAGGGGGTATTACCTTGAAGTTATGCACCGAGAAGCAATACGAAAAAACATCCTGAATTGTGGAAAAACAATTCATGCCTTTTGCATCCCGATAATGCACATGCTCACTCATCGTTGCTTGTGAGAGATTTTTTGGCCAAAAACAACACCACATTGATGCCTCAGCCACCACATTCACTGGATTTGGCCCTGCGTGACTTTTTCCTGTTCCCAAAATTTAAGGGACCAATGAAAAGACGGAAATTTGCAGCGATTGAGGAGATAAAGACTGCATTGCTGGAAGAGCTCAAGGCTATACCAAAAAGTGCTTATCAGAATTGCTTCGAGAATTGGAAAAAGCGTTGGCACAAGTGTATTATATATAAGAGGGATTACTTTGAAGGGAACAACTTGAATGTTGAAGAATAAATAAATATGCTTCCTTAAAAATATAAAGAGGGTGTGTAAATAATACATAAAAGATAAATGTGATACGAATGTTGCAGGTTGCTGCTTATTAGACACAAAATTATACAGGTGTGAGTACACACATACCACTCATTCATTGTAATTATGAAGGTCGTTCAATTATGTCCATTTAGAGTAAACTATGGGAAAGATGCACCGTGTTCATAATTTATGAAGTACGGATAAATATTGGATCTATCATGAAGAATTGAGCAGGAGAATAACTTGTGTACAAAAGGCGGTATGGTATGAAATGCGACCACGTTAAAAGGAATATTTGAAATAATTGTTGTTCCTAATTAGTATTACCGTCGGTGCAGTAACATAAGGAAACATACTCATGTTAAAGAGAGGGGAAATTCTCTTGAGAGAGAGAGAGAGGCTAGGTTTTTTAATCAGAGGAATTTGTTCTTCCGGGTCGATTTGACGAAAACGAATGAAGTTGTGAAAAAGATGGAGAAGACGAAAGAGTAGTTCGCTACTACGAGCACACTAGGGCATATCGTTTACATCCCTCTGTTTTACGTCTCATCACTTGACATGAGAGCCGAGTTTTCTGGAATGGGGCGAGGGCATATGGGTGTTGTCATAATCCACATTTTCTTTCTTTGACACCCGTCGGGAACTTCTCAGTCACCCGCTGTCGCCCTCTCAGGAGGTTGCCATAGGAACGGGTGCCCTTCATATCCCATGCTTGTACGTTTAGGTGGGGTGGGCAGAAGAGCAATGCTTCCACTTCAATCCACCGACGGGGGAGGCGCTGGAGGTTGAGACGGTGTGGTGGCCATCCATAAGGGGGGGTTGCTATGGTGGTGGCGTTAGAGCTCGTATCCCTCCTTATCTTCCAGCGGATTTCATCGAATTCTCCTCTTTCTCCAGGGTCATTGCATTGAATTGCAATTCCTTGCGGAGCTTTATACGAGGCAAAGGGGCACAGAGAAGCCTTTTTACTGGGTGTAACATAAATTTAAATTTGTCGGGTCCTCTCCAGAGATATAACATTAAGTTTTTAAAGGAATGGGAAGCTGTTTTTACGGGTGAGCACAATTCCCAGTGTTTATATTTCAAGATACCTGATGGCTGCATTGGCACTTTATTAATCAGACATTCGGTGTAGAGGGTATCCACCGTAAAGGGATAATTGAGTGTTTATTTTTTAATGGGATCTATTGATAGCTTTAAGATTTCAGTGTGCATAAAATCATTAATCAGGATTAATAATTCGATGTGTAATGAAATTCAAGAAATCGTGTCAATTTGGAAACTTCTAGAATACACGGAAAAACCTCTCATTTAATTCAATGCGTAATTCAGTTATTCTTTTAGGCATCACCTGTTATTTCACCATTAGTAAATTTTATTTTTGCGTAGTAACTGACTGCAATGAGGAATGGAAAGACTGTACCAGTGGATGACATATTGTCAATTCTTACTTTAAAGTATTAGTCTCTCCTGCGCAACAATCGCATTTTTATTTTATTCTTCATATCAGTAATTTAATCTAATTACCGTAAGCATTTAGACGCAATTAATTAGTAAAGAGATTAGATTAGTTTAGAGATTAGGTACAGTTACTTCTAATTTTCTTTTCCCTTATTGTGTGTAAAATTTAATTTTCGAACTCCTTATTTTCTCGTAGTGTTAATTTTATTATTTTTGTTAGTACTACATTTTATATTTTCATTGACATAATTTTCTATCAAAACAAGATCCATACAAGTTGTCAACATACATAATTCCAAACCGTTGAAAAATGTCTCCCTAATCTAACATGTTTATATTCTTTGATTGTGCGTTTGAAATTTTCACTAGGGTTTTCTTCAATATACGTATGTATTGCTAATTTTAGTGGCTAACTTTATATCCTCTATATATAGTATATAGAAAAAAGGTGGGCGTGTCAGCTAACTCCTTTAAAGAGTTTTTAAAAACAACGAATAGTGATCAACTTGATCAAAAGTTCGAAGTTGTGTAATAAGTTTGAATTAAATTGAATATTAGTGCTACGTTAAGCCGTTACGTCTCGCGCAATTTTAACTGCTATCTCAGAAGCCTCAATCGTTCCTTTATTTATTTGGAAATCATTAATATTTATGTGAATATCTCGTATACAAATATGATTCTTTTAGATAATCATTATGAATAATATAATTTACAAGTTCTGCAAATTCTTTAGCACTTGAATATGATGGTCTATAGACTTTGATTTAAAAAAAGCTCACCAGATCACCCAACATAATGAAAAACATCAGATTTACCATAAAATAGCTCACATACACGTGAAGTGTGATTTATTTTTATGAAAAATAATTTTTTTCGCACACAAATAGCATAATAACACCAACTATAGCTTTTAATGTTCTCTGTTTTTGATATTTGTTATAACCTATCAGTTAATAAAAATAATTTTCTGTTTTTTGAGAAATGGTTGAGGCCAATACTTTGTGGAAATCTATTTGTAAAGAACGAAGAAATAAACAAAGTTTTGGCGTTTCCACGGTAAGGAATTAATAATTGTCAACTAGTTTCGCTGCACTATATCATCATCTGGACTCATTATTTTCTGTTTTACTCAGGTCGATAACAGTCACAATGTCAAAACGGAAATATACTTGCAGATGGTTTAGCGTAATATTTTATTCACACCGAATTTTTCACAAGAGTCAAATGTTTAGTTTCATGTATGAGAATTCAAAGTTGTGAGTTCAGACAAGTCATGATAATTTTCGACCAAAAAATAGAAAAGAAGGAATTGATCTTTTTGCCTTTCAAGTTAGTTAATTATGGTTCACATTACTTTCCACAAGTACGGGGGGAAAATTTGATCATTAAAACAGCGACGGAACTTGAATTGAACTTATCCAGATGCAGATTTTTAATATTGAAATTAAACGAACAGGGATAATAATTGCAATGAGAGACGACCATTATCGTAGTTTTCTGGGGAAATAAAATGAGATATTATCTAGTATTACACTCCGTCAGATATTGTTTGACCACACGGTGTGGAGGCGAAATAAAGATCGAGTAACAGAAAAAAGTCGCGCGCGTCGCTCGTCCCGCGTCTTTTTAAGACCTTCGGGCCTCGACCTTCAGAGTATTGATTGTGCGGGTTCAGTTTTTTTCCCTTATGGACCGTATCCAGACTTTCCGGCTCTCTCATTCTCTTCTACTTGCCCTGGCCATACGATCAATTACGACCGCTCACGTCATTCCCAACTGTTTGACTAAGTGTGATCGGAGCTGTATCAACAACTATGGGTCCGAGGTGGGGGGAGGATTTGTCGTCTAGTACCTTACAACCAATGAAAGAACTAGTAAATGGGAAACGTCTTGGGACAACGAAGTGTGTTTGGTAAAGACGGCTGTCCTCGTTGCTATGAAATTGTTACTTTCTATTCCTCTCTGATGCTCAATACGGACACGTGATTAAGAAAGTCGGGCAATGCGAGTATTCCTTTCAATATTTTAATGAATGTCCGGCGGAAATCTCAGATTTGATCTTTCTCTCCATTTACGTATACTTTTGTGAGAGATGGGTGGAAATAAATGAAAAATCTCTGACGTGAGAATTTTATTATTCACACCGTGCAATGTTTCATGTTGTTTATTTCTCTTTAAGTACTGCTAAAGTAGTAACTGTAGTTTGGTAAATTGAATAATGATTAACATATACGTGTAGCTGAACGGCAGGTCATCCATTTATTTGATTTTTATTATTTAAAATTTTTTGTTTTATCTCGAATTTGCCAACTCCCCTCATGGTGTTGTGCGTTGATTATTTCTATTAAGCTATTTAGTACTTTTGTAAGTTTGAATTAGTATTTAGTTCATCCCTCTGTATGGTGGGTGGTTGCAGGATGATGAACGATGGATAGCCTAGTAATATCGTGACCACAACCAATTCTGAACAGAGGGACTTCATTAAATCATTTTATGGGTTGATTTCTCTGCCTGGTAGAGTAGAACATCGAATTAATCTTATTGCTAGATCCACTTTAAGAAATTGATTTCAGGGATAGTAAGCGACATTTTCAATTTATGCTAGATGCATTGACGTCTCGTCTTGATTAGAGTTATAAGTGAACTTCCGAAAGACCCATTGGGAATCGGATATAGGTTACGCAGGTGATTATTAGGCATAAACAATGAATTTTAGACTTTGAAGGGATTGGAGACATGTGTAATATACATGCAGCTCCACGTTATAAAACCTATTACTGAAATATCTATGCCTTCTGCCTCATAATTTTTTCTGAACTTGAGGAGTAAATAACAAAATGATCATCGTCGAAAAGTGATTGTAATTTTTGATTGCTAGTTTATCACTCGTGCCACTCCGTATGTTGGAATATCTTCTGATGTGAGAAGTTAGCATTCTGGGTTAGGGTGGATAGAAACCATCCCGCCGTAAGTGAAATTTCATTATATAATACTAGGTATGTGTCCGTTACATATTGGAATACATAATTATTATCTCAGATCATGATTAGTTGTAATATTGATTATATAAATGTAAAATTGAAGAATTGATATCGAGCGAAAGTGTTCCCTAATCTTTGAATTAGGTAGTGAGCGGTACGTGAATTATAAAGTAAACTCGATTCTTTTTATGGTGCCTTTGGTATTATACTAGTATGCAATTGAATATAAGGCTAAATTGATATCATTAATTAGCCACTTTAGTAACCGAATTCAAGGGATAATCATGTATTAATCATGTAAAAATCATGTAAAAATTGGTTTCACCGATAGGTTAACTTCCTTTCCAAATAGCTTGTACCTTTAGTAATGAATGTACCTTAAGTAAATAGTTTGATGCATTTGAAATGTTGTTATTTATTGCTCGAATTTATTATTTTGCTATTAAAAGTTTACGTCAGATACTTTTTATTGGAAAATAGACAAAATTTAAACCGGACCTAATGAATTTCACTGTGCAAAGTGAACGATATTTGTATTTTAGTCATCCTGGAAATGGGGACGTGGGAGCAGGGCGCGGGGCTGAGTTTTGCCTAGTGAAACATTGAAGCTCTCAGCCCAGTAACTTGATGCTCGTTGGGGAAAATGATTTTTTCCTTAAATAATCATTGTTATTTTGTTCTGGTGTTTATTCAAATATTACGAATTATTAGAATATGATCAAATCGTCTTGAGTTTATTTTAATCCCTTTGATATATTTTTAACTTACAGAGATCATTGGGAAATGAATTCGTGGCAAGTTTTAGTTCTTTATTGGTATTTATACATTGGAAGTTTTGCGCACCATTCGTGAAAACCTTTGCTCACCCATACTGAAAAATGAAGGTATGGTAGATCACATGACGTGGAGGTGGCCGGGGTTATGAGTTGCTTTCACAAGAAAATCACGCCTTGCTCATCCATCCGTAGAGGGAGAGTCTCCCCCTCTGCCGACCCTTTACGAATTTTTTTCTGTTCCTACGAACATATTTCCAACTGCGAACTCTCTCATGGGTGCATGCGCCCACGTGGATGCATGTACTCTCCTCCACGCGCTCATAACTATTTGCTTTCAACAGTGTGCTTTCGTCATAAGTTTAGGCGACTAATACAATGCTACAATGGACGAGTGATTGTTGGGAGATGGTGTTCGGTTCGTTGTGTCCGCACGCTCTTCTTTTTTTTGTCTTTTTGTTGTTGTTTCATTTTGGGTCTCCGTCATTTTTTTGGTTCGCTCCAGGGTGAGCATTGCGAAGGGAAAATGTTTTTTTGTAAGGGTAAGGTTTTCGTTTTTTTCCTTTTTCGGGGGTTGGTCGGTTGCGCGGGGGTGGATGATGATTACGACGGTGGAGGGAGGTTAGAGAGAATGAGTAATAAAAAGAGAAGAATGCCGGAATGCATTGCGGCGCCCATTGTCCCTTAAATTACTCTCCCTCACCGTCCACGTTGTTGATGCTGCCGGTGGCGCCGCTTCGCGGTGGGAAGGGGAGTCTCGAAGGGATTCCAGGGTTGCCACCACAAATTTGTCCGTGATCCGAGGAATCCCAATGGTCTAAAAACTTCTGGACCTGAGATTTGCATCGGAACGCTTTTGGTTATTGTTTAATGTTTTCGTTTAATTTAAAGAGGGAAATTTATTTAGAAATTTGATCGAAAAACTACATTCAGGAGGAATGGGAACTTTTGTAAAGCCAATTCAGTGTTTTTTAAATTTATTATGTATCATCGACTGTGAATAAATAATGAACTCAATTTTTTTGTTGCACGGTCAACATACTATGACGGCCATCCTTCATAATCTTTTGCCTTTCTTCTCTCTTTCTGACTACTTCTTTTCATCATCCCAATTTTAGTTAGAGAATCACATCATATAATTACTGACGCTTGCTACAATATATTATAAATAGATGGAGAGTGAAGAAGGTATGCAAGCTTATTCGGAGGTATTCACTATTGAAAAAATTATTTTTAAACGATGAAATTTGTTTTTTTTTCACAATGGTAATTCCCTAAATTATTATTGTATATTGTTTTTTTGGCACAAGTAAAAATTGGCTTCATTTACTGTATGCACCAAATTGAGAAATTCATGTATATCTTGATTATATTTTAGATAAACTGCCATCCAACTTTTGGGAATATATTTCGCAAGCTATCTGAAATTTAGTAGATTCCTTCACAACATCAGAAATATTTCTTGTAATAGAAATTTCCTCATCATTTTTCATTATCAAGATGCATGGATTTTATTTTCCCTTTCTATTTGTTAATGTAGTTTATTATCATGGTTATTATTCGTGGGATTATAATTGGGCACATTTACATATTTTACAATAATGTCCGCACTAATTATGTCATGTTACCGATATAAGTAATGCTTTTAGGCAAAAACATAATATAGGACCAGGGAAGCAGAGCTATTAGTAGTTATTTAAACGAGAAATATCAGAGGATGACGAGTTATAATTCGGGGCAGCTTGTTAATAGTCTTTAATGGAATCATAAACTGAATATTTATTTACAATTATCATCTACATCTCCCAATGATTCACCGCGGGGACGTGTGGCGTGGGTATCAGGGCTTCAGGTATGGATGCAGAAATATTAGTTCATATATGCATTGGAATATACTTTAGCTAGCATACAAGAACATACACTTACATATACCATCAATAAGTTAATATGTTTGATTGAATGACTAAGTTTTAAACTTTAAGTTCGGGTGATTCGATTTTTGTATGACCGCGTATAGTGCGAGGAAAGAACGAGTTCTTGAGTCCACTATATTTTGGTGGTCGAATCTACTTATATAATTCGATGTCCTAATATTTCCCTCGGTATCGCCTAACAATGCATCTGTTCCTTCTCTATTCGTGAATCAAGAGGCGCTCAACGCAGTTATAATATTGACTATAAAATGTCTCGAATTACTTTTTTAAATACTCCAAAAATATTTTATAACACTTTTTATGAAAAGATATGTAACATTTCTCCTTTGTTCTTAAGTGTTTCCTTCCTAGATATTTTGTCGAATTGATCAATAATTTATTTCAAGGGGAATCACGTAACGAAGTTTCTGTATATATATATATATATATATATATATATATATACAGAACTGTATATATATATATCCATTTATCATATATATATATATGATACATTTCATAATGACTGCTACCCTCGCAGTTCTTTCATCACCTTTAAATTTGTCATTATTTTCAAATTTTTCCTTTTTTATTGTTTACACTATTACTGAGTTCTTCATTTATTTTGAAACGTTAACGAAGTGATTCATATTTGTATGTTGAATGTTAATAAAGGGGGCCCCCATCGGGATGCCTGATTCCCTAAGTCATCAATTGGATGCCGACCCCTAAGGCACCTATTATAGCCGCCAAACAACATGACAAGAAATGCGACGTACATGAGTTTATCATTTTGTGACGCCCTCATGGAATACTTAATTGCTGTAATTACCAATTCGCTCATCGTTCTTATGAAGATATATATTTTGCCGAAGTACAATGCATGATGTTTACCCGTACAGAAAGCTCTTAAAATCATTCGAAGTCTAGGACACAACGAAGCAATAAAAATTACTGCTAAATGCGAGTATTATTTATTTATTTTGATAATAAAATATTCCTCTCTGAAGATGTCATCCAAATTTCTTTCCTTGGTCAATGAAACAATTCAAGTATGTTTGATGTTTAATGGAGCGTACTTAGATCCTATCGCGTACAAGAGTTCAAGCTTAACATTTGTATTACGTGCGAGCGGAGTAATGGATAAGTGAATAGGAAGAGTGTGTGAGAATAAAGAGTGTTTATTTTTTCGAAGAAATAAATCAACTCTCATGAAACAATATTAAAAACAATCATTTCAGGTTGCTACAGTGTGTTGGTAAAAATGTATTTACTTATTTCTAAACGGTATCGTATTTGTCTGAACACTGTCCAAGTTGCTTACGGTTTTCTTTATTTCAATTGCACTGGATGTAGGAATGTACCATCATGGCCAATAATCAATTTTGATATTCTGTGGATGGAATGGGACTAGTAAGCAAGTGATTAGACAAGTCAGAGTGGAGATAGTTGCATGCAAATGTACGTATTCCATTGAATTGAATTTGTAAATATTTTTCAAGGTGTTTCAAAGGATGAACAATGCACGTATAGTTTTTTTTAATGTGGAGACTTTCTTTAATATTCATTCATACGTGCATTCGCAGCTATTGCATTAATATTGCGATGGGTTGGCAACTCTGCGTGCCGTGTGGTGTGGTGGTGAGGGTAGAAATATCGGAGAAAGGGGGTTTTGCAATTGTTTTCTTTTCATCCTTCCTCCCCCTCTCACTGTGCCTCGCCGCGCTTTTGGGATTGTGGTGGGGGGTCATAGGAGTGCTGAGGGGGGTATGCAGGGGTCACTCGCTATCTCATTCCCCTCCGTAGTAGTACGCTCAGTGCGCCGTGCAGTGAACCTCGTCCTCTTTTCCCCCCTCCCATTTCCCTCCTTTTCTTCGCTTCGCCATATCGACACGTTTGCTTCCTCGGCGGCGACGTTGCAATTCGCTCTCCTGCTCGATGGTCTTTGTGAATGGCGTAGTTGTTTGCCAAGGCCTCGCAATGAGTGATCAGACAACGCTGTGTTCCCAAGGCGTGGTCATTTGGGGGAATGGAGACGATTGTAGTGGGAACCAGGGTAGAGCCTCGTTGTCGGTAAAGCATTGCAAATGCAGATTGTGTGGAGGAGGGAATTTTGAAATCGGGTTAGGGTTCAGATGCACGGTGCATCCATTCTGTAGCTGCTGCTTCTACATTGTATATAATGGAGTGGACACTTTAAATTTGTGTGAAGTTGAGGCTTCCTTCCTATTAAGGCGTTTGATTTTCATCCATCTCCTATCCATTGGTTCAAAACTCCAATAGGTTATATCGGAGAAATCGTTTACCCCAGAGAAATGAAGACCCTAGATACATTTTATTATTACGGAAAACTTATCCAAGTTTTGCCAAACTCATGGCAGGAAAGTTAGCCCTCTGAGCAGGTAGAATATTGGCAAATTTCCCACTCTATGAAAGGGATTTTTCCTCCCTTCAGTTTTTGTTTTAGTTTTCTCTTACCGTTGAACACTTTACTGAGGAAGGCTGCAAAATTTTTGAATAGTAGAAAAATAGGGAGTATTCGGGAATACTCCCTATACTCCCGGGAGTAGGGAATATTATTAATAGGACGCATAGGGAGTCCCTGAACACTCCAAGCTCAACGCTAGATTCCTACGGATATTTTACAAATGTATTATTCGGGCGATTTAACTCACATTACGCTAAAACATAAATTCAGGTTCGTCCTAGTAGGGAGGCTAAACATTACTGCCCAATTTTTAGTTGCACTCCCGAACTGAGGAATCCAAGAATGAGTTTCTATGTCAAACAATTCACAACTTTAAATTGCTGAAAGGAAAATAGAAAAAGCCCTGTTTAGTTACTTCATTATAGATTGAAAGTTCTTTCCATCTTCATAAATGATACCTATCTTAACAATCTCTGTCCCACGTTATTTAGGACGACTTTTGGTTCTTTTCGATATAAATTTACATTTAAAAATCGCAAACCCTAAGAAGAATAAGTCATTAAACTTATATTGATAGCTATTTTCACTGTTGGGTGTTTGGAGTAATTGGTCGGCAAAGTTCGCCCCGGATTTGACAGGAATTTCGTAATGTTAATTAGAGGGACCCTTTTTCCAATTAAATACATAAAAGCTTCGTGATATTCGGTATTGGGTGGTGGAAATCCAGTAGGTTATGATAAAACAGTTTTTGTACTCCACCCTCGCATGGTGGCGTTATGCTTTAATCGGTATTATTCTCAGTTATGAAATATATTTCCATTAAAAAATGGTTTTAATATTTATCTGTGAATATAGGGCGTTTTGAAGCTCGTCATTGTTTTCTTCTCCCTCCTCTATGTATAATATAGCCTTCAATGGGAGAGAGAGGAGGACAAACTCCTCTCTCTCTCTCCCATTGAGTAGTAATCCCTTTTTCCCACTCCCATTTTCCCGTACCCTCGGTCTCCGCTCTCTATCGATGCGACAATTGGAGGGAATCGGTTTGTTTTTTGACACCATTGTTTCGCCTAAGCTCTCGTGAAATCTCTCCTCCCATCCAATTATGCACCGAAAATCCTCTTTGGATTGGACACATTGTCCGTGGTCACCGCTCCCCAGTCTCTTGTTAATAAACGGCTTATCTTTTGTGATTAGTTCGATATTCAGAGCGGAAGATGGCGCTTGTGCGTGTGGAGCATCGATTGGCGAGACGAAATGGTTACCATGCGGTATGAAAGCCAATTAATGCTGCATCCATTGTTTTATCCTTGTGTGGTACATTTCCATTTCAGTTGATTCGTTTACACTTAGAATTTGTTTTATTCCCATTATTTTGTTAAAATATGGCAACATTAGTAAAGTTCATAATATCATTAATAACTCAACTCCGATAATATTTTGCTGTAACAATCCAGCAAACATCTACGTGTCTTTGTGTAAAAATAAGTAATTAATTTAACTTATTCTGCGGTAATTTCAGTATGCTAACTGGCACCCAATGCCAGAGGTCTTGAATATACACGATACCTTTGCACTGTATGCATACATAAATATTAGGTCGGAGATAAATATAAACCATTAATTGGGGAGAAAGTAATCAAGACTTGATGATGTTTTGTGATAATGTTTTAAGGTCAGTATAATACTGCTGTGGTTTGCAAACATTATTTCTACTCCTGTTATCAATTTGACCATTCGCAGAACTTAATTTGTTGGAAATTACGTAGTTCAATTTTTATTATGTTTGCACCGATGCGTCGTAGAAAGCATCCCCATTTTTAAAACTATGATGCGGTAGCGATGGAAAAAAGAATAAGTAATGGGAGGATTAATTTGTACCATTTAATACCATTATTCCTACAGTTTCCTTTTACGTTTCCCTGTCTCTCATAATTCATCTTCTGTAAATCTTCCCATTTGACGTTCCTTCATTTGCGTTTCTAAATGAATTTTCAGTCTTCGGGATGTGCCTCATTACTTTCCTTTTTGCGTCTTGAATGGGCTTCTTTTCATTAACTTTTCCTAGTATTTATTTATTTGGTTTCTGATGGTACATTAAATTTATATCTTTCATCTGTAGCAACACAGCACTTTTGCTTCTGCCTTCTTGTTTTGCTGCTCTTAGCAGCCATAAATGCGATGGATGCGATTTTACACAAAATGAACCTTAGGCAAGAAATTGTCTTTTGAAAAATGAAATGCTTTTATCATTCTTATTTACAAATGTCTATATCTTAATGAGTAAGGTATCTACACTTTTTAGTAATAAATGCCGATAAATTAATTTGGCCGTAGCTCTTTTCAGTAGCAAACGTTTTAACGTGCGTCGACGGATTGGGCCAATTAAAATAAGTTGAGGTATTCAGAGAAATATGTTTTACAGAGGGAAGCTAATTGGGACTCCTGGATGTTGAGGAGGGAAAGGACAGTAATTGGGTGCGTAAAAGGTGCGTAATTGTTACGGGAGCAGAAAAAATACTAATGGATAGCTCTATTTACACCAGTATTGATTCACCAATTTATATCTCTTTTCTCGCCGCATTTTTCGCTGAAGATGGTCGCGAGCAAACGTCGTCGACCTCAAATGTTAAGTGAGGGTTAATTCGAGTTTTTAAGCATTTTAATGAAAGAATTACTTAACTTACATCCAGATCAGAAGAAAATAGGAAAAAACATGAATACGTATTTTATATATCAACTTTGTTTCCTGTTTCATGATTTTACTTTATGAATGAACCTTCACAAATTACATCAATTTCTGACAACTAATTCACTTGGAAGCTAAATGTTAACCTGATATTAATACTATATTGTCTTATGGATTATTTTTATATTGTTACATGCTGTGAATTTATATCATCAGACACACAATGTAAAAGAGAATAAAATATACATTTTAGTCTCGCCAAATTGGGACTTCTCAGCAGAAAAGTATGAGAAAAGATATATCCTTGGAAAAGGGTGTATTTTCTATTTATCAAAAATAGGAATAAATTACCATTGCTAATTATTTACAATATATTTCGTAATTATTCTCAAAATAGAGAAAACATTTACGTCACGGTAAATGTGCTGGTCGTGGTTTATTGTTTTCTAACTATCGAGAACCCTTCAAACGTGATTAACAAATGTGTTCTAATATTTTACAAGAAATCGATGTTTTAAAATTGTGATACTCCAGACAAATTTCAAGAAACTGCGGGAGATGCCGCAACGGTAACTTTTGACGAAGTCATCCGCTACGTGTAGCATTGTAATGCTACACGTAGCGGATGACTCCGTTATGACAATGATTTTTACACACTGAAATTGTTGCATTGTAATTGTGATACTCTTTTTTTCAGAAATCAATAAGTTTTAAAAAATTAATATTATATTCCTAATATCTTTCCAGGTGAGTTTCTGCATTCTTGGGATACAGTATGTAGATAATTGGCGTATTTTGAGTGAGTAAACACTTATTTTTTCTTCCTGTATTTCTTAGTTGACTAATGAATATTTTTGAAATCGTGATATTCCAGTAGTGATATGCACTTCCATTTTATAGTTCGAAATCAAAAGCCGTTACCTTTTACCTTCCGCGTTGTTGTCCATACCAAAGTCTAATAATGAAAGGTATTATCTTTTTTGCAATTTCACTCGTGAAATGATTAAAATCTAGGGAAGACGTGCTGGTATAAAACCATTGAATAATAGTTTCCTCCAATATCTTTTTTATTTCGAACCTAAGTTCGTAGTCTTTTATTATTTGCATTGAAAAATAGAAACTACTCCCTATCTATCTCAACTCTTAGCATTTTAAACCGGCGCGACGTCTGTCAGTTATATTTTGACGACTGTAAAGGAAAATATTATTGAATGTTCCTGTCGTAAAACATTGATGAAATATATATTGCAAATATTTTTAAGTTAGTGATTTCATGGAAATCATCATGAATAATTTCAGCCATCCTTATTAATGTAGTGAATAAGTTAGACCATATTTTACCATGGGTGACGGAATTCAGTATTTTATGCCACCCCATAAATATGAAAATGCGGCACCATTTTCGCCGAATAGAAGTCCAATGTGACTTTGTAGCTGAGATTCACAGAGTCATTGCAAATTTACTGCACTAAATATTCCTCGAAGTTCGAATTTATGGATAGTGCTCGAGAGTTTTGGAGGATCCAGTATGTGCTCTCAGAGGGCGACGGAAAAACCCTTAAGCAGCTGCAGAAGAGCAATAAATTCTTCGTTTCCCTAGTTTCAAGACTTTTATGGCCGTTCCACATTGTTGTCTTGACATTGGCCGAAATACAAGGTGCTATCTTTTTTCTGGAAAGCGCAATGGATACTCTACGTATACTAAGTACATTCGAGAGAAATGAATTTACCGTTTGGCTTAGTGTACCCAATAGGCCAGACCGTCCTCTTAACCTAAGACGTGATGTGTAGATGCGTATTTTAAAATGGCAAAAAAATTATCATCAGTTGTACTGCATATCGCAAGGGTAAAAATATTTCGGAAAGACGAAGAGAGGGAAATAATTTTAAAAAGTTATTTGTACGATATCATTTAAAAATTATTATAGCCCTAGTATTGATAAATTAGTTACTTATGTGTCTTCCATGAATAATTTTGTTGAGATTTATTTGCTTTTTCTGATGGTCTAACTGAATTCCCTCTTCCCCCTATTCTCAAATTCTCCTCTATCCGCTCTAAGAAAATATAATGACTAAGTAATAAATGCGGTCACCTGGGAAGTGCAGTTATCTTACTTTAAGCCCGTCATGCATCTTAAGAAGTCTAGCAAACGGAGATGACTTAGTAAAATTGCCGTAAATATCCTCTAAAACTTTGACCAAAATCCTCGAATTTTCGTCGACTTACATCTCCGAAAAAAAAACTCGCTATTCCTCGCAAGTACTGAGAGGCTAGGGAGTTAAAATAGAGGTGTAAGCACCGTAGAAGGACACGGGGTAACTATAGGGGCAATTACGTCATTAGTTCACTTGAGATGCTCGTGGGACGTTTACCTCACTACAAGCAAAGTTGATGCAAAAGTCGTTTAAGCGTGTAGAGTGAGTTCACTTTGAGGAAATGAGGCAGAGGAGCGGAAGGGAAGGGGGGGGTGGGGGAGAGGAGAGTAAGAGGTTAGGCAGAGGTTGTGAGTCGAGGGAAGGAGGCAAGGACGGAGTGGTGGGTGGAGGATTTCTCCCCCGGGGAGAGGGGCTTGAAGAGGGGGTGGTGATGTGGCGGCGGGGAGTTAAGCGAATGGGAGGAGGAAGCTAAAGGGTTGCTTTTGCCGCACTGTTGATCGCGGTGGGACTGAAGGGGATGGGGGCATGGAAAGGTGGGAGACTCGGGGAAGGGACTGCCGCTTCTCCGCCTGGCTGTGTAATGGCTACCCTCGCCTCCTCACTTGAGTGAGAGCATGTTCGGAGGCATTCCAAAGGGCTAGTGGGTGAGACCATCTAAAGCGGAAGGGCAGCCGGTATATCCAAGAATCTTCCAGGTTTGATCCGTCTTAAGGATCTGAAGTTTTTTACGTGAAATTGATGCTAAGTACATCTTTCGTTTTCCGCAGGAGTCTGTAAATTTAAGTAGGATATGTTGTGATACACATTTAATATAGTTCCACTGAATGAGGTCATCTTATAAAAAATGTCTCCTTCAGTGATGATAGGATGATAGACCATGCGGAAATTGGGATGGAATTGCTAATATTCTTATTTTTGTCCTGGTATAGAATCAAGGCAGTCGTAACATATTTTCAGTAGAGTTTCGTCCGATGATATCCCTTTACTATTCGCAAATTTATTTTTCTGTAAAACTAAGATTTTTTCTTCGCAAAATTATATTTCATAGCTTTCATTTAAAACTTGTCCTATCTTGTTAGAAACCGTCAGTTGATTTCGAACATCTTTCAAGCACTGGTGTTGGTTACATAAAACGTTGAATTTGCACGCGATATTTGCTGCAGATAAAATATATATATACCTAGCTACATTATACATTTATATATTTATGCTAAATTAAAATATATGAGTCCATTTATTGAAGCTTGCGCGTGTATATTTTTTCCGGGAATTATTACTCTAGAACGATGGTACCCACCTCAAAAGAGTAAACGAGACAATAAGAAAATATTGAGCAGAAGTGTACTGAAATAGTGCCAAATGGTGAGTGAAATAATTTAGCAGAAGTTGGATGAACCAAAAAGCGTGATAAATATGGTCCAAGTTTAATTGAACAGATCTAACACAATTTACATTATGTTCAATGGATAATACTCTACATCAACACACTGAAAAATAACTCAAACAGTATTAAGGACCATTAGGTCTATTCCAAACTAATAACTTTGACAGAAACTTAAGCTTGCATCAAGAGAGTAGAGGCAAATTAATGATATTATTATTTTGGCTTTGATAATTATTTTTGAGAGTCCTGACAAACATTGGAAATTTCTAGGGAAAACTTTGCATTTCCACACACTTCTAATACAATACGACCATGGTTTCGATGCTGCGCATCATCATCAGGCCTAAACTTCTTTACTATTTCAGCGTAGGCTAATATTTTTGTAATATCCTTTCGCTAGCATATAGATTTCAAATAAAATCAAGCAAACCATGTTTTTATGAAACTTAATATTAATATCCTGCTCATTCATTTGAAATTTTAGTTTCTCTCTAGTGTGGAGAGAAAAATTTGATTGTTCCCATTAGCAATATTACCTTTAGAAATGTTGTCTCTTACTTCACCATAATTTCTGTTTTAATTCATAAATAATGTTTTCAAAAAGAAAATACTGACAGTGATTTCAAGTAATAATTTCATAATTTCAGATAAATAAGGCACAATATAATTTATTCCAAAATATGAAGGACAATTAAGTTCAAAATGTGATTACTTAATAAGACCACACGAACATCAAATTCGTTAGAGGGAGTTAATTTCTCACTGGCATTCTTTTATTGATCGCATAAGACATAATGTTTTACATTTTCATTGTAAGCGATGCGAATTAATTTCAGATAGAAATGATATAAATTGAGGATATTTATGATGCTTTTGTTTCTCAATCAAATCTCACTTGTAATTTCCAATCTGCTGCCATGTCACAATGTTATATCAAGGATTATTTTTCTTTCGTGTGCCACTACTAGCATTCAATTAAGAATACTTTGGAATTGAGATGAATTAAAAATTATTGATGGAAATTTACTCCGATGAACTATGCATTTTTTTAGAAAATTATTTTAAATTTCAAATGGTGCGAGTAGAAAAAAGTATTACCTTAAATCGGACCATCAATATATCTGAAACGGTTTACTACTGTCCACAGTCAATGGACACTCACGGCTCCCCAATCTCTTTAATGGTCCTGCATCGTCTACTCGGACGTCACTGCTGTTTTCATTGCCATCCTACCGTCGTAACAAGCAGCTGAATGTGTGCTTTAACGCCCTTGAGCTAAAGTCTCCGCCGTTCTGGTTGAAACCGTCACTTCTCAATAATCTTCAGTCTCTCCATCATCTCGTTCAGGTAGCTTCGGACCTTTCCCTTATCTCTTCCATCGGACGTTTTCAGAACTCACACCTGGTTGCAATCCATTCGAGTTGGGAAAGGAAAAGAGGTCACTGAGCGAGACTTTTCCCTATGCATACGAATCAGACCTTTGATCGTGCTTCAGCTAGTATGAATGGAGGTAAATATTTCTCTTATTCTAATACTTTTCGCTCTCGTAACTCTTTTATTATCCTTGGTTTTTACTTTAGCCGGTTGCAGTGTTTCTTTATATAATTACGAAATGGGTGATTCAGATTCAGTTCCTCTTCAAGCTGCGTCAAAGTAGTTGAATAGAATTCCGCATATCAAAAATGGTATCAGTTCTCGATTATGGCTGGGGTACTGTATTTAATAATCATTGAATAGACTGTACGCAGGCGTTCAAAGTGGAGTTGATGGATCCGATGCTTGGATTAAAACAACTTAAGAGGCATAAAATGCAAGTATATTTACTTAATTAGTCAACTTTTTATTCAGTGTAAAACATCCACGCTATTTTACTAAATAGACATTTTAAAAATCAGTAAATTTAACTGCCTTCATAACTTTTATTTTCTTAATGAACCAGAGTTAAAATTGCTACGGAGAGAGTGTAAGCGTGACAGTTATGATGGAGAAAATAGGTTGGGAGCCCCTTGATTTACGAAGAGAGCAGGCAAGACTTTTAGAAAGGTACATGGCAGCTGAGTTTTCTCGAGACAGTGAGAGAATTATTATGGTACTAGATTGTATTGGCTGATTCGACCACCGGAATAAAATGAGATGAATAGACACCGTCACCGACAGATTTAATTACTCATTCTTCTCTCTCACGACAGGAAATTGTAAATAAATCGAATCCCAACTCCCGAACATATTTACACAAAAACAATTATCAATTATTTCATGATATAAGGCATGTATGTGTGTAAGTATTTTGTATATGAGTTGCAATACATTCAAATGCATGCATGGACTAATATTTGTGCATTCTTATGCCTAGTGCCCTACCACCATCCCCGGCACACTCCCTTGCAGCGGCTTGCGGGTGTATTGTGTTGGTATAGTGAGTTGCCGTTAGAGAAATATTGATTTTCTCCAGTCCTCAACGCATAGTCTGAATTTTTATTGTTAGCTTAGAGAATTAATTTCTGATTTGTAACCTTTAGGGATTTTTAAACATCATTGATGTTAGATTTTTAAGGATACATGGTGGTCAAGTGATTAGATCGCTAGGATACTGACCGTAGGGTCCGGGCTCAAAACCTGGTGACACCTCTGTGCACCATCAGTTTCACTCAAGCTGTTTGCTTTTTGGGTTCCAGATCTTCCTGGGAAGCCATGGGCGGCACAGTGAAAGGAACTGGCCCCTTACTCTGCTGTGTGAATTTCAGATGCCCCTTGTGTATCCAAACTGAACAAACGTCAGGTTTTCAACGTTTAAATGTAGTATTCAATTTTCTTGTCCGAGTAGATACCTTATCCAAGGTGCCAACGAGTCAGATTAAAATATACGATTTGATTGCGTTCCATTACTGGCCTAGCAATAAACCTAAATGTTATTTTTTTTAAATTTAATGGTAAACATAAGCATTTCTCCTTCTAAGAGAGGGATCTGTAATGTGAAAATGAGTTCCAAGGAAACAACGCAATTAATTCCTAAATTATACGATTAAAAATATCTCTCCATGATAAATCCTTTGCCACTCGACTGGCAACAGAGGTCATAATAGAGGTCGTAATGAATCCATTATCTTCCGTTTGGAAATTAAATTTCCATTTCCCCGATCACGGGACCTTAATCGCTCCTGGTTTCGTTCAATTGATTATCCTCTTGCTCTCGCTCTCCTTTTTCCTACCCTTCCCATGCTTGCGCTTGAACCCATGCCTTCTCTTGTCTATTCCAATCGCTGTCCTATTTCCTTAGCAGTATTTTTTAGAATCGCTTTCTTCAACAAATATACATATACTCGTATTTTCCCTTTTTTTAAGTATTGATCTCTCATCTCATTTTCTCGTTGGACTCGCGATTTTTCAAGCTTGTACCTTTTATGGTGTTTTTTTCCTTTAAAATTATCCTCGGTATTATTTTACTAGAGGGTTTACGGAGGAGATTAGAGACTATAAACCTTTTCAGTACCTCATACCAGGTTTAAACTATGATGTAAATTATAGTTTGGGAGGAAATACATAATAATTGAGTTTGATTTCACAACGCCGGTACCGATTAACAGGAAACTCTTTTACATATATTTTAATTCAATATCCCTCAATCCACAGAAAGGGTATATGGTGTGGGTGGTAGGGCACCGTACATGCACAAATATTAGTCCATGCATGAATTTGAATATATATCAACACATACAAAAACACTTGTACACATACATGCCTTAGATCATGAAATAATTGGTGATTGTTTCTATGTAAATATATTCGGGCGTTTGGATTCGATTTATTTTTGATTGCTTATCGCGATTTGGAAGAACGAGTACTTGAATCTGTCAGTGACGGCGTCTATTTCTCTTATTTTATTCCGTTGATCGAATCTGACAATATAATTTGATGCTCTCATAATTCCCTCGCTGACAAAAGAAAAATCAGGAGTCCTGTACCATTCTAAAATTCTTGCCTGCTCTCTTCGTGAATCAAGAGGGTCCCAACCTAATCCCTCTAACAATGAACGCCTCGCTTACTTACGTCATGTAGATTTTTTTTACAAATTCAGCGGAATTTCTCTGAAACTTTTTCCTTTTCCTGAAACTTGAATTGATATTCTTCCCCATGAATACCAAATATTTGCTGCGTATTCCAAATGTCACCTAACTAATGCAAAGTAACTCTCTCTTACATTTTCATTACCTTTTCCTACCACCCGTCCATTTTAACCTAGCTTTTTTGAAGGCTGACACGAATATTCTCTTTATGTTTGTCTCCCTTGGGCCCAAGGGCCTATCACTTTAATGAGACTACATTTTGAAAATTGACGGAAACTCAATTCATATTTAGGTGTACAAAATCATAGAGAAATATCCACCTCCGGTGGTGAAATTCAAACCAAAAAGGCGTCATGTAAAATATTTTTATTCCCATAATTGTATCATCACTGTATACATTTACTATAGATATTTACTACACTACGTTATACATTATTCATATGAATTAATTAAAGTGTTGTGTAGAGCATAATGAAGTAATTCTTCGTTTGTAATTTTGACTGGAGGAATAATGGTGGAAGGAAATTGTCAGTGCTAAGTAATCATTACAAATCTTAAAATCATTCATCCCTGTGCGCCATTTGTGGGATTTTTTTATTACGGTTAGCTAATAGTTTCCCTGAAAAATCTTGCTTCTTGAAAATATTTCCTACTGCGTTGCCAATGGTGTTTTTTAAAGTGCCTTAAGTCATCCTTATTCATGTGGGAGTTTGAGAGCAAGCGCACAATAGTTCCTCATTACATTTTAGCCACGAGAAAAATATTTTTCCCGATGTATTTCGTAAAGTTTTTCCATCGAATAAGGAGGAAACATCCCATTATTGTTACAGTTTTCGGTTCTAATTGCATGCATTTTTAATCTATAAACTATGGTTTATTTCATTTAAAAAAAGGTTTAGTTAAATAAATATACTTAATTCGTAATGTCCTTTAAGTAATTGAATTCATACTAAATTTTTGTGACCTTCGGTTAAATATTAGAATATACTGACTATTAATAATAGAATATACTGAATTTATTGCTTGTTATTTTCACGTCAAGGAACAACTGAATGAAAATGAAAGTACATGGAAAACCTTAAGAAATTATTATTATTTTTCGTACTTTAAAATGCCAAACAGTCTGTTTTCCTACACAATCTTAAGGGAAATTAAGTTTTTCTCCTTTTCTCATGAAGCGACCTCTCGCTGAATAGTTTCGCATGTCGTACTTCGTACTGAAATCTCTCACTTTCTGTATTCATATATGTGTCTCCTTTTTCGTTCAATTACAGTCTAATGTTTCTACGCTCTCGAAAACAGATGCGCCCAATTTTAGCTCCGGAGCGGTAAACCGTAAGGATTAGCTGCCCTGCGTTGGTCTAGTAGCGCCCCGAAAGTAAGAAGGCTGGGAACACCTGCTCTTCTTAAATGCTTCTTATATCCTATCCTCCTTCGCTCCGACCCTTTTCCTCTGTTCTTCAATTTTCTTCTTATCCACTTTCTCCCGTTTCCCTTCCTTGAAGACCTCAAATCTCATGTACACTTCTTATTTTCTTCTTCCCAGTTATCTTAATTTAATTACCAATGCTGTGAGCCATGCGCGTCTTCCAACCTTAACAGTCTTAGAATGAACGGGATTATTACGGGTAGGCGTGGGTTCAGTGAAGTTCTCACGAATAATTGGAAAAAGGCGGTTGAAAGGGCAATTTAAACTACGACAGTTACATAAACGAGTACTTAAGCTTACTCATCCGCCTAAGGCAGTGAACCTCCTGAGTCTGCGTGGGTTTTTTATTTTCTTCACTCCATTGTATAATAAATTATCCATGTCTATATTTTTAATACTTATTATTAGTATTATAATATGCTCAGAATGTTTTCGAGGTGAATTAATACCCCTCATTTGTCACTTTTTATGCCCATCTTGCCGCAATATACCTATCGTTATACATTGTGCTAATGTAACTATTACACTCTACCTTAAATAATCGGCTAGGAGTACTTAGAAATTTGCAAGTCGTAATTTAGCCTTTTCGCTAAAACTTGTTCAATAAGACTCCCGTGAAATCGTTTATCATAATTAAATTTTTAGTGCCGTCGTTCTTCCACTAACATTTTTCAACCGGAGTGGAAGTTTCCCGGAAAGATGGAAGTCACTTTAATGTGTGTTTATGTAGAATTCAACTAGAATAAATAATGTGATTTATCTCTGGTCCAATATAACCAAAATGACCATGTAAATTTTTTAGGGAATGATTAGATTCATACTTATGAAAATCAGTGACTAATCATAGAAAACACAAGCACGAAGATCCAATGTAGGCATACCACAGATATTCAACTCGAAGTTTGGTTTAATAGATGAGGATTGAACTCACCTCGTCCCCTATCTGGCAGCGTGTGAAATTCATATGTGAGGGTAGGGGGGCTAGTTCCTTTCCCTGTGCCACTCGTCGTTTCACGAGAAGATTTGATGCCCTAAAAATCACTCAGCTTGGGTAAAACTGAGAGCGCCCAGAGGTATCATAGGTGTGATGTCCTGTTCTCACACCACTCCCCAGTCATCAATCGTATATTCATAAGTTATTTTAACGGACAAAAATATGATCTACGGGAAAATTCGAATCGATTAACCATATAGAGCTGTAATTTGGTGAGGAATTGGTGTAATTAATATCAACGATGGTGACTATTGGAATCTGATATGAAAGTGGAAATATTTTCCTCTTTCCTTTCTGCGCTCCAGCTTTGTTCAGCTCATCTTTTGTATTTTGTCATATCGGGCTGCAGTTCACGAATGCAAGCCTGAATGTTAGCCAATTGAACGATATTGTTCAAAGATGCTTCGGTAACTGCTTAACTGTGATATGATTTTTATCAATACGCCTTTCTTTTCTTTTTTTTTCACCGTAAAGGAAGCTGTGGTGTCTTGCCGGCTTCGGGTTTGGGCGAATGAACAACTCTCCCCTCTGCTTTTTCACCTGATGCCCCCATATCCGTTTATCCCTCCCATTCTACATCTCCCAGCCCCCATGTCGGCCATCTCACCCCCTTCAGGTATCCATTACGCCTTTAATGCCCTGGGCCCCCTCCCTCCCCCGCCCCTCAGGGCGCTCTCCCTCTGTTCTCCTCCCGCACGTGTTATAGTGAGTGCCCTCTCTCGCCCCTCTTAACCGCACTCACACGCGTGTCTACACGGTGACTAAGGAGGGCGGCCGCGCGGCCGCGTGATCATTAGTTATTCATCATCCCGTAAATCTTGTGCCATTGGGTTTGAGCCGGCTCTGGCAGCGGCGGCGAGGGAGGGAGAGATTTTAATTTTTGATGATCCCCTGCTGCGCCCTCCCTCGTCCGGGGTTGTGTTTGCCATGTTTTCGCCGGAAATTTTTAACTTTATTGCAATTCTCCGTTTCCGTTGACTTATTCCTCGCTTCCCCTCGCATCGTCCGAGGCTGATGGATGGCCACGCCGGCCGGAGCCTGATGGCATAACGCGCCCCCTATTCCCCGGACGAGTGCCTCCGTGTGTGAGTGCATGCGCCTAACCAAATACGCTCCGATGAATTATTGAGCTAAAAAGTTACTGCCAAGTGCCCTATTTTTAAAAATGTTGAATGTACTATAGAGATTAATTGCTTTCAACATTGGTGCGGATGCTTTAATACGATTCAATATCAAGAAAACTGGTGAACGGTAACCACGTAGAAAACGCCGTGCCAAAATAATTAATCATAATTCGCACAAGGAGGGAAAGCGATACATTCATATGTTTTTGTTATTTATGCAACGGCGACCATGGGAACGTGTAGGTTGTTACTATTTAATAAACATTTATTTTCGTGTAGACTAAGGTATCTTCTATTTTGTATACGATGCATATTTTGCTCACCGTAGAAAAAACGATTGAGAAAATCATTGAGATTTATCAAAAACTTAAATTTCGTGTTTTTTCAACAGCCAGGAGAAAAAAGTCTTTGCAAATAAAATTATAAATTTAATTGTTATAAATGTTCATGGATATTTTTAGCTCACTGTCGACGCACTAAACTGTGTGCGTATATTCGTATCTATAAATATACATGCATGTATGTGTATTAATATAATATGTGTAATAATATAATCGGAAGAGACAACGTTTATCCACTGTATATTGCTTGACATGATGAAAGAAGACACTGCTTTTCCGCGTAGAGTATTTTTACTACGACCCAGGTTTCGTTACCGCGTGACATCTTCACCTTGACCTGAAGATGTTACGCTGTAACGAAACCCAGGCGGTAATAGAAATACACTAGGAGGAAAAGCAAAGTGTCTTCTTTCATCATTAAGATTTTCCACCATGTTATGCCTGAAACTGTATTATTTATTACTTGACAACTGATGAGGTATTCGAGCGAAATCGGTCAGGGAAAGAGAACTTACGAATTGAAAAATTGCCTATTTATCAAGTATTTACGTTTATGTTAAATAAGAATAACTGGTCTTTCGTAGATTTTTTCAGGCGAGAATACGCTTAGTGGCTGGATATTCCAGTGCGAACAGCGGGGTGCGTCAGGTTAATACCAATTGATGACCTTGTTAAAGGTTTTAATTGATTTGTGATTCGGCGATCGAACGAGCGCTCCATCTCCCAGGAGGCAAAATATAAACTATGCGAATGGCTGTCGCCGTTGGTCCGCATTTACAAATGCAAGCATTGAATCTCCCTCCTCACATCGTCCTAAAAGTGACCGGCTGGGGTGAAATTAATCAATTAGCGAGGCGAAATGAAAACAATTGCACTCAGGAGGAGTAGGAGAGAGGGGCTGGCGAGGGATACAGGGGATGGGCGGAGAGGGGGAGAATGAAAGGGGGAAAATGGCAGAAAGCAGAGGTGGAGTGGCGGGGCGCGATATTAAGCAGACTGAGAGGGTGGTCGTCATGGCAACGGTGAAGAGCCCAGGGTCTGGGGGCCGTTGTATGGCGGGTTTGGGTGAGTGGGTAGGCGTGGAAATGGGGAGGATCCGGGGGAAGGGGAGGAAGAGGAGGGGAAGGAGGAAGTTTGTGAAGTCGCGTGAAAGTTCGGCAGATTGATTATTGCGTTTCAGGGTCCTCAGTGAAACGCAGCCCCCATCTTACTCATACCCCCACCATTCTTCTTCGCCCACCCATCCCATCTTTCTGTCCTTAATTAGCTCTTCTCCTCATTTTATACTGCTCCACCATCAGTTTTATTCCCCATTTCGTACACACCCATTTCACTTTTACCCTTTGCGCGCCGTTGTAATCTTGGAGGTATACATGACATGACCGAGATCCGCTTCCATTAGAAATCATGCAGCTTTCACGTGTGATACTTGCGATTAGATGTCCTGTCTTAATCGCTATGAAGGATCACACAAATGAAATTTTTCCCTAATTTCTCTCTTAAGTCTCTCGAAACTCATCTAAAACAAAATAGAAAATTGAGTGCATTGAATGAATTTACTCGCCAACTTTGAAGCGATGGAAAAAACTATTTGAATTAAATTGAAATAATGGCGTAAACGAAATGATACAAGTATTAGAAGGCGTATTGATAAAAGTAATATCAGAGTTATATCTCCTCTAAACTGTCTTTACGTAATAGTTACATTTTGAGCTGTTTCTGTGATTCCTAAGAAGTTTTACTTTCCGTCCTGTGTACGGTCTTATTTTAAATGGCATTAAAAATTTTTTTTTCCTAGATCTTTGATTTTCTTTGGATTGCTAGAACAAATCCTCCCCCTCATCCCTCCGTACCCCCGCATCGCTGGAACAAATCCTAATAAAATCCTCCAAAAAGATCCAAATCCTCATAAAATTTGCACGTGAAGTAACTTCCGTAACTGGGAGAAAACAAGTCGTGGAGGGTCATTATTGGGAAATAGAACCCGTTAACCAATCATATATGTTGTCGGCAACAAATTGGGTAGAGATATATTTAATTTTTAACGATGTTCTATAATTAAGTTTTGAAAAGTTTCATCATGATTGATGCATTTTAATAAGCCCTGCCTTTATTGCATAGTTCCTTTGGCACACCTCAATGTGTAGCTCCTCCCATTTAGCCTTCCCTCTGCGTTACGTACTTACATGTTACTATCGAACGTAAGTTACGTAATTAAGACACTGTTTGCTTGTATGCGCGTAAGTACGGGCGTCTGATATCCCCATAAATTGTATCAAAAAGGGGAGTCTGAGCCGAGATTAGTGATACTATGCGCAGCCCACACTGATTCTCCGAGTTCTTTGATGAAAGTTGGCTCGATGCCTCATGTTACTGTTTGATGGAAGTTATTTTCCGTGCTAAACATGGACGCTTTATTTAACATGCTGAAAATTTCGTGATGCAGAACGATGAGCTTCAAGTATGCGCTCTTGATTCATGATCCATTTTGGAAAAAGTAAGCGGTCCATTGCACAGCATAATTCTTTTTATTTTTCAGCCACATCGAGAATCATCTCTTTTAAGTGCGTTTTATTGTGACCACACCAATTTTGCTATAGGTGGATATAAAGCGTGTATTTCTGCCTCCTTACCCGCTAGAGTGGTACTGACACATTTCGAGTTCATTGAGATTTATGTTTTCATTACGTTTAGGTCTGATTATGGCGTCCTAATTCCCCTTCAGTGCAATATAACCTCATCACTTTCTCCTCTGCAGTGGCTGTTTCAATCCCCCTTGCCAAGCCCCTATCTCATCCTCCACCCCCATTCTCTTGCCTTCACTCTCTCAAACCATATCCAATGAAGATGGGGGTGAAGCGGCGGGTAAATTCCCCTTCATAATAAACAAATTAATTGGTTAGTACGGTAGAAACAGTAAACATGCGGGCCAATGGAATCAGTGGCCAACGAAAGCGGCTGGCTGGGTAATCATCCCCGTCTCACTTCTATGTTGTAGTAATAATAAGGGGTTTTCTTGCGTTACCACTTAGGTGTAAAGGTTCCAAAGCGCTCTGATTGATTAGTAAATAATGAAAACACATTTTGCATGTAGTAAATTATTTCAGAAATTTTCATAGAACAGCTAGGACGGAGCAGAGGACCAACTGTGCACGTATCTTTAGAATTATATCCGAAAGTGCTTCCACATCATGAACATCTGCACAGTTAAATGGGTTATGGTCAAACTCTGTATCAAAATTTCTGTACAAAAAGTCTTAATGACCTCTAAAATGTAATGTTATCCCTTCTATAAGGAATAGTTTTGCTTTGTTGTGCAGCATGGGCTAAAATTTGAATAAAGACCCAAAGATACAAGTCATCGTATTCTAAAACATTAAAAGCTGTATCGGAAGCTTGATGACCGTCAGGCTAATTTGTAAGAAAATATAGTGTTGATAATGTAGAATCTTAAATCAGATAGCGTAGTGAGTTAAAAAAATAATAAATCAACGAATATCATCAAATGTTGTGAATGTAATTGAAATTAAGAAAATAAAGACAATCATTCTAAATTCTGAATTTCTAATCTGAAAATGGTGTAAAAACTTTGAGGTAATGAGATGTTCGTAAGTTTTTCGTGAGCCTGAGTTATTTTTCTCCGTTATTTTTATGTTATTTGGATTATTCCAACACTGAAAACTTCTGTGCTTTTTTTTCGGTGGTCATTTTCCTCTTTTCATACGTACCTTCACCCGTATGCATCTTGATTTATGATATTTTACGTGCAATCAAATGAAGGGCTGTGACACGGGAGGTATATCGAGGTAATTAGAAGCTCTGCTCTCTCAACAACATTTTTCTTTCCTCCCGTTCTTTATCCTTCGCCTTCCTCAGCTCGAGCGATCCCCTTTGCACGCGTGCACAAGTTCACGGCGCGCTCTATCGCCCAGGATCACACTCTCTCACACCCCTTCCACCGCAGAACTCTTCCACTGCCCTCGCCCCTCCCCGAACCCTCATTCCCCAACAGACCCCGTAGAGTGCCCGTGAGAGTCAATTAGCGATCGGTTAACTGCGCCCTTGATGGACCTTGGTGCCGTATTGTTTCCGAGAGTTATATAAGGGTCTCCAAGAGGTAAATCGCGTTGATTATCAACTTGGGCGAGTGCGGAGAGATATAGGGATAGAGGGAGAGACACAGAGGTAGAGAAAGGGAGAGAGAGGAAGAGCGTTAATCGATGAACGTTCCTTTTCCTATTCCCTTAATCTCCATCTCTCCCTTCTTCCTCCATATGTCTTTTATTCCTTAATCCTATCTCTCTCAGGGACCCTTGCTCTCCCTCCTCCATGCGTAATTAGTTGACGCGTAATATTTATCAAGGCCAAGAGCATGTATAGAGATGGCAACGGGATAGGAAGTAGCAGCTGAAAGGAACATTCCTTGAGCCGTAATAAAGCCTAACCCAGTTCCCTAATAGAGAGGGAACTACAAATATGTTTTTCAAATATTCAAGAAAGCGGAAAGGAAGCTTATAAAAAATGAATGCAATTGGGATTAAAGGTGGGGATGTTCTTTTAACTGACGAAGACAAAGCAAGCGTATTCGTCTCTTGGTATCCATTGATGTTAGAAATCTGTGTATATAAAAGTAAACTATATGCTTGCGGGACAGTGATATCATACGTAAGATAAGAAAACTTGGCTTTGACTAAATATTTATAAATATTACCAAAATTAAGGGAATTAGGTCACGGTTATAGCGTTTCACAAAAATACGACTCAGTTAAAAATGGAGAACTAGAGGCCAGCTAGTCAAAAAGTCAGGAGAATGTAAATTAGTAGAAAATATCACTTTAGATTAAAAGTTGTGACTACTAGAACGAAGGGAATTGGCTCATCCAAAATCACCAGGATTTCAGAGCAGTGCTTTCTCGTGAGATAAAGCTGCTGATATTCCAAAATACGATAGGAGCAATGGATGATGGGGAAAAGAGTTGATGCTATTATATTATAAATTATATTATTGCTTTGCAAAGGCGCTTATCGCCGTGTTCCATGATTTGCTTATTAAAAATTGTGAAATTAAGGATAAGGATCTACTAGTTGTTCATTGTATTCATAATGTTCCCTAGGATAGAAAGATTTAAATAAGAATAGGAAATAATTATCCTTAGGAGTTTGCAATGACCTCCGAATTTCTCAGGGGAGTGTAATCTGGTCTTTTTTTTTAAGTTTTATTGGCGACTTAAACAAAGCCATTGAATCATAGGTCAGATTGTTTGCAAATTATTGCATAGTGTATAGTAAAATTACCCCTCACATTGATAAATAAAATTTAACCTTGGCAAAGGTTGCCAGGGATATTTACAAGGAGGAAATACCGAGAAAATATCAGATATATCCTAAAAGGAAAAATTGTGTCGTAGAAGTACAGTTGTAAATGCTTCAGCATAACGATTTCAAAGAATTTTGGTTGGGGAATAAATTATAATTAATATTCTGCTGGTTCCGGTAGGTTTTGGACGGACACAGAATACATAGCGGTACTACGATAGTTTCTTTGTCTCTCAGCAACGCAAAACCTGGTATCCGAAACTACTATAATTACCTCTTCAATGCCGCATACTTTCTTTTTCCCTTCATTCCATCCAACGTGCTATCCTATTTCTACCTCTTCCTTGCTTGGCCAACGTTCTATTCTCTATTATAAAAGAGTAAATGTGGGAATAGTAATTGCTAAGGCTTTCGCAAACCTGCATTAGGTTATGAGAAATCCAAAAAAGTATATCAGGATTGCTAGGGAGTTAGCACATTTGAAAATTCTAGGACCAATGCTTAAATGTGCCAGTGTGTTGGATCCTTATGAAAAAGGGCAGATACAGAAGGTTGTCCATATGAAAGGCAGTTTTCTGTCCACAATGGAACTTTAGAAAGTTGAAGGGAGCAAACTCGTTTATGTAGCCTACCAAGAAAACAGTGAAAACATAATGGAAGTTGCGTAAAATCATGGAGAAGGTAGATTTCAGTGGAAGAGTGGTCACGAGAGCAAGAGAAACTGAAATCTAAATGGAAAAATGCAAGGAAATGTTTATTTTGGAACGGAGAAATCTAGACGTGGAATGCTCTTCCAGGAGAATTCTTATACCATTTTTCCAATAAAATATAAGGTTGTAAGAGAATATGTAAAGGGTTATTTTAAAGGGTTTCAAAAAATTGTTTAATATTGTAACGTCCCTTACCACCTCGCTTTTGACCTAATAGCAATTTATTTGAAATAAATAAATGTTAATAAGTGCGATGCATTTGTTTTTTCAAAATGTTTTAACAAATATCAATTTATTTCAATCAATTCGAATAGGAAGAGAGATCAATCTAAATTAAATATTGAAGCACGAATTTTAGACGTTTTCGACGTAGAGTCATTTTGTTTCTAGTTATTTCAATAAATTGTTAACGCACTACCTATGGTTGTAATTGAAAAATTAAGAAATTGTTTATCAATACGCCTTGCAGTATGTGAGCAAAATGTTTTCCTGATATAACCTGTTTGTGGTGGCATGGTAACTGTAATAGAAAAAAATATGTGCATACATTAGAATTGCACGTATACCTTTAAAAGAATATCCGAGATAATGGGTTTTAAAGTTGAGATCAGAAAACCTTTGCGGTCGTGTTGGCTACTCTGGTTTTTATTTTGTAATGCATCAGGAAAGGCGGAAATAATATTTTTCTCTCTTTTGGAATTCTAAAATATTTCAAACGGATACGGAAGTGCGCTTTTTGGTGATGCTGAGATTAATGTATTTTAAATTTCCAAATGGGTCGCCCTGGTTCTAAATCCGTTTTTTTCTTGTGATACTTTTTTTGGGTGATCCGGTGTCCACTTTGTCTTGAAGATGATACTTGGGTTACTGTCTTCCTTCAGTCGGAACGAATGTTAATTTCTGGTAGCCTTGAAATTACGGTATAAACTGAGAATAATTCTTAGTTTCATTCCCTCCATATTTTTACAGAGGATAATAGTTATTAGATGGATATTTCCGTATGTAATGACTTTTTATTAAATACTAAAGTTAACAGTTTTCTATAGAAATTTTGATAAATAAAATTCATTAGGAAATCCTGCATATTGCACGCGTTTTATTTGTAGTGAACTATTTTCTGATAATGAATTGATTTGGTGGAGTATAAAAGCAATTTAACAGTCATTTTAGTTTCTTATGAATCAAAATATGTAATAATTGGACTCATGAACCCTGGAAACAAATATAAATATTATCCTTTATAGATCTAATTGTTTTTCCCACGCAGGCAACGGTCTAAATATTTTTAGTATTACGACAGCAGATAGTATAAAATTTATTACCACACATTTGATATACATTTTTATACATAAATATTGAAATTATTCAGATCTTGCCTCAATTAAAATCGCAATAGATTATTTTTGACACATTTACTAAAAAAATGTTATCTTCTGATGCTGGAAAATCGATATATTGCTGAGAATACGAGTTAAAATAAATGTGAATAAAACTGAATACAAAAATAGGTAATTTGCTATTCCATTTGAGTACTGAACCATCAGGCAAATTATTCAATTGTGACTCTGTCGCGCCAGGCCGTTTCTCCTATCGCGAACGCGCTCTGAGACAGTTGCCTCGTCGCCAAGGACTGTCATTCTTCTGTTTAATCGGCTTGGAGGTTTCTCTTAAAGGGTTTGACTTGGTTGAAATTACGTAATGAATGGTTGTTTCTTCCTCCACATTCAGGACTAATTGACCGTGGAATTTTGGCAATCAATCCTTATCTGTGACTCACTGAAGCTACATCTCATTCTTATTGGTTCTTTTGCCTCTACCTCTAAACACGCGTCTATTTCGGTCCTTTCTACTCTTGCTCTGCTTCACTCTCTCCAATTTCTGTGACCCTAATCCTAAGATCCAAAACCTCATGTTTGAAAGTGTTATCCGTTGGCGGCGAACTTGTTTCTTACGCCCAATTTATTCAGTAAACTATAATATTTATAACTCACTTAATAAACTACGATTTTAATATCTAACTACGTAAAAATAGGTTGATTTAGTTGACTTTTACCCAAAAATGTGAGCAGCCTATTAGTTTTATTTACTCATTTTAGATTTTCTGTAGAGTGCCTTATTCGTTTTCATTTTTCCTTGGGCATGTTTTTCCCAAGTGCGTTTATTTCGTCTCCCACCTCGGTACTATTCTTCGGTTCCATTCCCTTTTTCTTATGTTCCCTTCCTGAAATTTCCGCGTGCTATTTTCCATTTTGTCTCAGTCCCTAGTTCCAATTTGAGCTCCCCCTCCCTTATTTCCTCTGATTTATTTTCCCAACTTTATTGCTCTTTAATGCCTTGTGTGTGTTTCAACCTGAAAAAAAGGTTCGTAGAAGTCGGGAGCAGAACTGATGTTGACAGTCGCTTTGGACCGTTTTCAACCTAAAAGGAACACTCTGTGGCAAATAAGTAGCGTTATTTCGCATTTCGTGCCTGCATAATGCATGTTTAATAATTCCACCCCTTGCTCGAATAATCATCCATTCGGATTACACAAAGTCGCTCCATGATTTTTTATTTTTAAAATTTCACTCTTCACCTCTCAAGCCTTCTCGAACGGTATTTCATTATTAACGGCCTTCATTTGGTATGCAAATTGAAACGTTCTCCTCGCTTTTTCGGTTTCTTTTGTGAGAGAACGTTTTTCTCTCTCTCTCTCTCTCTCTTTATATCTCTGGTGCGGAATTCACTTTGTTTACCGAAATAAAAATAAAAAAATATCTTACATTTCGAGTCTTGGCTTCTTTCTCTTCTCATAACTTATATGCACGAAGCCTCTTTTTATGGGCATCTTTTCCCTGATTCTTTTTCTTATATCTGGCCCCTTTTACATTTTGCGTCTTGAGGAAGACCTTCGTGTTTAATTTTTCGTCGTTAACCGTTACAACGAGCGCGATTTCCGTGCCTTGGTTATGCCTCTTCCGAAGTATGGAATAACGTCTGATAAGAGTTGATCTACTCGTACACTAACTTTTATGGAATAACTTTATGTCTCCGTATCTTGTTGGGTATTACAACTTTTGATGTGTTTTATAACCAAATGTGATATACTACATTAACAGAACCGGGATATAGGGAATTCCTTTGAATATCATAGAATAAAGCCAGATTTTTTGCCATATTTGCCTCCTAGCTCGAGGGCGGATCGTGTATCTCATATTACGGAATTATTAATTGGTCGGCAATTTTTTTCCAAGAATTAAAAATGACAAAATGTGTCATTTCCAAACCGTTACTGATTCAAAGTCTGCTGTGCAATTGAGATGTAGTATACCGTTGGAATTTAAATCGAAAACATGATTATTGCGAGAATTCTGTCTTTCGCCAATTTCATTTTAAATACACACTTTTTTCTCTAAATAATTGGACTAGGAAATGTCGGAAAATGGAGGTGCAAATTGAGCACTGTACACTAGTTTTTGTAGATCACTAGGTATTTATTGCAACGTATGCCAATGTTACTGCTTACACTATTCGTAAACTACACAAAGAATGTAAGTCATGGATTAAAAGATTGTTTTATAAGACGGAGTGTTTGGCTATGGGGTTTAACGGAGCAGATTTCGATATCGAAAGGGACTTAGCCAAATATGTAAGGAGTTCAAATAGCTATGGTCCGTCCGCCTTTAGCCGAGCCGAGTTGTGAAAAGGACATAAACTATCAAATAAACCAAGGTCGTAAGACCATACGATAAACAAATGGATTATGGTGGAGCAGAGAAATAAAAACCCAGATGAAGAAAAGAATATAGCTCTCCATCGCGGAGGAAATTGTCCTCTACGATTCGGGAGTATGGAAATTAGTAAAAGACAGTGAAGTCAATTTGAAAGCCTAGAGATGGGATGAAATGAAAATTGTTTCTGAATTTCGTGGTTGCATCATATTCCAACCAAAGTGATTAGAGAAAGAGTGAATATGAAAGAGAATACTTGATTGGATAGAAGGAGGGACACAGGGAGGTCTTGATACGGACGGCTACGAAGAATGGATGGGGAAAACAGCCCCTTGAAAATATTAAATTGAGGGGCACCCGTAGACATTGGGAGATGAAGATCACCATGGGGGCAAGGAGTGAAGATGGCCATGCTCCGCAGACAATTAAAGGAGAATGACGTTCTTAACAGAGTTAAACGTCACGAGGGGTGCGGGAAATGGCCAACGCTGTTAAAAAACCGCAGCATCATCACAAAGATTGACAAAAGGGTGTGTAAACCGCTGAATGAACACAAAACAAGATAAAAGAATGAAAGACGTGATAAATTCAGATAACCGTGGTTTTTGGGTGCAGGCATATGCATAATTACAAGAGTCTCTTGGCCGAGTATTCCAAAAAATGTTTCGATTTTGGAATGGTAGTATTGATATCCAGCACCCAATGCACTCCTGAGATTGATAAGCAGATGAAGGTTAGAAGAATTACTCGATAGCGGTTCGGCTTCAGAATTAAAAGAGGAACACGAGATGCTATAGGCCTTGGAAAGACACTCCGTGAAAGATAGGATAAAAAGAATTGCGGTAAAATGGATTAATCTGGTGTCAATCCTGATAGAATGGAATGAAGGTTTGTTCGGAAATTATGCATCATGCGGGTAGTAATTGTAAAATAACCCTAATCAAGGGGAGACGTAAAGGTAGTAAAATCTAGTCCTTTTCACTTATTTTTATCTTAATCTGCTTCAATACCTCGTATTATTACATCTACATAGTACCCCGCAATACGCCGCGAGGGCGTGTGGCGGGGGGTGTTAGGTCATTGCAAGAGAAATGTGTAATTTGTAGATGAAAATAAATCTAATTATTTCAATAATTCCAACGTTTTGTGCTGATTATGAATAGCTTTATCGAGAATGAATCTGTTTTGAAATGTTGAAATGGGCATGTTGAGTTTTTCCGGTGGTTCCCCAGGTGTGATACATGTCTTTATTTTAATCATCTTCCAAATCCTTGCAAGGAAAATAAATCTGAGGTGAGAGCTAAAAGTATTACCATGTGCGAGATGATTAAAAGGACATTTCTGAGTGAAATGTTTTTGAGTCTACTTTTTTAAGTTTTGGAAACACTATATCCCATTGCATTTTAATAATTATCGAATGATAATAAGATATATTCTTTTAGAAAACTTTAAAAACTGCTAAACTTTCACGTGGATTGTTGAATTTCAATTTAGAGTTTTAGTATGTGTTCTTAATTCACATTCTTAATTGTAATTTAATGTCTCCCAATCTCTTTGTCAAAGCTAAACTGACTATAAATGGTGGATTCTCCATTGAACAATGTCAACAATTGTGTAAATGCATACTTCATGAGGGTTTTAAGCTCAATGGAATGTTACAATGCATAAAATCATATAAAGCATGCCTTTTGGTTGGATGACTGACACTATTGATATTTTCGAAATTTGTTTTCGGAGCGAAACATCTTTCGTCCTTGAGAACTTTGCGTCCAATATATTCATCTGCTATCCAATGATTTAGGAGTAACGGCCTAAATATTCTGCAAGCCAAGCATTATTCGCACTGACCTCGATGTTTGCTGGCAGGAGATGCCAAATGGTATCGCATTTCTGCTAAATCCTTGGCAGATAGCTCCCCAGTGTTCCGGGTGTTCTTAGGTAATAACTACTCACTCTTGGTCTAAAGGAGATAGAGCTAGTGGTAAATGAGTAACACGAATTTTCAGAAATAAAAGGAGAGCTAGCGCTCCTTTCCTCTCTGCTAGTGTAATTCCATCCGCGAAAGTACCCTAGGCGCCTCCATGTCCTCCTGTTCTTATCTTTCGTCCTGCCGTAGTGCTCCTCCTCCTTGCTCATTCCGACCCTTCAGGCAGATCCCTCTTCCACCCCCTCCCTTAAATTCTCCGTTTATGCTCTAACAGAGACCCTTCATGCTCTGGCCTCACACTCCTCTCTCGCAACTTCCTCTCTCATATACATTCAGGGAAGAAGCCACAACATGCAGGAGCTTCGTGGAGACGGAAGGCTCTCTTCACCTCCTACCGGTTGTCCCCGTCCCACTTGCCCCGGGCAGGGAGGGACTAGTCAGTCACCCTCCAACATGATAAAGGAGATGGAATGGAGGCCGTTCCTCCCACGAGGAGGGAAGCTGGTAACCCTGGGTAACGCCTCTTTCACTGTGAGGACACTGGGCAGTTTCGGATGGGTTTTACTTTGACCCGCGATTAGATCTCCCTTTTGTCGAATTGGGTGCGGACGTGAGCTGAGCGAAAGAAGGGGGACGGGCTCGCAAGGAAAAAAAAACAAGTTCTCCATCCATTTACCGAAACATTGTGTGAGGACTACGGTAGATGTACCTTTCATTTCAAATTTCAACCAAGTCGCTTGTCTACCGGCTGAAATTGAAATGTATACGTACATATCAGACAGAAAAGAATAGCAATACTTTTGAAGAGATTTCCGTTGTATACTGGTGATAACTGCAGTGAAATTAACAGTTGAATCATCTCACTTAAAAAAACTTAATCGCCGTCAATAATGATCATATTCCTCAAATACATCAATTTTAAGGTGTATTGCTTGCCTATAAATAAATAACCTAAAACCCTTAAAGGACCTCCCTTACAAAATAATCGCGACTATAACACAGTGTAGATACCTAAGGGTTATAGACCACAACAGTTGCTAAAGGAATTCGAATCAGCACAATGGACGGCGTAAGTGTTACTAACGAATTGAGGCTATTGAGGACGATGAAACAATGAATGACAACGAAGACTTTCGTATATTCGTGTAAAACACTCTGAAAACGTGCAGTCCTCCTTTTTATTAGCTTGGTGTGTTATGACTTTTTGCAATTTTCTTGCATATCCATAGAAGAAAAAATATCGCATTGAATTAGTCATATGCGTTCACCAAGGAAGAAAACTCCGCAATTAGGGGATTCTAAATTTATGAATTTTTGACTTTACCCTACTACTAAGTTACTACCTTGACCGGTAGATTATCAAAAGTAATAGTCACCGCTCGTGTTGGCATATTTAATTTGTTGTATGCTTTCCCTAATTATTATTTTTCTTACCCATCGATCAATTAGTAATGAAGGATTAAATTCACGATTTCAATATCAGTACATCCAATGTCTTCATTCTTTTCGAATGTTGGCCTATTGTCTAAAAATTCCCTTTGCCATATTTGTCATCACTTTGTCAGTTATGTGTTTTAGTCCGCAACACTTCTCTACTGGTCTTGAACCTTTCTGTCATATTTCCCTTAATTCATATGGCAAAAAAACTTCTTAGAAGGTTCATGGCGCTCACACGCATGGTCATCGCACGCGGAGCATGTTACTTGAACGTGGAAGTCCCTTCCTCCGCTCTCCCCTCCTCCGTAATATAACGATGCAACGAGATACCGCCGGATTGCACACGACGTCATGGAACGGGCTAGGGGAACTCCTTGGGTCGCGAAGGGATTCCCGGGGGGCGGGAAGGAGGGAGGATATGTGGGGCGCGGAGGGAGGGTTGGAGGATTGCAAGGAGGATGAGGCGGGAAGCTAGGGAAGGGTAAGGTGGGACGGTGAAACGGAAGAGGATTCGACGAGGGGGGAAGGAGCGGGGTAAGAAGGGGGGGGAATTCTTGGCTGCTCTCTCGCACCATGGAAGCAATGGAAATATAGGGGATGGGGCTGGCGGCTGTGCTGGGGGAGGTTGAGAGGCGGTGGTGCTGAGGGAAAAGATGGCTGGCCTCGAAGACTTCTGCGAAGTTATGCGAACAAGTTTTCCACATTACCTTATAAAGGGGGATATTGATCGGTGTTGGGGGGACATGAACCCGGTAAATAGGGTCTCTCTCTCCCCCCTCCTCCCTCTCGCATCTTTTCCCTCTTCTCCTTCCCTCCCCAAGCCTCCTCTTCTCGGATGAAACGGTGGGGTGTGTAGAGGGTTGGGGAGCACTACTAGGGCCATGGAAGAGGGAGGGGAATAGGGAAATGGGTGCTGAGGGGATGGGATGGCGGTGTGGGTGGTAGCGATCGTAAAGGAATAGTGCCTTGGAGAGTGAGTGGGTTAAAGTGGAGAGAGAGAGAGAGGTGGGACCTCCCTCCTCAGCTCTGAAGTCCGTATGGGGAAGAAGGACGGGGGTGACAGGGGAATTGGAGGGGAGGAGGAGGGTGGGAGAGGAATGAAGAAAGGGGGGGATGTGCGATTTTTTCCAATTTTCTTTTATGTTTCTGTTTTGTTCTCCACAACCATGTGTATTCTGCTCGTGTACATATGTTATTGGAATGAAAATCATCTTTTTTAAAAATGATTGCCCTTTGAAATAACAAAGCATTCTATGCGTACAATGTGTTTCCTCTATTTACCTTGGAATACACTTTTTTGTTCAATTGTAAGGAATGGTTGTTATCGTTCAAAATTGTTTCCATTATGTCAATGTATAATTTCCTATATGAATAGTCTTGTTTTACTATTTTTTAGACATTTATCGCAATTAAAAAATAATTGAGTCAGTTCTGGAAACAAAACTTGATGAAAAAATCAAATTAATTTTCTGTCATAAAAAAAATCGATGATATTAAAAGTGGTTGCAACCATTCTGTGCGATTCGCGGGCATTTATTTTCGCTTATTGACTAGTTCGTTGTAATCCATGTTTAACTCTTTAAGTTTAGAGTTAAATGTTTCATCCTTGACGTAAAGCTATTGGCGAATAAAAACAATGTTTGCTGCCATAATGAAATAGAAGGTCCAGAAAGTATGCTGATTCTTGCCCTTTCTCCATTTAGTTGCTTAGGATATTAAATACGTGTGAGTATCGCTTCTACGATAATTTTTCTGGCCATCGATATATCTGCAGTCGGATTCATTGCACATTAAATTGTGTCAAGTACTAATGATCCCGGTCCATATTTCCATTTCGTGTAGCTAGGACAGAGGACATATGCCGAAGTCCTTGATTAGAGAGATTTTTTTATCATATGACCCGAGAGAAATTCTTTTCGCAAAGTTTCATGACCCAGTTCTTCTCCCAGTCTCCAATTCATCATCTCGATAGATTTTTTAAAGTTCATTTGCGTTCGAAAGGATGGAGGTATGCATCGGAGCAGGATTGATTTTTTTGGAAGAGACAATGCTGAAGTACCAGCAGGGTATGAGGGTCCATAAGAATTTCGTTTAACTACCCTCATTCGGATAGTACGCTCCGTATATGTTCAAAAGCATTATTATCGCGGAATTCGGATTCCATTGATGCAATATACAGTAAAAAGAAAATTGGTTGTGTTTTTAGTCTGCAGTTAACTCCTCTGAATCAATATACCTTATCCTCTTTCATCTTTGTCCACCGATTATATACAAGTATGATTTGAAAAGTATTAGCGTCGCCTTCTGCCTATTGATCACTCCGTTGGGGAAAAATGTGCAAATGCCCATTGAATTTAAGCCACTAAAAAGAAACGATTATTAATTAAAATTCACAGTGTGTTACGCAATGTGCAAAGTGCGTCGTATTGGCCGGTCAATATTAATTTGAAATTGGTCAATGTTCACTGAAATAATATTGTATCTGATCATTGTTGATTTCCTTAATACCTATTAAATAGACTTTTTTATATATCAGGTGGCAAGACTCGCCATTTTAAATATTAAAGTAAAATGTTTTTAAAAGAGAATAAAAGTTTATGGTACAGAGTCGTATACATTTTTTGGTTATTGGAGCCGTAGTCCTTGTAGAATGTCAGTGAATACTAATTTTTGGAAATAATGTGGGGAAACTTGACAGAATATCTATTCACTCTGCTTAAATAATGTTCATACTTGGTACTTAAAAATACACGATGGGATAATAATTAAACTCTCGTCTAACCGAAAATAATATTTTCGTTGTAGATAAATGACCTTTTCAGTTAAGATATTGTTAAAGTTATTTTCAATTCAATAGCTAATTAGCACTTGGAAAAAATTCGATCTTGGCTGCTAAAATCAATCTACTGGTTTTCGTAATTTCTATTTTACGGCGTAGTAGACATACACTTAGTCGTAATTGATTACAGAAAACAACGTAACGATGAAGGATGTTTTAAGCTAGATAAATATTGGCCCATGAAGCGAAAATATTGTCCAACCATACATATTTACATTCCAGTAATAACCCTCTATAAATTTCTCTATCGTTATTATTCTGCTTGAAGTATTTCATCTTTATCGTGTCACATTCGTTTTAGCATGTCTTGTGCGATTTTCTGTAATAATTACCTATTGACATCCAAAAATTTCCCCCCGGTGAAGCTTTCTCACTAAATCTTTTCGTTCATGTCATTTTCTTTTATGAGGCAATTAATGGCCGCACAAAAAGAAAAAAATGAGTTATTCTCGTTACCTGCAGGTAATTTTTAGTTTTTATCTTATTGTTCTTTTGAATCCAGTCAGCGTTACTTTAATGCTTTGGTTTTATGACCTGCATTTAAAAAATAGGCTTCTTGCTTATGAAGTACCACACGAAACAAAAGGTTTCCACTATAATCAAAACAACGATCTAAAGGGGGGTTGATGTACGTACCTTATATCATCTGCATGGCTATTTATGAACATTTTGGGATCCTTATAATTTTATTAAGTATTTAAACTGGGTTATAATTTGATTCCGTATCTGATGGTTGACGGCGTAATGTTACTTCTGATGCTGGTAAACCCTATATATATATATATATATATATATATATATATATATATATATATATATCTTTTACAAATATACGCTTGAATACGTTCGTTCATATTATTTTTTACTCGTAAGGATACAAATCCGTCATTTTTATTATAGATTTGAACTTCATGTGTTTTGCTTAAAGTACGTAATTGCATTTCATTAAGGCATCTACACTTGTTCGTGGAATAAGCATGGTATTTATCAAGATTTTATTTCATGTGTTTCAGCCTTTATCATATATAATGCTGGAATATTCTTATAACGGATTGGGCGGTATTGGGTATTCACTGTTTTCGGTATTTCTGTGAAGGAGAAATATACAATCCACGTAATCAATCATATGCGTGCCTCGATTTCTGACTCTTTCCATAGTGCAGCGTTTCGCAAGCCCCGCTTGCATAGAAAATATTTTCCGCATCAACCTCTTTGCCGAGCCCCATATCTAGATAAAAGGGTTTCCTTGGTAGTAGAGTAAACATCCGGAACAGTGCGGAAGTCTGTCTCTCTCTCTCCCTATTTTTTTTCTTGGCCGTTTGTTGGTGCGGTGGTGAGTGTCGCTTCACGGCGACATCTTGTGTGCGCGAGAGTAGAGTGATTACTTGTGAGCGTAATGGCAGCAATTAAGCGACATTAGGGGAAGGAAGGGGGCGCGCCTCACATTTTTTGTGTCCCGTTCCTTCCCACGCGGGAGAGCGGTAAAGCGTGAAATTTGTTGGGACGGCCAACACGGTCCTCTCTCTCCCTCTCTTCCTCTTTCTCTCACGCTCGCGCGCCACCCCGTCGAAACTCCAAGGAAAAGCATACGTTATTATGGAGTCGATAATTCGTTCGTGCACAGTCAGACGGCCAACAGAATGCGAGTTTAAGCATTGGGAAAAGTACGCTTGGCACTTCGCTCGGGAACGAAGACAAATGACAAGACAGTAAATCTTTATCGAGCGGTGGTAAAATAGAAAAACGCTCAAAAGTGGAGTCAAGGAGAAAATTAGACGATTAGTATTTCCTCTCAAATTCCTGCGCGTTGATTTCTTCACCCCTGGGAAACTTTTTTATTCGTCCGCCTGGATTTCGCCATGACATAATGTCATGAGGCCAGAACCGATGCGTTTTTTAAAGCATAGAATTCCGGTGGCCGTTTTGAAAAAATTCGGTAGCTAATGAGGCAATAAAAAAATTCACATTTAGCACACAGTAGGTTGATTTACCTGCATAGAAAGTGCATACTCGTAATACAGTCGAAAGATATATACCCGCGCCTGTTTTCCCTTAAGTGTCATGAATTATAATTTTGATGTATGCGACCAATATAACTCATCCGATTGGATATCACAAATTAAAAAAGTGATTGAATAATGCGCTATCACAACTTGCCATCTAAGATGATAGTGATAAATCAGAATTCGATCTAAACATTTTGAGACTCGTATCGGCGACTAGTTTTTTCGAAAATATGCCAGGAGCCATCAATGGTACGACGCCTATGAAATTGGCTCAGGGTTTTTTTACGTAGAGTATGATGTATAAGAGAAATTTTGACGGACATTAAGCTCAAAACGTATTACGACGAAGGAGAGCCGAGGCGAAACGAAGTACAGCATTGATAGAATGCATATTAACCATGACTCCTTCTTGCGGTTTCCTTTGCAAGCATAGTCATGCGCTGACAAAAGGAAGCAAAAGGAATTTGGGATGAGAAAGATAGATGCCCAGCCCCCGTTCCTGTGCACTGTAGTTGTATCCATCCTGCTTCTTTATTTTGTTTCTCCTTACACTGCTTTCTTTTTCTTTTATTCCCTCATGCCGGAAGTATTGGATTATACCGGCGCACATAAAATAAAAAAACGACCTGGAAGAGGGATTACTCCAAATTACTTGGCCGCCTCGGCCTCCCCATCCCTCACCGCCGCACCCCTCCTGGAGCTGGATGAGGGGGATTATAAAATGTCGGATACCTGGAATACCTCCACAATCTTTCTGCGGGTCCCATAATTCCACCGGGCACGGTAGTTTGCGTGTCTGTGCGTGTATGTGTGAGTGCGCGCGCGTGTGATGGCTCCAAGGGGGGAAACAGTGTGCGAGTGTCGCTCTGTTTAGGGAAATGGTTGGGCATGTGTGTGTGCCTGATGTGTGCCTGAGGGGGCGCAGACACTATTCCTCGCAGTGCTAAGAGAAGGGGGAATGGAAAGAGGTCCGCGGCCAAGAGGCGACTACAGAAATGTGGAGATTAGCGTTAGCAACGCGTCGATCATTATTCAAATACGGGAGTATATACCTGTAGGCTCGGGAAGTTGAGGGGAAGTGAGACGGTGATGCCAGAGCGACGGATGTGCATGGCATAAGTAAAAAAAAGAGCCCGCTGCTTCTGAAATTAGGACGGCCAATTTGATTTATGAATACGAATGAGAGGGTTTTGAGTACTTGCGTTGCTATTTTTAAGTGTTTCGTCTAACCGGGAATGATATTTTTTATTTTTAACATCACTGGGTCCGCTTCGTGAGCGCATTTGTGTATTCGCCGTCCTGTCCATAAGTATTTTGTGCGCTTCCGGTTTGAGTAAACCATATTCCGGGAAATATTTTTATGTTTATGAAACCTTGATTGCATTGTTGTCTAACCGCGCTAACGGAAGGATGAAAACCAGCGGATGCGGTTCCACCGCGAATTTGGCGAAAAGGGATAGGGAAAATCTTCTAAGAAATCTAAGAAAACGTCTTTCTACGCGTGAGATTTGTTTTCTTTTTAACCTTTTAGTCATTTATTTCCATTTAACGAATGACATCTGATCCATAATTTCCCTGCGTCGAATGTTCAAATAAAGTGTACTCAGACTATATTTGATAATTTGCAATACTTTCATCCTTGAATGCCGAAAAAAATGAGACACCAAAACGACACTGGAAGTGACTGAGTGATGAATATTGATGGACGATTGCAAAGACTTTATAATCATGTTCATCACTATGTGAAGGTAATTATATGGAATCAATATTCTAGAGCTTGTTATATAGTGATGAACATGATTTTAAAGTCTTTGCGATGTTAAATACAGTTGTACGACAAAATATATCATACTACTACGATATGTATAATGTATGAAAACCTAAACTGACTCTGATTCGTCCAAAGACAACGCTCGGTAACAAAAGGTTCTGGAAAAACAAAGGTTGTTATTGGAATACGGACGGAAATATCTTGCTTCTTCATGATTGGCCTCAAATGATCGATCGTACAAGAAAAATGAATATTGGGTTTCCCCGAAAACCGCAAGAACGTATGGCAGCGGGTGTTAGTTCACAAACCATTCCACACCTACTCCAATACTTCCACAAACACATGACGGCCTGTGATCCACCGATGAAATTGATTGATTTAACGGGTAAAATAGTCATGCACCATTGCGAAAATGTTTTTATTCCAGAGTTTCTTCATTTCTGAGAGTTGTTAGTTGACTTTTAGAATCTTTATAGAGGGTAGCAGTCGATCAAAACTTGGAAGGAGACGTGATATGGCTAGTTGAGTGAGAGGGGTTAGCTATTGATGGGCCAACAGACCGGAAATGGCGATTTATTTTGGTACCATGAGGATGGGGGAGGGGCCAGTGGGAACGAGGTGGGAATTGGTGATTGGGTGGGTAAGAGGGATTATGGAATGGGGAGTTAGAGCCAGGAGCAAGGGAAAGAACTATAGTGACGATCGAGGAGGAGGAGAGAGCCACTTGCTGAATTTTTATTCGCTTTCGTGTTTATTTTTGGCCACGGTGCGTTTTTCCAGTTGTGAAGCGTCTTATTTTGACGGCTTTTTGGTATTTCGCGTATGTGCTGTTGGAGCTACGGTGATTGGTCGGGATAGAGTGTAAGCCCTGCGTCTAATCTACCAGAATATGTACCAAAACCACACGTGGCCTATTGTATCTATGTTTACATGTACTCACTCTTCAGAGGCATTGCACTCCGCAGATGTATGCAGTCGTTTAAAATGTTCAATAATTTTTTTGGTTTCTGGCAGCAGTGTATTTGTCCGGGTGTTTCGATGTCTTGCAATCAAAGTGTTTTAACAGCCTATAAATAATTTGATGCGATCAGAAACTCTGTGGAACTGCAGATGAAATTACGCTTGGAATTTTCCTCCGGTTGTGTTGTAGTGTATATTTGAATGCAAAAACTGGTTCGTGAAGACCTCTTGACCTAAAGCAGGCACGTGGTGTTCAACGTTGATACCGTGTCTTTAACTGCAGCTGCTTATGCGAGAAGTTATTTCTTTGATGAAAGCGCTCGTATTTATCACCGCGAATCATGCTGTTTTCTGCGACGGAGGGTCGCTAACTTGAGATCGTGACAGTGATAATTTTCATGCAAATTCTTCAGCGCTCTCTCGCGCAGTCATTATTGATTCAAAAATGAATTCCTCCGCGAGTCAAAACCAAGCGCGAATATCTCCTTCACGATGGCGAGAATTGAACCCTGATAGCTCGGATAAGGCACCGAAAGAAATGCAACTTGTGCATTCTTTCGAGTGAGCTTAAGAGACAAAGATCAAAATAATACTGTGGTGAGTGTGGGGATATTCATGATGTTTAAATATCCAAGTAAAGGGAACAAGAGGGAAATTATTTTATCCTGCATGATTTAATGAAGTTGTTGTCAAATTATTTGTTCTCAGTTCTGGAATCTTTATTGTTTAGTCTACTGATCGTAGAAGCTACGTATTTTTATTTTATGAAGAAAATAAGTAAGCGCATATTCCCTTTACCGATGCTACTAATGTAGACCAGTGGATGTCAATATCGCGTATTGAGAGACTTAGAGCAATGTTAATGTTTTCTTCGGCGTATATTTATGGGGAAGGTTAAAAAATGCATGACGTGTGTAGAGAACGATTTGTGAAATGCCGGTGCTGTGTGACGTTAGGTTAGCATAGGGAGCTTTTTATTTGAGCGATGGACATCCTCGTAGTGGGAGAGATGGAAGGAGGAGAGAGTTATTTTTCTCGTGGCTCAGGTGACCCTTTTGCACTTTACCGAAGGGTCGAGAGGGCCGAGCTCGCCTGAGGCGTCGCTCTGCAGCTCGGGCGTTTTAAAATCTCCCTCTCTCTACACTCGGCTCCGTCGACCGTCGCGGCATCAAAGGTTTTGCGAATAAGAGGATGATGCCGTTACAGCGATGCTCCCGATATGCTACCGCTACGCCGCGGCCGCCTCGTTCACGCGGTGTTGAAGCATTAACGAGGTCTTTTAAAAGGCTTCTCTCCCACCCCCGCCATCTCCGGATCGCTCGGATGCATAAAATATTCAGTCCACGGTGCACCATCGGCCATCTCCCCCTTGTGTGTTGGGGCGCCACCTCAACTCCGTCCTCTTTTTTTTTGCCTTTAGGACGACACCGGGGCAAGTTAGTGGAGGTCGCCAAATTGCTCACGTCGCCGAGGAGCAGGGCAAAAAAAAAACTCGTTCATTATACGTTGGCTTAAGAGAGTGTCGCGGCTTTTAAGATGGTAATCTCTTTAGTCGGGCGATTCAGGCTTCACCTAATTTCCACTGGTTTTGTGGGCAGTGCACCCACAAGGCAGCGTGGTGCAAGTTTTGGAAACTGGGAAGAGAGCTCAGTATCTGAAAGGATTCATTCAATAAAATTTGGAACGAGCAGGAATGTCTCATGTGGAAGTTCGAATGGTCAAATACTAAAAAAAGTTATTTGATGTGCTTTAAAAGCCAAAATATTGGTGTAAAATGTGTTTTCTGACGAAGACTGATTTTTTATCAATAAATAGTTGAAGCCCTCGTTTCCGAACCGTCTTTAAATGGATTGTCTAAATCGGATAGATTCAGGTTATATGTTGGCTTTAAGTTATGTATGTTTTTCAGTTATAATGATAACCGCACTTAAGATACTTAGTTTAATTATGTCTCCTACGTTAGGTTAAATAGTTGACCGGAAATTGTTTTTGTCTGATAGTGTTTGTCTTGTCAAACCATCCTCAGTTCGTATTCTATTTGTTGAGAACTGTATCAGAATCTGCATTCATGTCTGCCTTTTACCTAAGACGATATTTATATGAGACAAGTTTTCTCTGAAATATGGCCATGAAGTGACTTTTTAGTGGTTATCTGCAGGTTAGAGACATGCAGCAGAGATTGATTTTCTCACGTGGGATTGAATTTTTCATGGAAAAATATGAATTTAATAATAAATCCACTTCGTTCATTAAGGGATAAAAGTTTATTTCATTTTTCGTTTAATGGTAATTTAGTAATTGTAATTATGTTAAAAAGTTAGCTCTGTGATATTATATTATTTAGTCAAATGTTTCCATTTGGAAATCAGGATATTCTTCAACTGGATAAAATATATAGCCCAGTAACATTAGCTCATTTTGGTCACGGATATAAATTAATTCTCTTGCTTTCACGAAGGATCAACGAATATATTTTTATTAGATAAAATAAATAGTTGTTTCACTTTATCGTTTAACGATAACGCATCATCGGAATGCAGATAGTAACTTAGCCAAACGGGTTTCTGGTACTCACGAGTCTGCGACAGTTTGCCATGGGTTAAGTTTGCATATCGTTTATTTTACCGCTTTTTAAATTTACATATCGTTTATATTATGAGAGCGATTAGAAGACAGATCTTTGATATTTTAAATATAAGTAAAGATAAACGATCACGTTTTATCCTCGGTGTGTAATTCTCTCTCTCTCTCTCCATAGCCTTTGGATGCCACTTGTCGCAGATTCACTTTTCGAAGGGTGACAGTTTTTGAGTCAAACGAAGGATGTACATTCCAAATATCAAGCTTAATCTTTTTAGCATGAATTTTAATTCTTTCCGATATCAATCCTAGCCCAGATATGTCTATTTTGTTGTTCCATACAAACCGTGTTTTTAAGCTTACTGAAGTTTTTCTATCACTGAGGAAACATATAGTTTCAGTCACCCTTTAGGTTGACCTTAATAATAAACTACAAACAATTTGTTAGGGATAAGTCGACTTAGGGATAGTTTTAGTCTCTAGTACAAACAGCTTTGCAAAGAATCAAAATCGGTCAATGTTAAGTGGTGGTTCTGGTTTGAAACTTAGAACATTAATTCTAACCGTGCCATAGCAAAACCGAATTACATAGGAATTTATGTGTGTATACACCTTAGTTTTAAAATAAAATTGAACCCAAGACCCCGAAAAACGAAATAACTTAAATGCTAAACTTTTATGAATTAGTCAGATAGTTATTGCATGAATTGAATCGTGGTGTGTGTGTACGGGTGTTTGTTTGTATGAGCTTCCATATATTCAAGTAAATGTATGTATTAACTAGTAATTTTACTCGTATGGTGCCCTAATATCCCCGTGCCACACGCCCTTGCGACAGCTTGAGTTGCATTATGTCGATGCACAAGTGTACAGGACGGGAAGCTGCCAGGCCCCATCTTTTCCTACCCCATCAGTCCCCTGTTCTTTACCTTCCCATCACGCAGTCTTGAATTAGGCTATGCCTAGTTTCCGACGAAATATGAATTATTCATTCACTTAAAATTAATTCAAATTAGGATTTTTTAGGAGTTATTTTGCGATTGTCAGAATGTACTGCAGTTTCAATCCATCTTCTAAACGCATGCATGCCCTTTGAGGTGAACTAAATTCAACTCTGAATAAGGATTCATCTCTATTTTGTGCTGGGTGAGTTACACCTAGTACTTTAGTGTAGATTTCCAAAGAGCAAGGTTATTGTCCGTAAAAACGGTGTATCGTATGAAAGAAGGAAATTAGATGTGACATACTCGCAATGGTGTACGGCTTTTTGTGTGTACACCAAATCATACGAGGTAGAGGCGCTGAGGACAAGTCATTCCTTCGTATAAAGATCTCTGAGACGTCAATTTAGTTGTAAGGTGTTACATCCTTCACCTTTGTCCACACTTATTTTCCATATGTTTAACTCTCGTTACATTTACCGTCCCTTTCTCATCTGCTGAGATTTTTGAAGCAGCGGTCTTTTGCACACTAATTTTTATGTGTATGAGGTTGGTGAGAAGAAGTGAGAAGTCATTGGATAACTTTTTTTATTTTAAATATTTGTGGCTTGAAAATCATCTTTCATTTTTGATCCGTCACTTTTCCCGGTAGTATCCCCATGGATACTGCTGGGAAAGAAACTTTCGGCATATTCACGGGTTACATCTCATTACTTCGAAATTCCCTTTCCCTGAACTTGTAAGTAGTCTCGATAATATAAATTATCTGATTATCTAGCTCAACGACTTGTCCTTTCTTTGGAATTGAAGAAATTCTAAGTCCTCTCTGAGTGATTGACCCCGTTTAGGTTGTTTCACCTGCTACGCCCATTTATGTTCTTTTCCTACTCTGTCCCGTTTGCAACCATTATGGAAATTTTTAGTCTCGATGGTGTTCATATAACAATTATTTGATTTTGTGGTACAGTCAACACGCCCCCACGTGCATGATCAATACCGTTTCACTTTTGCGTATTTTCCTTTATTGCAAAAAAATATTTAATGGGGGAGCGGAAGCCTTTGTGTGAAGTCTAGTCGTTTACGCCATAACTTTTCATAAGCTTAAGCGTTAATTGGCCAGAAGACCAGGTGAGAAGAATAAGTAATATCGGAGGATGTGGGAGAGGAAGGGGAAAGGGAAAAATACTTAGTAAAAATCTATCACATTCCCCGCCCCTTGTTTAATATCTCGACAATTAAAGAAAATATGGCGAAATAGGGAAAGTACAAGCAATTTGGAAATCCAGGTTGAAGGGGACCATGAATGTGAGAATGTGTGCGGATCAGCGCCTGTGCACACACATTCAAATACTTGCCACGACATTTAAAACTGTCCCGGCATTCCAAATGCTTGACGCAGGAATCATACTAGTATACACTGACAAGTTCGATTTTGTCTTATCTATTTTGTATTCATTATTATTAAGCGACATCGTAGGGCCCTTGTGTTGCGCGTTGAATTTCCTCGTTCACGGACTAATGTGTGCGTACCATTTCTGAATTAGCCACTATTTCTGTTATTTTTTCATTTCACGAGGATTACACTCATGAAGTGTGATTTGGGTGAGAGGGAGAGAGAGGTAAAGAGATAGCCGGGTCCATTCAACTCCTCTCATTTCTCTCTCCATCCCCTCCTCCGGCAACGCAGCAATGACAACCGATCTCCAGGCCACCCCATCGCACGGGATGTTCTCCTTCCCTCTCCCTCGCTCTCTCTAGAGGCATTATTAGCCACCAGATACCCTCACCCTCCCTCGATCCCCCTCTCCACATCCCATCTCCCTTCAACTCAAAATTTTAAACATACACAGACCGCCAACTCCCTCCCTCCTGCGCTGTTGTTTCTCTCTAATTTTTTTTCTCCTCCCCTCCACCGCCCTCTAGGCGTCCCCGCGACCTTCCCTCTTCTCTCTCCCCTCACCCCCAGCTCTCCGCACTCTCCCCCTCCTCGGACGAACAACAGCGTTCTCCTTCCTGCATCCCCTCGTCCCGTTGGACACACGCCGCGTCCCTCCCACCCTTTCATCCTTTTCCTCCCGTGTTATTTAACCGGCCGGAAATACTGAAAAGCCCGTCTCCATTATGGCTAACTACGCAAGCCGAGGCCACTCCCATCCCTCTCACCCCTTCTCCCCACCCTCAAACTCCCTTCCTCCCTGTCCTACCCCTCCCACCCACTGTCGTGCACTCCGTTAATTTCGACCCCTTTTCCTCTCTTCCTTCAGTTTTTTAGTCTTCTCTCCTTCTCATTCCCTTCTCTGCTTTCTCGTACATGGTTTCCTCGCGGTTCTTCTTAGTGCGAGTTTTGTATCGTCTTCAACAGAGTGACGGCATCTAAAGAGCTGCATTGGAAATTTTAGTGAGCATGGAAAAAAATAACAATCTATTTAAAATTCGAATTAAATCTCTGTATTCAAAGTCATTATGCATTGTGCCTTGCTTCTGCTTAGCGTCTTTATAAAATACTGCAGGTCTTATGAAAATAGTTATGTTACTCCGTTACAAGGTATATTATAACAAAAATGTGATCACAAAATCTATATTTTTTCACCTCTTCTCGCCGGGATTCATTTATTCTTTCAGTGCATATGTAGTCATGCTACAGGATTTTTTTATGGTACACTTAGTCCCTACGTTTTCCAAAAAAGGGTTGAAGTTGCTGAGAGGTAGTCATGGAGAGTGAATGCCTAGGGCACTACTTTATTCCTTAGTAAGCTGCCACGTTCTGCAAGGTTATGGAGTCGGAATCATCACGTTTCTGAGAAAACTTGTGATCCAGGGTTCGAAGATGTCAGTATTTTGTGGAAATATTAATGCAAAATGGAAAATAAATGAGGTCGTTGAAGCAAAATAAAAAAGACTAAAGGCAAAGCACATAACAATTATCTGGTAATAAATACTGAAATGGCCTTTTAAGTATTTTATTTTTAAACTTGCATAAAACTGAGTTATTGTAATATGAAATAAGGTATTTTCTTGGGCCATGTTAGTTGGGGGTAACGAATGCAATTGTGCCTATTGCCGGAGTTCATCATAAACCTACACTGAGCCAGTAGAATGCTACTAAATTAAACAAAAAAATACCTCTCTAGACCCTACTTCGGAAAAAATTCCTTCGGTAGTTAGGTTAGTGTAAGTAATACGAATGTCTTCCCTCGTTTCAACAGGTACGCGATAGGAAAAACAACACCGCATGTACCGTCTCCTAGTTAAGTTTAAAAGAATGTGTAACCATGACCAAATGACGGGGTTAATTAATAACTGGTAATTTCTGGACACCATCAGAGTTATAAACCTGTTTTCTCGTAAGGAATTTTTTTAAAAGTTCGCGAAAAAGTTATATAATTCAACCGATGCGAGATTCGTATTTCTGCAAGTTTCTGTGCTGTGTAATCAATATTAGAAAACTAATTTCCCAATCAGAGAGCATTCAAATTACTTTCATTATTCGGCCTGAATATTTGCGGGTTGATGCTCTATCTTAGTCAGTGGTACCACCTATGACTCTACCCCAAGGTTCAATTACTTATTATGACTTGAGTTAATATTATTTTACATCCGTAGGCGTGAATGTTAAATGTAAAGCAAATGGTGTATTTTTATCTACTCTTAGGGTATTGGGTATTAGTGCTCTTGGATGGGTTTTCCCTCTATCAAACCACTACTGAGCCTTTTCTCTCCTCCTATCTTGTCCATTTAACATTCCCTTCCCGCTGTTAGAACGCCCTCACCTTTTGCTCTCAGTGGATATAGCATTTCGCGCCTCAATTCTTTCGCCAGACCTTTCTTTCGCCCTTTTCCATCTCCTTTAGCTTCCCCCTGCTTCTGTATTATTTTATCCTGTCTGGTCTACGGCCATTTACCTTCTCCCTCTCCAGCACACCTAAGCCTTACTTATCCTAATACATGCTCCTCGTTGCCGCCTCCGGGTTGCGTTAGGGTGGGACGGGCCCAATTAAGCTAAGAGGCCGATGGCATTCGTAAGGGCAGAGAATGGGAGGGTGGGGGGAGGGAAGGAGAAAGGATGGGGGCTGCCCACAGTGTGATTGCTTGCTCTCGCCCCCCGACCCTTTCCAACCGACCAGTCTCCTTCGTTCTCCACCCACTAATATCCCTGCGCTATCATCTTACGTCAACCCTTTCCCCATTTCTTTTTCTCGATCCTTTCCCCAACCCTTCGCTATTCTATTCTTTTGTCTTCGTTGAGGGTCGTGCCTCACGTGCAATTACTTCGATCTAGTCCTTTAAAGCCACCTCATAATTTATTGCACAAAATGTACTTCCTTCCTATTACAAGGATTCCAGATAAAAGGTCCCGTATCACAATGGAGGGAAGTAAACTGAAAAGCATGACCCACGGATAATCAATAGGAGGATTATGAATTCCACGCTGTCCTTGTTGTTTTGAACGAACAATATGATCTAATTACTTCAAGAAAATTTGTGGAGTTTACAATTATTTCGAACTTAATTCATTGGTAGGAGAGGAAATAATCTACTTGAACATTTCGGAGTAATATGTGTAATGAAGTGCCTGCATGTTGTTGCTAATTGAAAATATAAAAGGAAAATTTTAGAAAAAAACTTCGCTCGTAGAAATTGGAGAGTTAACCAGACTAACTCATAGTGTTGAGAAAAGTACTTGAATTGAAAAACTATTTCCTGATGCAAAGATGGAACTCTTTCTTTGATTGATTAATTTAGAGACAAAACAGATGCTATTTTTTTCAACACGATCTCTCGAATGTAATTTATTTTAGCAACATTCATTTCGAAACCTCTTAGAAGTTTGTTTGGGAATATTATAAATAAAACGTGATAATATTTATAAAATGAGTCATCATCTGTGTTACCCCACCAATCATTTAACTTCTTTGAAGCTCGCATTGAAAATTATAATCACTCTTTAATTTAATTAAGTTATTTTTCATTTAGTTGGGTCATTCTATTAATAATCGAAACTTTGCGGACCGAAAAACTATTGACTACTTATGCTCCAATAGCGTTATCAAGACTTATGTTGTAAACAAAAAATACCGGGGCGTAAACTTGATGTAAACTTAACTTATCAAGTTTACGGTTTCGGTATTTTTTGTTAGATTGATTCACGACCGTAGCTACGTTCCTTGTATATTTAAACAGACTAATGTTGCTTTTAAAGTCATAATTTCAATTGCGTATTTAAGCCATTTATACCGACGAGGTATTTCAGAGAGTATTTTGCTAACGCAGAAAACTGGGAGAATTTCGTTCTCAAATTCTAAATGCGTAATAATCGCTGTATCTGAAAGATTAAAAAGTAGGCGCTTACCCATATTTCCGTGGTCGGCATATTTACTGCGTTTATTTTCTTCTGATTCACAAACTCGAAGCACCGCCTTGGGTTATCAGTCTTTCCCAGAAACGTTTACGCCTTTCAGCCTAAGAGCTCCCACACTCCTTATTTACGCTCGCCAGATTTGATCAAATCTAAAGTGCATCAGTCCTCGGCGGGCGTGGCGTGTTGCAAACTCCGATGGTTTAATCTAACTTTTATATGAAAAAATCCATATTATTGAAAGGAGTGTAAGGATTCAGTCTTTATTCCCTCCTCCCTCTATCACTTACCCTCCACCCCTCGCGCCCACGTCCCTTTCCAACCCGTACACGTCGCTCGATATTACCTTAAAAAGATCGCTGGAGAAACCCGATTGGCCTTTTACGAACCTCTTCCTTTATCGGTTACCGATATCTCTGGCTGAATGGACGACAGCAGGAAGAGTAGGATGCGGGGTGGGTGGATTGTGGGTCGAGGGCAGGGGCGGGAGAACGGTCGTCGGTAGTGTTGCATCGAGGACCGAGAGGACCGTGTGATGGAGAGGGTTAACGGTGGAGTGAGCTAGAGAGAGAGGGGGTGAAGGTGAGGCGTTGTAGGTGGCGCAAAGGGGAAACTCGAGGGGGAGGGAGTGGTAGAAGAAGAGGGGGTCCGTGGAAACGAAAGGACGGATTCACGTTGCGCGGGTTTGCACTGAGATGAGTATCGGTATTGGAGCACCAGATAGGTTTCAGCCGACGTCGATAAGAGATGTGCACGTACTTCCATTTATTTGTTAGATATTTTTCTGGGTTTGTTGACTCGAGTTCATTCGTTTTCTCCTTTCTCTTCGAGGACTAATTGAATTTTAAGATTTTTTTTAAGTTTTACATCTTTTTCTCGACAAACTCATTACGTGATAGATTAATGAAGCTGTCCCCGGGTTTTCCAAACATGCCTTCATCCCCAATTCTTTCACGTGCATCGGAATTTTACGCAGTCATCTTTGATCTTACCTATCTTCAGAAGAATGCCTCCATCTTAATGAAATTACCGTGTTGTCACTTTCATGGGAAGTCAGAACACGAATTAGCGCTAGTAAGCATTTCATTTCGAGCAAAATGTTCCATACAAAATTAGTTTCCGTGTTTATGGTTAAAATATATTATTAAATTATTTAATGTTATTGTTTATTAAAAATAAGTCATTCAATTTTTTATTGACTATTGTACTTAAAATGTCAAAATGCTTATTTTTATTTAAGAGTTTGAGGTTTTATTTAAATTGATTGTCTTCCATTACGTTTTATTAAAGATCCTGCGCACATGTCACTAAAGCATTATTCTCTCGGCATACTCTATTTTCCATAAGTCTCCCCTAAATTGTTAATATTGAAACACCTTTCCGCCTATTCTGAAAAGGAACGGCTTGATGAGAGTTTTTCGAAGGGTTTTCATTTAATTCCCTGTTGCCATTGCAACAACGTTTTTAACGACGAACTAGTGGAATCGTTAAACTGTCGTTACTTTCACTGTTAAAACTCAGAAATACTTTAATTTGTAGTTGTAGCCCTAAAAACACCTTTAATATTTAGACTGCTATGCATTAATCTCGTAATCAAAAGCGTAGATAATATATTGCATTCATATGTTGTTGATTACAATCTATGCATTAATAATTCCATCATGGTGCATAGTCTACGTTCTGATTAAAAATGCTGGGTAAAAATAGAATGAATTATTTCATAAAGATTCAACTGCTACTGTTTCTACAGGTTTTGAACAGTTTTTGTTCATTTTTCTTGATAATTAAACCTGTGTCTATGTCAAAACCTGTGGTGACTTTGGATATATTAAAAAGGAATGATTGGAAATATATTCCCGTAAAAAAAATTCCCTGATGCTGTGTTACTTTGGAAGAATCATGGGGTTACTTTAAAGCTTCCGAACTCGTGCGTAGTCTTATATAGTCTTGTTATGGAGACAGGAAAGCCCTTGAATCATCCTTAAAGTTCACAATTAACGACAAATAAAAATCAATCTTTCGGTACCACCATCCTGCATTAGTAATCGGAATTGGTGCAGACTTTTTTAAAAATAAAAATAGGAAATTGTGTTAATAATTGTACTTTTAATTCAACTGGAAGCAGTTAAAAATTTATTTGTAACGCTTCGCCTTGAAATTCATCCAAAAATGATTATTGAATATTGAATTTTACGTAGGTACGACAAAAAATTCATATCCTGCTTTTGGAGATGAAATTATGTGTGAATTATTTTTGTTCTCAAGATTTATTACACTTTACATTAATAGGAAAATTGCAGCATGAGTCAGAAAGTAACCAAAAAGATTAATTTATAAGACCTTCCAAAATAATGCAATAAGCAGACGATACAATGACCTTCATCGCCGCAATGAAAGCGAGACACTACAAAAAAGAAGCGTTAAATGAGAACGGCGTGAAGAAGGAAGCGTATACTATATGTATCGTTGGGCAGCCATTTTTCCCCAGGCAATTAAGAAACGGACACCCGTGAATTATAGAACCTCATGACCTTCAAGCAAGATGATGAAATGAAGTGCAGAGTGGAGAGGAAAGGTCTGAAAGCACGGAAGGGTGGGGAACCAGTGGAGTCTTACATTCGACGCTGTGGGTGAAAAACTTAAAGGCAGTCAAAATTGTAGAAAGAAAATGTTGTGGGTCTTGCGAAGTGTTGTTTTCGTGTGAGTGGCGAACTTGAGAGCAGACTCTCCCCAATACCCTGAGAGCTCTATCTCGATAACCTGTGCGAGGAGAAATCGCGATTCGCGATATCAGTCTCTTTTATTGAAAAGCTTTCAATGTAAAATGCATCGGGATTCACTTTCATTTTTAATGCATAATGTTTCTAAGTGTTTAACAAAAAAATAATGTCAGTACTACGGAAGTTACAACTTGTAACTTCTGTTTAAAGATTTTTTTTGTAAATATTTAATCGTAAACGGTGTTAAGAGAGTAAGTATGGAAATTATAGTTACATTATGCGCTCGTTTTTAATGCGTTTTTTTAAATACAGTGTTATGTAGAAACATTAAATTAATTAAATATGATGCTGTAGAAAAATTAATGCTTCTATGTTTTCCGTCAAGAAATAATTTCGGGAATTATGCCTAGGTCTTTACAATTTAATAGTGCAAATCATTGATTTAGTAGGTGAAACAACCTACTTCTACATAACGCGATGAAAGCCACCGGGAGGGTGTGTGGCAGGGCCTGTATCCACATCTGGCATGCACAGCACAGGAGACACAAAGTCACGCTCCATGTATGAGGCATAACTACAGAAAATAATTCTGACATGCAAATGGAATTGTAACCACTTATCTGACTCAAGAGGAATGCATGTGGAACCACCACCATTTCTATTAAAATCATGCAATTCTAATCAACTTTTGAAATTAAATCTTTTCTATATTTGATCGAAATATGCTCTCGTGAAAGGAGATCTCATATAAGGAGAATCTATTTGTCTGTCACAGTCTATATAGCAGTTTGGGTTGTCTGGCTAATTCCGTAGGCTTGATGAGTGATATACAAGTAATACTACCTCCTAAGATTTCGTTTAAAGATGGTCTCAATTTCCAAACTTCAAGCATTTTTTCCCAATTTTAAACGATAATGTTGGCACCCGCTTTATGGTGATATTTATTTCGTGATGCCTCATTATTCTAATTTGAATTCGGCATTCTGTAAGCCACATGCAGGAGGTATGTTAGGGAATAAAGTCAGACCAAGCATTCACCGTCAAAATTATCTGTCCCCAAGTGTTTGTGATCAACGGAGAAAATATATACGTAATTCGATTTCCGATGGATATAAGTTTTCTAAGCCGCGGTGAGATGATGACACATGTTTTTGTTCCAGAAAGGTATATCCTCAAGTTAGGATGAATGGACAACTCATTGTCCCTTCAATATTCAATATAACAGAACAAGGTTTTATTTCATACTGTCATAATCACTTCGTGCTGCCGCTTCTTATTTATTTATTGTTATATGGTCTATTATTATCTAATTATTGCATGCTCTATGCTATATGAATCGATGTAAATTTCTCTTTACGTGGGTTTAAATGTTAAATACCGAAACCTAATTAGGGTACAAATACTTTTAGTTTGTAAATGCAAGTGAAAATTGCGTTTTATAGTTACAATAAAACATAAAACATAAGTAATTTGGCAAGAAAAAAATGATGAGATGTAATCAAATGAAAACGAATGCTGTATGATGTACGAGTACGTTTCATCAAAATCGCGGTATATATTAAAGCAAATTTTGAGATTTATTTCAACAGTCGGCAGTAAAGCATTCCTCTTTTTATGGGCGTATCGAGTTGAGCTCATTAAAGAAGTGTTAAATAGACGTTCACATTCAAAGTAGCTGCGGAATATTTCGCGGCGTAAGGAGTCACTCGCTAATGTGCATTAAAAGGTGACAATTTTGAAGTCTAAAAATCGTTCACCTTGAGCGTGATGCGAACCAGGATTCCTGCCAAGATGATGTTTCCTCTTTAAAATTGTTGCATACTTGACGCACGAATTAATTTTAAGTACTCGTGTTCATGGCCATTTTACAATTAAAATTTGATTTTAATTGAATTTCACAAATTTGAGCTATTAGTTTTTTGGATTTCATATTAATTCCATGAATTAACCAATCGTTTGTAGATTTTGTTATATTTTCTGAGAAAGGGAGCAAGTATAAATCTCATTTTCAGTTGCTGCTGCATTTATGAAATGTTTCTTGCAGTAAGATAAGAAATTATTTTGTGCCCTATCCTCATAACTACACTTAGCATTGACGATTAAGCTACGTGATAGGAACGATATCTCTAATGGCGGAGCAATAGACGGGACTTCGGAAATTACTTACGCCCGCTGTCATCTTGGGGGTGTACTTTGTAGATGAGACCAAAGGGTAAATTTCAGTACGTACCAGCTATTATTCCCAATAGCGCGAGGTAATGTTTTCCTAATGTGCTATGAAGTAAAACAATACAACTACTACGGGCATCTTTATTTTTCTTAAGTGACTCTGGCGTGCTTTACGCGGCACACCTGCCAGGTATTTGATGTCGATTCCTGCGCTAGCATCAATGAACTTGTCGTGTGTGTTTTGTGTGGAAATGGCAGTGAGGATGACGTGGGATTGGAGAGGACGAGATGAGTTGGGATACCTAATGCTGCTTCTGTTTTCGTAACACACCCAAGATGAAATGGGTCAAGTGCCTCGGGTTTTTCCACTGCTGTCGATTGTTGGAGAGAAGACATGTCGGCCGGTCCAATAGGATTAGAAACGCGGGCGGTACTTCAGTAGAGGAGAGGATCTGCAGTCAATGTTCGCCGTGACCCGGATACGTCGACGAGGAAGAAACTCGCTGCGAGAAAATGTAGAAAGAGCGGCGAGAATATTCTCTCGTACAATTTTGGGCGATCAAATTTTTTTTCATAACACGTCACCCGTGGCGTTAATCTTCGTGAAAAATTCTGAAGATGAAATTGGCTTAAAGCCAAAGGAAAGCCAGATTGACTGATTCAAGAGGGTCTTTATTATGTCGGATCATTGGAAATTTTATTTATATCAAAGAATGAAACAAAAGTTTAGAATGTTGTATTTTCTGTCGTAAATATAAAAGGAGGGCAATTATAGAAAGTGCAGTATTTTAATCCCTCTGGTATTTATGAGTTTTGTGTACAAAATGTACATGCAAGTACATGTAACTTATTTGATCCCTCGGGTGTATATGAATTTGCAATAGTGAGCCTAAAGAAAAACAACTTACAATCATTTCACTTAAACATTAACGTTACCTAATACTATTGCTTAAAATTTTGATTAATTATGACAAAGTGGTGCCACTTCACTAAAGGGGCTATTGTCAATTCAATTTTCACGGTTAAAATTCGAGAGTATGCCTTTGGAATTGAATAACATGAATAAAAGCTATTAATCTCATGCATTAGTGTAAAAAATATATTTTTCAGCTTGATTCGAAAGACTTGCTAGTGTACAGGCATGAAGCTCCGTAAAACAATTTCCTTTGTTATCTTAAGCCGTGGGAATGAAGCGGCTAGCTGCTACATTTTCTATGAAGAACGAATTTTGCTCTGGATACTCTAAAGGTACGACAAACGGGCCTGGAAATCATTTTACGGCCCTATCCGTTGATTGGTTCCCTGGTTGTTCCGGAAACAATGGAATGGGATGCCGTTAAAATGAAATTCTACACCAAGACATTGAAAAGATGTACGTAGTAGTCTATTGTGTATCATCGTCAATGTGTTAATCCACTTCTCATTTATGGAACACGCGGATGACCATTCAATGAGGTTTGATTCTGAAATGTTGCCCTTAGTTTTAATTATGGGCCTTTCACCGTGTCAAATTCCTGTCCATCTCTGGTCTGCCTGGAAATTCTTTGAAATAACGTCGCATACCAGTATGTGTGGACAAATATGATCGGACAGGTTTCACCGTCTTACAGAAGTCTCTGGCGAAGGACAAAAAAACATAGATGTCATAAAATATTCCTGTTGCTTTTTTCATATTTTTTTCTGATTGTTTGCCGAATTTTATGTATGCAATTCAAAGGAAAGTGAAAATAGAGAATACATAAAATTGTAAGTTTTTTAGGCTAATTAATCCGTCACTTCAGTCGGGATATTTCAAATGTACATTACCAAATATCGAAATAATCTAAAAGATGTTGAAACGGTTTTATGTACGCCAGTGATTAAAAATGATATTATGATACCTATAAGGCATCACGCCTGAGAAAGGGAATCACAAAAGCAATTGGCTAACTTTTTTATTTCCTATTGAAATATTTCTCGGTGCAGCTTGTGAAATTCATTATACAGAACACATTTTATATTTCTTCACCATATTTGACCAATTTTTAATGAGTGACGGAATCCTGAGGTTTGATACGCAAAGTATGAATAAATGATTTCATTCATCGCTGATAATTATTTGTTGGAAATTACTTCTAATTCAAGCCCTTATTCCATTTCTATTGTTTGTTCGCAAAAAGCTGCACGCTTCAGTTCACTTTGATGCTGTAGACGACAAGTATTGAACAAATCTAAACATGTAATTGAACATGCTTATTCCAAGAAACTGCGAGAGATGCCGCAACAGTAAATTTTAACGAGGTCATCCGCTAGTATGCATTTCATTGCAGCAATTTTAGAGTGTAAAAGTCATTATCCTTGACCGAGATTCGAACCTGCATCCCTCGATTCCGGCCGATTGCTTTAGCGAGTTAAGCTATCGAGGTATCCTCTTAGACTCTGAAATTTTGGATGCTTTAAAGGAACAAGATGTTGTGACGAAATACCCCACATACAATATCAGAGGCATTCGTAGTCGTGTGTGACGTGCCACAGTCCACGAGGTTTAAGCCAACTTTGAACACTTAGTCTGTTTTCATCTTTGACAAATTCCAAAAAAACTGCGGGATATGCCGCAACAGTTTTTTACACTCGGAAATTGTTGCACTGAAATGCATACCAGCGGATGACTCCGTTAAAAGTTACTGGAGAATGTTAATGAAGAATAAAAGAACCATATAAAAGAACGGTGAAAATGTTACCGTGATGAAAAAATGCTCCCATTTTGCAATGTCTCTGTATTAATTCCGGTGGCTATAAAAGTAATATAAAAATACTTTGATTTGCTCTATGATTAGCAGCGTACCGCTAAAACGGGACACATTCTGTTTTCTACATCGATCTAACCATATTTAGGCATTAATTAGAGTTAATGTTAACTAATTCTTGTCTGCATTCGCACCTTCTTGCATTCAGCCATCTTGGTAAAATCACTGCTTTGTTCACGGGAGCGGAAGGCATTGTCTCTCCCGAGAAAGACCGCCGCGTTCGCTCCACTCGTTCCATTCCTTGCATTCAAATCTCATACTCGCTCCTTGCATTCCATTTGGGAGACGACGCCATCCTCCTCCGCCTCAACCCTCTCCTCATGCACCCCCAACCCCTCTTCCCCTCTTTACACCCTCCGAAGTCCGCCCAATTTACTGCCGTCTCCGCCCTCCTTTTCGCGTCTCGCCCCTCCTCCTCTCTTCGCTCTACGTCTCCAGTTCTAGCCCCCTTCCCACATCCCCGACTTAACTTCCTCCCCTGCTTCCTTGCATCAATAAAAGCCCCCTAACCCGTGGAATCCGGTGCACAGCAATGGATTTCCGATATCGCGGGACGCTGTTAAGGAGCACTCATTTCTGCGGGGACTGACTTTATTGCCCACCAACTCCCTACCCTCCCCGGCTCTCCCCAGACACCTCTTCCAGCGGCCATAGAAGCACTAGGGGTCTACCGTTCCCCCACAACCCTCCCTCCCGGTATTCCGCTCCCCTTGCCTCCACCCTACGGACGTCTCCCCTGCCAATCATCATCCCTCTCTTTCCTCACTCCCGACTCCGACCTTCTCCGACTTGCCCTCCCAAGTTTTTACCCCCTCCCCCATTTCGATTCACTTCCACGTAACATCCACATTCTTCCATCCTACCCGAATTACTGACCGAAGGTGAGGGGTTCTTCTGAGGGGGTCTCCCAAAATGGGGGTCGTGACCCACCGGTTGCGGCAGTCAGAGGGTCGGGGGTCGTTGAAGGTCTTCTAGGCGCTATGGGCGTTCTATTCGGGCCCCGGTGTCCTTAATGGGTTTGCCGGTGCATGCTGTTTGGGGACCGATAGCACCACCTCATCTCGTAGTCGGGGTGTAACTTCCTTCCCTCGAATTTTATGGGAATGAGAACGGAGGGCGTCTAGCGGCGGGACTACCCGGCAGTCTTGCCGGTTTACAAACTCTGACGGTTCCTTAAATCTCTCCCATCTTATATGCCAAGCAATAAATAAAACAGTATATTTTTTAGTATCTCCCGTTAACTGGTGCGTGATGGATGCCAAGTGATCATTTAATTGAGAGATCGAGCTGCTTCATTGAATTTGTTTCGCCGCACTGTGTTCGACTTTATAGTTTTGTCAAAGTGAATTTTCTTAGGAAAAGTTTCAAGGCGAAGACTGCGATAGGTTTTATTTTTCACTCAAAGATGTTTTGATTTTTGCGACTAGGTATATAAATGACTGCTGCATCTAATCATCGCTCAGGAGGATATTCAAAAAGGTTTACATAAGAAACATGATGGGAATGCATGGTTCTCGATAGGGTTCCCATCACAAAAAAACTCGCGCTTACGTGATATCTTGGCGCGACGATAAGGGAAACTGCGGCTGACCGAGTGATAAGGTGGAATGGAGGAGAGAAAAACGACGAAAACAGTGTCGCGAAACCTTAAAGAGGTTTTCGGAAGAGTGGAAGATTAGATTGGGGGTTCGTGAAAGGGAGCGTGGGGCGGAGGTGAGAGGGGGAGATGGTCGCATAATGGATAGATGGAAGGGCCTGAGGGAGAAGGAGGAGGTGAAACCAAGGGTGGTACGGGGCGGGGAGGGTGCGAGAAGCAAGGGGAAGGCGTGGCCGCGCTCTCTTCTCAGAGGAGTCTCAAAATGTCGTCTTTGAAGGAGCGAAAGATGTCATTTCCTCGAGAGGTGATCTCAGCGGTGAGGAAAAAAAGAGACCATCACAACTTTATTTATCTCGACGATCGCTCCGGTGGAATGTGGTTTCGTACCCTCGATACTTATGCACACCTGTACCATGAACGAACCATGGATTTCGTACTTTCCAAAACAACATTAGCATTTGGGATGTGTCTGATGTGCCAATTGCATGTATACGAATGAGTAAATATTCCTGTTGTCCTCAGACGATAACTCGCGCACTATTTTATCAGTTGTGACGTAAAATTCTTGTGCATTAAATTCGAGCTTTTCATGAAAGTAAAACTCGAAGATTTCAAGGAATCTTTGTAGTTACCCTGATCCCAGATAGATAAAAACTCATAACTGGAATATTGAAGTAGTAACGACGTGGATCGTCAAAGTATGAACGATGGCCAAAACGTTTTTCGTTCCTAATGTCCTTAAATGGGCATTTGGAATGACGTTTAGAACTTAAGTTAAGTTTCCAGCGTTAATTTTAGGTTAAATATAATTAAACGTTATAGGTTATAAAAATAATCAAAAAGTTGAACTTGAAAAATATGGCAAGAGCTTTTGAACTTTTAATTTATCATGAGATCCTACAATGTAGATTTCTACCTATTTAGGCACGCAAGCTTAATACATTATGCAATTAATATGATAAAAATATTGAATATTTTACTAATACTCATAGATTTTTTGAAATTTAAGTTTTTATAGATTTTGTGAAATGTAAAACTAATATCCTTTTCCCCTTTTTCAGGTACGTTGACTCACTTATGGTTCTGGAATTGAAAACGTACGTAAATTTTGGCGCAATTAAAATGTATTCTAATTTTTAAATTTTTTTTTCAATAAGAAGACGTTGGATGTTTATCCCTATTTTTAACATGCATGAGCGTGCTCAGATTTAGAATGAATCCAAGCAGCTTTGATTTAAGATAACATCGATTTCTTCTCGTTTCATTGGACAAAAGTTTATTCAACGTTGCGTCTGCAATTTTTAAGTGTATCATAAAGTACAAATTTGGATCTTATTAGTATTAACAAACGTTTCTAAAATGAATTTATCTCTTTGTTTTTAGCTTTTTCATAAGGTGTGTGATTACTTTAGGGTACCTTATCATCAGAATGATTAGGATTCATAAAAAATATTTAGGAAAGTTCTCCCGATCTCTTCGTAAAAATTTAGATTTCCTTTGTTGCCTGCTCTATCTTGGGAGGTAGTCCGTAGAGGCCTAGTTATTGATTTTGTGCTTCATGGTGATTCTTTTATTTCTTATACGTGGGGCGTGTATCTTTAGTAAATTTTGTGCCTAAAACTTTTGAGACTGAAGAGAATACCGATAAAATGCATCGAAAACCTTTTAGAAGTATGCATCTATCCCTATTTTTCTGAGATGTTCTAGACGCACATATATCCTGCAGAAAAAAACTCCAGGTGTCTTTTTAAGCTTGTTTCAATTACATTAAATTATCGGATAAATATACTTGCACTGTAAATCTACGTATATTATTCAGAAAACCTCTAAGTACATAATAATATGCAAATACTTTGATGAGTTAAACATTTTCAAAGTTATACCAATATTGGATACCATTTTACAATTGTGGTATTAACATTCACGCAGCCATTTCAAACACACAGTTGTGACGCATGATTTATATTGGCATAAAATATTTCACGGGTCGGATTCTCATGACCAATTAAGGAGATTTTTTTCTTTTACATAGACCGTACTAGAAAGCAATCATTCCAAAAATACCTAGTCTATTCTAATTCTTTGCTCCTCAACCTTTAATTTGGCGAGTTTCCACCATGGTCCTACAGCTCCCTGCAGTATACAAGATAGGTGCCTTATCCACGATAGAGGGTTGGATTTTACTGGACATCGTGGTAGGATTTGGAAATGGTCAAGCTAACTCGGTAACAGAGGTTCAGGAGTATGGAGAAAGGACTAACAAGGAAGCAGGGAAGATAGTTACATTTATTCTCCACCCCTGACGCGTCCTTTCTGCGCCGTTGTTGGTGCAGCTATTGTGGTTAGTGCGGCTACGGGAATATTGCCAAAGGTGCTTCCTAGAATCCCGAATACCGCTTGAAAAAATCCTCTTTCGTCTTGCCTCACATCGCCGTCCATTACTTCGCGCTCTCGCCATTTATTCTCTCCTATTTCCTATTCACCTTCATTTCCCCAAAATCTATATGCGTAATACTTGCATGGATCGAAATAAGCGCTTCCTTTCCCGACAAGGTACCAGAATGTACATAAAGTGAAATACTTGCGACTCTACGGACTCTAAAAGAAATTGTTTCGGAAGGGTACCTATGTGTTATTTATGTTGATCGGCAATTAGGAAAATGGAAGATTTTTTCCTGGGATGTTATGATACTCTTTGTGAACTCAAGTGGCTCGAATTTCACTTAATATAAAAAAATAAAGTTGTAGTTGGATGTTTTTATTTAATTTTTATAAATTTATATAATTTTTATATATTATATTGGCATTTTTAACTACTTCGTTAGCATGTATGTCACACGCCCCCACTGGATATTATGTAAATGTAGACGTAAATTTTAATAGAAAATCACTCCAATGCTAGAAAAGTTCATTCTGGAAGTTAATGTGCAGTTACTCAGGATTGAAAGTAAAAAAAAGTAATGGTGGAACAATATTTTTTTCTGTTGCCTTATCTAAGTGGCTTTGACTCGGTTTTACATATTTTTCAGTTTTTTTTTGCACTAAACCGATTTATATGGTATGTCTAATCCAATCTGGGCTGTAAGAAGGCTACGATAGTATCCTTAAGCTCAAAGTGGTTCTTAGGGATCACTTGAAATAATACATCACAGTTACTCATACAAAAATAAGGTTATCCTTCATCGTTTAGCGGAAAAGATAGACATTTTGTAATAAAAAAACCTGGTGAAGCCAGATAATGTCTGTTCAAACGCAATATATTGCTTTGTCGTCAAAAACTTATGTTTACCTTCTATTTTCACGCTGTGCGCATCTCTTGCTGTACTTCGACTTTCTTTTCCAATATCCCACCGCCTGTGCCATCTCAAACCTTTTTGCTCTTAATTCTGCAAGAGTTAGGCTATCGAGGAGGTTTATGCGTGGAATAAAAATAAATAAATAAAATAGCAGGCGGTCAGCGTTTAAGAGCTTTGGAAACTTATCCAGTTGGCCGGAAACGAGGCGGGCGCTGCGGGGAGCCGCGTTTCCCTCAAGGCCAGCACCGCGCGAGTGAGGAAGGGGGGGGGCGTGGTCAGGGGAACAACGGGCGGTCTGCCGATATCAGATGCGGTGGGTTCAGTGGAGTGGGGGAGGAAGGCTTGGTAGGGGCAGCACGAGATGTGGGCCGTGGGACGGTGTATTATGCCTGAAGAGAGAGAGAGTATGGTGCGGCGAAGAGATAATTGACGAACACTTTTATTCACTAAGAAGAATATGACGGAATAGAGGTACCGTACAAATGCCATATAATTTCAAGATATTAGTGACGAAAGATTACCGCTGACGAAATTCCGTTATCATAACGAAATTCGGAATATTCTAGATTCCCCATCCTTCCATAGAAAGATATATCGATCGAGCTTTTAAAAGCAACTGGTTTATAAAACGGTGAGCTTTAGTAATTAATCATGTCTGTAGGATTTTGGTATTGATAATATCGTACATCTACATAATATCCCGCAAGCCGCCACAAGAGCGTATGGCGGGAGATGTTAGAACACCTAATATTCATACATAGTCATTACATCTAAATTTATACCGTTATTAGTTCAGACATATAATCGAACAAAGTTGGTGACAACGAACGAAAGCTACTTTCACGCAAAAATATTCAGTCGCAGGAAAAAATTCAAATCATGCGGGAACTTGTTATAAAAATGGATATAATTAAGATTTATGTATGATAATGACAAAATATATACACTACAAATTCTTAATATCCTCTTAGAGCCTGCGAACATATCTTGTTTGAGCTTTGATAGTACGAGGAATAAAACGGCATTTTTAATCCATCCGTTCTGCTGGCTGGTGGTCCAACACCTCCCCTCCGCCTCACACCCTTGCGGCGGCTTTCGGGTTATTATGTGGATGTAGATAGATGTTCCGCAATCTATTAACCTGATTTTGTGTACGTTATCTGATCTATCATGACTAGGCGGGGCCTATAATATGTCTTTGACATCCCCGGATAAGTTACCTGCCTCAAATCAACGCGGTAAATTTAACCTGTACTTCAACCTACGGTTGAATAATGTCTGCCATCCTAAATACTCCGATAGTGTCGTGACACAATGGGAAATATAATGTAACATAATAATAAAATGTGGTTAAAAAATAATAAGCAACATACTTAAAAAGGAAACACCATAAAATGATTAGAAAGTTAGAGAAGCCATCGCCGGCCAAAGGGGGGATTGGTGCGATAATGTAGTATCCAGTCCGACAGTTCACCGGCTGTAAAAGGCTTTCCCTCCCTTTGTTTCTTTAGGTAAAGGGATGCCTCCGAATTTATGCGCCTAAAGAGTACATACAGTGTCGCATACATGTAAATATCATTTTGGTGTATTTGAGTTACGTGGGAAATAAAGAGCAGTAAAAGTAAAAGGAAGTTTGACAGCAGCGCATTGAATGAAATGATTTTTCACAAAATTAACCTATTTTTCATTCACAACTCTTCTCCCTTCCTTACCTCTAGGTAAGCTGTTTAATAACTTGTTTTCAACTTTTTAATCATATGTTCTCTCACACTGCAATCTTTATGGAAAACCGTGAGCAACTTTCTTCTAAGTTTTCCCCCAGAGTTGACACATAAAACGTAAAATTATTTTACTTTTGATTTTTACTTTTGTCAAAAGTCTATGGTGACTAAATTAAAGTCAATTGTTCTTCCTCCCATGTCTTCTAATGTTACCGCCAGCTTCCTTAGTATCTATCACAAATAACCTCTAGATACTCGGAAAGTCTATTACCCGCCCGCCGTGCTCTTTCAGAATGGGCGCAGTCTATATAATGAGTATAAGGAGAGTTTGCACTTTTCCACAGATTTATTAAAGCGTACGACGCGTTTCAACTCACAGAGTCATCATCAGGTACAAGATGATGACTCTGTGAGTTGAAACGCGTCGTACGCTTTAATATATCTGTGGAAAAGTGCAAACTCTCCTTATATTCATTATGAAGAACTTCCACGACCTTAAGCCTGAATCTGTTGATCTTATTCAGTCTATATACATGATTTTAGGTTTTACCCGGGAACATCCTTTTGCTTCTTTATTTTGTAACACTCTGTCATTACTCACTGGTTTAGATTTTACCAGGGTTTATCATCCACTGGCGAATATCCGTTAAAATTAAATAGTGTGAGTAGCATGGTAAATGTTAATAATTAGAAAAGATTAAAGAGTGGTATTACTTAGTAGGAGTGGTTAGAAGTGCGAACCATTCTAGTAGTTTTATATGGGTTGAAGAATTATTTTACAGAAATTTGTGCTGGTGCAATTTTACAGTAGAACAGCCTTTAGAAAATGAACGTGCAGCATATTTTTGCTTAATTTATAGAAGTTTTTCCCGATCATATTATTGTCACGAGGCAGATAATTGAGGTGTTTCCTACTGCTATGCTCAATATAGTTTTTAAGTAACATCACTTAATGACCACCCCACTGGAAACAAATACTTTTGGAGCCGTGTCTCTGAGGAATAAACGCAGTATAGACTATCTTTAGGCCTCTCTGGCATGATCCTACTGCTATCTGCTGACTCCTATCCTTCGACCTGTCTGCCATGGTGACCCTAACTGGAACATTTATTATTACAGTACCAGTACAGCTCTAGAGATCATCCGATCGCTCAAGACTTCCTACCGTGTCAAACAAGCTCTTAGTACATGGGGAAGGCTCCCACATATAAATAAAAACATTGAATGGGTCAGGCGAAATTGGGCATTCTGGTTAATCAGTATGTTTTTAATTTCATTTATTACTATTACTGGGACGTATTTCCCGCTCCATTCGCTCTTTCACTTGCCACCATGAATAGAAAACAAATAATTCGTCGCACCTCTTCCTGGCATAAAATTAAATTGAACTCTACATGTACTGGTCAACGTTAACCTCCGTGATTACTTGATTTTACCTGCACAAATAGTGCGAATAAATTAACCATAATTAACTGTAACGCTCAATGATTGGTTGATATACCAATTACGCTTACAGGTTTTCTTTTGTTGAAAATTCTTAATTCTATTGAAATCTCAACTTTACTTTAAAATTCATCAACATCGAAATAATAGCAGCCATTTTTAATCATGTAATGTACTGACTTTTAATAATAAAACCACTTTACTTTTCCACATAAACTGTGTGTTGAAAAGTAAAGTGGTTTTATTATTAAAAGTCAGTATGAAGATTTTCCACCAAGTTACGCCAGAAACTGTTTTATTTATCATGTAATGTACTTGTATTTGGCTTAACCTCGCATCAAGTCCATACAATATCATCCCTAATTCTTGAATGCACTCATTTATTTTGTCTCCCCTCTTTTTGCATATTTCCAAAAATCATTCTTAATGTTTCCGCTCCTGCTATTCCCACTCTTAAGCTTGATTTTTCCGTGACATTATTGGATTCGTCTTTTTATATCTATGGTCTACACATGCAGTCTTCCGTGTTTCCTGGCCAAAATCAAATCAATACCAAATCACTACCAAATTATCTCACTTCTTTGAGCAAACATAAACTTTCACACCTTCACTCCACGAGATCTCTATTTTAATTATATCTACCATACTCACACACACGCATGCAGCGCATCCAAGAATCACTACGGTAAACGTTTCCCGAACTTCACCCATAAATACGTCATCGATATATTTGCTCCATTTATTCTGCTTTGCTCACAGAAAAGGGCACTGTGCGTGTTAACCGGCAGTAATGATTTGCGCAACGTTTTCTGTAGAAATAAAATTAAATTGTGAAATGACGGTGATTTATATCTGGACTAATAAAGTTCATATTAACAGTGGTTCTTATTAACAATGACTCCTATAAAACTTGTTTCTATTTGTAAATTTAAATTAAAGGCGGTCGTGGCGTATGAACTTTCAGGGCAATCTGCCCATATAATATAAATCATGAAATGTTATCTCGATTCGGCACAGTCCTGAAAAATGAATATGTTTCAGCAGAGTGTTGAAAATAGTGATTTTGTGGGGTGGACTATTGATGGTGATGGAATATCCTCGCACGCATTGCAAGTCAAAACGAAAACAAGTTTTAAGTATCCATGCAGTTAACCTAATAGCCGGTTGATTTAAAAACCTAATTGTAATCGGTAGATTATATCAAGAATATATTACATTTTCCTAATTTACATAATAAAGGTTGATGACCTATCACACATCCTACCACTCATTCCCATGATGGCTCACTGTGTATTGCGTCGATCTATACGTATATGAAATGGAGGGATTATTGAAGGGTAATTAACTAATGCCCATGAGGAAAGAACGTCGAATGCAGGTATTCGATGAGCGTCCATGCTAAAACTTTATTTTTCACTATCATTTATTGGAGGAGGAGATGATGATCTATGGATATGACCGTAAAGCTCAGATCCTTCAGGTGATAATAACTTCTGTAGAATGGAAACTTTTACTGATGGAGAGATTTAGGTGTTAAAATTGGCACTGTTCACATGACTTTCGTAATTTATGTCAAGATAGGTCATTGCAAAAATATCGTTTTGGCTTGGCATTGGACTTTTGACTTCGGCTTGCAATTTGCTCTCATTGGAGTGAAATGATTTTTCTGTCATTGATAACTTTGCGCCCAATAAATGACGATAGAATGGTTGGAATGAGCATTGAGCGAAAAATCAAACTTATCATATCCTGGCTACGCGCACGTTTCTTGAAGTTTGATTGTTTCCTTTTGGTTGTGGCAATATCTCAGCATTTTTTATAGTCTATAATCTTCAGAAGATCGTTTCAAAAGACCATGTCTAAATTTTTCAATTTTTTACTGGCATGAGTTTAGAAAATGGCCGCCGCGCTACCATTTTGCGTATCTGGTTAGTAAAAACAAGAAGTTTAGCGGTCTAAGAGATAGGATAGCAGGGGGTTGTCTCGAAGGAGAAAAATTCTGTTCTGTCTGGAAGTTGATGCGAACTGAGGGGTTAGGTTTGCGGACATACCCTCGATTGCTGCCAATATGGCCGAAAAGACCCTCTCCCGCCTGCCCCGCCACACTACCCTCATCAGCACCCGACCGACCCCTTCAAACTCCGCCCCCTATGAGTGTGGGGCGGTCCTCCCGCCCTCTGGGCGCGTTCTCCCGACAGACCCATATGTCGCCGCTACACACATCGATATCCCCACCCTTATCCTGCTTTATTTCTTTCCGCCCCCCCGTTTTTGCGTCCATGAGGCTCTTGGTCTCCGGTGTCCTGCCTATGTCATTCCCTCCAACCGAGAAATTTCTGCCTTGACCCATGTACAGCTCTTCTTTATCCTCTGGGACGAACGCAGCCATTAAAGAATACTCGTTCCTACGACAAAGGACGATGTTTGAATTAATTTCCGTTCCTAATCAAAGTAATTGCTAGGCTTATTTCCGAATTAGAGTCGTGGTTTGTCATGCAGGTTGAATACGTGTAGCTATGTACTAGGAGATTTCGACGCTTTAATCAACGTAATTTTCATTATTGTCGTAATACCTCGTTAAGCCTGTTGTGATATAAGCTGAAATTTTATATGCTACGGAACGATGTGGATTTGTTGAATCCTTTTGTCAATATTAAAATGTCTCATCAAGGTACATTTATGGAACGATTACCGATTTTATTCGAGTTATGAATTTTGCTGTATTATATGCGCCGTGTAAATCAAATCCTACTTCTTTCACTACGGAGTAAAATTTATTTTTACTTCAAATTTTATAGTGCAGTGAATCCGTAACCTGCCTCGCTTTTAACCGGAATCATAAAATTTTTCATTAACTCCCATTTAATTGCGTGTTGTGAATATTTGTGGGATTTCAATTCTGCCGCTAGGTCCATTCATCTCTTAGTATCGTTAATACATGAATTGAGATCGTACCCGATAGTGTGTTTGAGCATTTACTTAAAAAATGCCAGTAATATGAAACGTTTCGAACTAGCAGTGGACTTTTTGAATACATGTATCCGGTATAGTGCAGAGTGTTTTTGTTAAAGTATCTCGTGAAAAATGAAGCTTAGGGAGATAGCATCCCTTTTGTATTTGTTACAAAATCCCGTCAGATATCGGTGATTGATATGAAGGAATGGTTAATATGAAGTTAGTTATTGGATATTTGGCAACCGATAGAGTATTCGGGGACAGGTTGATGTAGAGTTAATAATTGGGTATTTGGCACCTGATAAATTTATCAGTTAAGATTCTTAGTGCGTGCAGATATGTAAAGGATCATGTAAAGGATAACACTTGCCTTGGAGTATGCTTTTTTACGCGAAAATTTAACATTTACTTAACCACTTCAGATAATGAAGATAATTTTGCTATTGCATAATTTTTTTCTGTTCTTTTACTTGGTTAGCACTAACTCTTTTTTTCGTTCATTGCGTGAACCGATCTGAGATTTGACTCACGCGTTGATGTTTATAAAAAAGTAAATATTTGAGTAATAAACGCGGCTTTACCATTCACTCTATCAGGAAATTGGTAATTTTTATTTCTTGATGCACATTAAACCGCCATTATACTTCTCATGGGTGATTGAAAGGAATTCTATTGTGCGTACGTGGTTTCTGAAAACTATTGAACCTATGCATATGCCAGAAGCATAAAAGATAGTGAGAAAGTAAAGGACGTTAAATATACCGCTGAAAAAAGTTGTTATGAATTATTTTGCTCGAACTTTGTTAATGAGCCTAATCCTATCTTTCCATTCCCATCGCACTTCCCATTATTAAATCCACCCATCTCAACGTGTCTTACCCAAAACTTTGGTACCTTCTATTATTTATTATGAGGTAATCTACCGGTTAAGGTAGGTTTTTGGAACTTCTATATTCGATGCGAAATATATTAGATGCTTTGTCATTTATCGGAAAGTTTCTCAATCTTCTCTCGATCCGTGAATTATATCGATATTTTAGCAATCAGGATGATTCTGGATGACGATACTAGAGCTGAATAGACTCCAAAATTACTTTAAAATATATAGTGAGAGTGATGATATTAAATATGCAGGCAGCGTCATCTCGCTTTTTATGCCCAGAAGTACATCCAAAAGGTAACAAAATCATCTCTGGTTGGTGACAATCATGAAGGTAGTGAGCTAATGTGTCAGGAATTTCGAAACGATATGGATTAATTTCCTCCACCCGATGGCCCAAATCCGTGAGCCGGAGTTAAAATTCACAGATACTTGGCATTCTCATCAAGCGCGTAATTAAATGTATCGTCAGAGTTCTGTGACAAATCCATATCGGCAATATAATGTTTATGCCAACCGGAATTATGTTCCTGCGACATAGTTTCTGCGCAATGCTAATGGAAAAAATAAAATATTTTGAAATTATCGAATTTTCATTCAGAAGCGTTCGATTTTTTCCAAATATGACCTATCATAACCTCTCCCACTTCATCCTAACATTAATTCTACGGCTCACTTTCCGTCAGTGGACGTATGGCAAAGAAGGAGACAGTGAATTGCTTATTTAAAAGCTACCGCGGAGTTTGTCGACCTTTAAATGGAGATTAATGTTGTATCCTAAGTAATGCGCATGTATGCGTGAGCGCCTATTTCTCTATTCCCCTTCCGAAAATCTCCCGCTTACTTTTTCCAAATCTCCTCCCGCTCTTTAACTCAACTCCGTTTTTTCCCCCCGTTTTTTTCCCTCTTCCATGTCCACATTATTCCTTTTTACCCCACTTTTATTCCTCCTTCACCGCTTTTACCTCTTCCTGACCCTTTCGTCATTCTTACTTGGCCATCTCGCCCTGATTTTATCTTGGAAAAATTACCCTTCCTCCTCTCCCTCTTCGCCTTGTAACTTCAGGGCCATACATTTCACTTCCACCCCGGTGCTTGAGCGGCCCTCCGCCATTTGTGAAAATGGATTGTCGGTCGTGTTTCTTTTACGCTCCGAGATCCTGAAATTTGCTTTCTTCCTCAGCCCATTCCTTCCATTCTTCTGTGGATCATTTGACTGCATTTTGAAACACTTAAGCTACTTAGGTGGTGCTTACTGAAATATGGCTTTTTGTTTTTGAGCTGAGAGCACGGTCTCTTCAAGGGTCAAACTTGTAGAGTTTGTCTGAAGTTATTTCATTATTAAGTTGTATTTCAAATTCAGTGCGTTCACTTCTCGCTGGAGAACAAATTAGGCTCCTGCACGCACCCGCACCTGGTGCATAATAGGCCGAGTATCACTTGTAATGATGAAACGTTTCGAAGAAGAGATACCGAAGTTGTAATAATTCTTGTCACGTCGCCTGACCAGATAATTTCATTCGATCATCACTGGAGAGTGTAGAAGATTAAAGATCAAAAGAACTAGTGGAGTACTTGCAACGTTTGGACAGGAAAAGTGGCTGTAGTTTGGTAAAATTGTGTGGAAATTGGTTTCCACCCTTCACAAATTAGCTGAGGTTGATGGCGTTGTCTGGTGCGTATACCCAACCAATTACGAAACTTGTGATCAAATCTTAGCACGCCAACTCTTCGCCGCCCCCTTTCACTCCTGGTGGTAATCCGACACTTCTTAAACTTATTTGCATACTCCGTAACTTACGTGTTCTCTTGTCTCTCTCCTTCCTCCCTTTTCGCTTTCCAGAGTATCCACGTCAAATCCTTATTCAGCCCCCATTTCTTCTCTTCTAATCTATTTTATTTGATCTTGTACTTAAGCTTCATTCTCCACCATCAATGTTCTTCAATTCTGGAAATGGTTCGTCGAATTTCACCGCTTAGCTTTCTTATGGTTTGACCTCCCTCTTTGTAACTTCATTTTTTTATATTTCACGGATGTCCTTATATTTTAAATTGTCTCTCATCCGGCAGTTCACTCTGTAGTTTTTTTCATTAACTATACTTTCAATAACTATCTCAATCAAGTTTTAATGCTTCAAATGTTTGCTATTTGTCTATCCATTCCTATTTTCAGTGGTTTTCATCGTCTCAGCTCTTCTGGCGCTCTTTTATAGAAATTTATAGTTATTTGATACTAAGATTTTGGTTTCACATTTGAGTTTTTTCTAATTTTCTCTTCTATGTTGCTGTCTAGTTCCATGATTCATAACAGTTGAGAATCATACTCTATAGGAAAGTCCTGATTTAAGATATAATTTCAAGTCTTACGTTTTGTGCTGCGAATAGATAATTGTCTTATATAATGCCTTATTGAGTAGTGCTACCTTCGTAACACATTCTTTTTGCTATCTTTTTTAACATCACAAGGGTATTACTTCGAAGATTTTTGAGTGAATATATCAATTCTGGCAATACATTTTTATAAATTGTCTCAGTCCTAATAATTTTGGGATGGACCTTGTGTGTAAAAAACCTAGATAGGAATAGTCTGCCGTCAAAAAATATTACTGCACATACAGAGATGAAATTTCCGAGATGTGAATTGAATCATTCAGGAAGGTTTGTTGATGGAAATCTCGCTCGCATGCTCGAATCTCTTGTTTTGCATTGATGACGAACGATTTTGACGAATTCAAATAAAAATGAGGTATTATCAAGTTGCATGGAGACCATAAATATGATGTTACTTGTAATGTCAGGATATGATATTTCAAATCCTTTTCTCTCGATGATTGAAATTAATCTCTAAGGACCGAATCGCTACTAAGTATTTGCTCACCAAATTTGTTTTCGCGACCTAGCACTCGTGTTGAACCAGGTTTTACCATTAAGATAGTTTATGTTGATAGACTTCTATTCGTGGATGTGTGTATATATATGTATATATCGAAATATATTTTGCACACGTCAGAGAATAGACTTGTTAAGGGTTTAGGAAATCATTCCGTCACATCTCTGCCGCTTGCAGCGGAGAAGAGCGCTTTTAGTGGCCTCACTTGCGATATTCACTCGCCCGCACTGAGATAACTCAAACGAATAAAATAAGAAAATGGAACTCGAGATGGTGAAAAACTCCTCGGGAAGTAGAACGTAGCAGGATTCCTGATTGTACTTCCAAACTCACCCACACTACCTTACAGTCGCCCGCCCCCTCCTCTCTCTTCGCCATTCACTCGCTCCGCGCGACGACTTATTCCTCCGACCAACCGACTCACCCTCCCTCCCCCGACCGCCCCCTCAACCTATAAGAGATGTCTTTATTTCTGCCGATCCTCGCTCTTACAGTTTCGCACGTCTGACGACTCCTCCTACTCACTCCCACCCTGCCTCCCATCTTCTCAGCCAGCAGGCCGTTCCACAGTACACTCCCTCGCTCACACACACACACACACACACACACACACAGACGTACATCCCTTTCCATCCCCTAACCCCCACCTCTCCTTTCTTCATCCCCACCCCCGCCTCTCTCGACACATCGCAAGGAAGATGAACTCCCCTTGAGTCACGTTCTCCGCCGTCGAAGCGAGGACGGATTGATTCCACTCGTGGTTCTCGCCGCCGCAGACGAGAGAGGGACTCTCACCCACGTTCTTATCCGACAGTCACAGTTTATTCTTCCCCCTCCTCGCAAGCCCCCTTTCCCACCCACCCACCGCTACACGTCTCCTTCCCATTTCTCTCCTCTCCCTCTCTATCCATCCTTCAAACCTTTTCAGCAGGTCGCACCACCACATTCGCCCTCATCTTCACCCTGCAACCCCTCCTCTTCCCCACAACCAATCCACCCGCCACCCACGCATCAATCCCTTATTCTCGCACACGTCCCATTGTTTCTCCCCCGCCACTCTCCCTTTTCAGCTGTCTCACTCCGTCCGCCTTATATAACACCCACATCTACCTACTCACTACTGGGCGCAGCAAACCCCCCAAAAAGTTGTACTCTGCCCCATCTCTCTCCTTCTCCCTCCTTTCTCTTCTGCCACTCCGCTTCTGCTCCTGCTCTATTCCTCACCCCCTTCCTCTTTCTAAAATCGGTGATTCCTCTCCTACCCTGTTCTCCACCTTTGTCCTTACAGCTTGAACCTTTTCCCATTTGCGATACTCGTCCCTCGTTTCGCTCTTTTTAATTACGTTTTTCGTTTCAGGGTTAACAATATTATCATGAGAATGTAGGAATTTCTGTGAATCTCGGTCAATCGACGATCAATTTCTTTCATTCACACGGAGTGAGTATAGCTCTTAATATATATGCAAAATATGCGAAAAGTATGTACCTAAACAAGTAACTAGCGGTAAAAATTGCACTACTTGGAATTAAAATGATTTCAAATCCTTATGGAAGTTTTCTCAAATAATGGCGGTGTAATGATCATCATGTAGTGATAGTTTTACTAATCAATTTTAAAACGAAATATTTTTCAAGATTTTTTACCTATTGAAGCTCGGTTTTGGACGGTCTTCAACTGTTTTTGTTTTTATATTGCTGTCATTTCCTTTTGTTTTTCCTACATTATTTCCTACTTCTGGCCTTCGCAATTCCCACATAAATTAACGCGCTTCCAATTCTACAGAGCCTCTTCTTTTCTTTCCTCTAACCCGTTTACCTAACGTTTTTCCTTCTTTTGCGGCTTCGTTCTCCTTTCTATCTTCATCTGTTCAACATCCTACCTTTCAATATATTCTCCACTCATTTTCTCTGAATTTTTCGGATTATTGCAATAACGAAGAGGAGAATGAATAGCGTCTATATATTCATCACGAATTTAGTATTCATGTTAGCGCACAATAGAAATTATAGCGGTCAATTTCAGGAAACAGGAAAGACCGGAGAATGTGGTAATTTATTTTTTTTTATGAACGCATACCATTGAAACATATTAAGAGCAAAGGTAATCGTGGCCATAAAAAGATAGGTAGTTTGGTTCTTTCCACACCAATTTACTCTCGCGTGGTATTTGTTTATATTATTGTGTATAATACGTCATAGCTCTGCGTGTTAACTATAAGATGCTTATATTTTGGTTTCTCTGCTCTTATAAAATTGGCTGTGGGTCTTAAGAAGTATCATAGACGGATGTGGTAACTTCTGTATTCAGAAGTTACCACATTCCCTGCCACTTATTTTCAATTTAATCTAAAAAATTGTTAGTTCTAATCGCCAAGTATTTTTTTTACATGGCTGTACCTTACCTTAAGTGAACTTGGTCCATGGTACTTCAAATTCGCCCTCAATTAATCCTGCCTTAAAAATGCCTTGATCACCATAACTACGTCGCGTTTTAATATTCTCACTTAATTCATCTGAGTGCATCGGAGTTGATTCCGTGCTGCATTCGTTTCGGGGATTGATTCCCAGAGTCGTAAACCCAAATGTCAACCACATTAAAGGAACCCTACAGCTAGTTTAATCGTACGACTGACGGTTCGATCCCGTCGGTATCTAATTTTTTCTACTCCCGAATTCTCAATCATGCACTCAAATAATTTATTTCTCTACTGAAATACTTTTTTTTGCTTTGCATCCTCCAGACAATGCTGTCCTTCACCGCGGTTATCACAACATTCGTCATGTTGGGAATAGTTTTTTTCCTCATGTACCTCTCCTTATATCTCGCCCTTTTAATTCTCAGTCAAAATTCATCTACCCACTCCTCCTTCTATCTCAATGGTCACTCATCCATAAGATTCTCCCTCTACTCAATTTTACCTCTTATTCACTCACTCCTACCCCCCACTTCCTCCTTACTGAGTAAGACTGCTCTTTCTGCTCTTCAAAAGCCTGGTCCTTCTGCAGGAAAACTGTCTTGTCCTCAATTTTCCTTTTGGCTCACAATCGCGTAATGGACCGCGTTGTCGTTGCAATGCACGGAGGAAGTAATGGCACTCTTTAAAACTAGAGATGTGGCGTTGCATGCGGATGGCAAGTGCATTTAAGGGTTGTTCTTTGCTTCACTCCTCCTTTTCTAGGCCTCTATAAATGCCTCCTCCCTTTGTTCTCATTTCTCTCACACCTTATCTCTATTTGTTTCCCCTCCGGTTTCATCTCAACTTGAGAGGAGTCGCTGAGAGAAACTGAAGGGAAACAGACAGCTGCGACGTGACAGAGAAGACAGAGGGTGGGAGGAACGTCAATTCCATGAGAACACCAAAATGTCCACACGCTTCTAAATTAAAATTACCAGCTTGTGCTTCGCCCAAACTATAAAGTCAAATGAAATTCCACTTTGACTGAAATTTTACCTTTGTAAGAATTTGCGAAGGTTAAGTAAACAACCGCTCGAATTGTCAGAGACAAATAGTATTTGTGATAACATCGTGTCAGTTGATTTTTTTAAAATTGGTAACAGGTCCCAGAGTGCCAAGTGATTAGGAATTACGAAGGTGAAATATTACCTATATTCAAATCTGGTATTATAAAAAACTGAACAATTGTACAATTAGAGATCTACGTGCATGTCATTTGATGTCTTTGAACTGGTTTGCAAGTTCTGCAGTCATTTCGATTGCCAAGGTTTTCCGATACAAACTGTCATCGTTGAGATTCAATTGGCAGTGTTTGCTGATGTTTGCTTCAGAAAAAATAATCTTCCGGTTAACGTAGAATTTTTTTATCATAAAAAGTATCAATTATCTTAAAGAATGTTTTCTCCTCTCAAGGGACACAATGCTAATATCACACATAAGAGAGCACATTTTTTAAAGTGATTGTGTATGAAGTGTTTTCATAGATGCATTATTAGCTCAGATGCAGTTAAATTTGTATTAGAATGCCCTGAAAAAGTGCCATCGATTCTCTAAAAGGTATTTCTCTAGGTAATATAAGTGCAGTGACAAATATTTACTCTCTTTTATTTACTGAATTTTTATCAAGACACAACTCGACAAAATGATTGTTTTAAATTTGTGAGTAACTTCGTGGGAATATTTGAAGGCCGATGCTAAGTACCAGTTTTCTTAACTCATATCATCCCCACCATTGACAAAATTCAATTTAGGAATAAATAATTAATGATAAACCTACCTTATTGAAGCTACACGACTCATCTTATCTTATTCAAGAAATTGATATTTTTTATATTTTATCCGAATAAATTGGTCTCTTCTCTTCCAAAGTCAGTAATTACGTTAAATATCTTCCCTAATTGAAATATGCAAGTAGTATCCTCCTCTATTTCTTACCTATTGTTTTCATTCTTTCATGTCGTGTTGCTTGAGGGAAAGAAAATCATACTCTCGTGGAAATGCGTACTAAGAGAAACTTCCACGAAATATCTTATCTATACCTACACTCTACCCTGCAAGCCTTCGCGAGGACAGGGGGTGTTAGGTAATCAGCATTTCGGCTTCTATTCCTCTACTTCCACATGCCTGTGGCCCCCCGCAATCCTTCGAAGAGGACCAAACATCATTCATGCAACATCTTTTGTACATATTGAGTTTATTTTAGCTGCAATTTAGAGTTGAAATATGAAGCTGCAATGGGTGGACAGCCAAGAAACTGCTTGATTTGGTTGATAAGAAATCTCAAATCAAGTTCTCGCAGTTTTAGTGTTGTGTTAGGGACTATTTTTGATGATCAATCGGTAATGTTACGTTTCAACAAAACTTAGGCAGTATACATTTCATTTATGCGAAACCAGTAAATTAATGCTGTTTCTTCAACATGAAAATGATCCACCTGGTGACACCAGAGAAGATGAGCTTTTAACCTCAAGATAATTTAAAATCGATATTTTTCCTAACAAAAAGTCTAGACTAACGGAGGATAAAGATAGTGATCTTTATCCTCCTTTTTAGATGGGTGTTAGATGAATATTTAAAATATTTCATGCATTACCAAACATGATGATATTGTTCACTTCTATTATCATAAAATTGCAAATTAATGCTTATATATTTTTCCATGATCTCTTATTTTAATTAGGGAATTGTACTCTCAGAGAATTTTTAAATGTTTTGAATATATTTATATCGGACTTTCAGTTGAAAATGTTTGAAAGGAGGTCCGCAAAGGACCAATAGTTGATGATCCTTAATGACAGAAAATTGGAAATAAGTAGCTATTCTATTCAGAATGTGAAATAAAAATGTCTCAGTTTTCCCTGAAAAATCTCAGGAAATAATGCCCTTGAAACGTAATTTGTACCTTGCATTAATGCTAAAGCTAATGCATTTTTAAGACAAAATTAAGTTACGTTTCTATATTTGTCAAATTTGCGCGGTGAATTTTGTAGATCCCAGCTCCATTTTCATGATTTAATTCGTATCGAAGCCATGCACGTGCTATGTCTTCTGTTCTTATTTTCCTTAATTCCTATCAAATTGAACAAAGGAGTGAACATTTCATCTCGGAAGAGAAACCCCTACTACAGTACAATTATAATTGTATTTACTCGACTTCCTCTTTCATCGTGTCACAGTTTTCACAATTGAAAATCAAGAGAAATATTCAAAGTAGAAATCGCATTTAAGAAGATTAAGTGAGACTTAATTGCATGTAGGCGCCAGTCTCTAAAGTTTCCAATCTTTTATGAGGTAGTAAGTTATTATTTCCATCATCTCTTCTCCTCTTCTGAACATGTACACACCTCCTTTGAACAGGAGTTCTGAGGATGAGGAATGCCATTGAGGGAAAGAGGGTGATGTAATAGGAGGGAGGAAGCCAAACCCCCCCCTCAAGTGGATGGGAGAGAGCCAATATGACACGTATATTCTGAAACACTGGTTTTCCTGGTAGGAGGAACTCATACGCTCAATACCGTTTTGCTTCTTCATCTTTGAAAAGGAAGAATTAATTCCCTGCCTGCCTGCCCGCCCGTTTACTCCGGCCTCCCTTCCTTTTCTTATAGAAGCGTCACCATTTCCTTCTTCCTGCACCCACAATCCCCCAAAAAGCACTGCTCACATTCCCCACTTCTGCTTCAGGGTGGGCATACATACACACAAAACTCTTTGGTTCATTTCTATGAGCCTACACAACGAATGCACATTATTTCTCAATCTTCTCTTTACTCTCCGAGAGTTTATGGGATCGATTATTTTATCAAATGGGTTTAACTTATGTTTTTCTAAGAACTTAAGTAACATAATTTTCAGTCAAGCGCGTAGTAACAAGCTTATCCAAAGCTATACTATCAAACTTTTTGTCAGCTTTAACTAGTCCTATTGTAAATAACTTATCAATGGTTTTCATCATATTACCATCACACTCTTCTTAAGGTCTTAGCTTTCTTTTGGTCACTTAGAGCTAAGACCTGTCATATCACGTAATTCCCTCATATCATCTGGATTCGCCTTCTTTTACTGCTTCCCTTTCTTTTTGTGAGTCTTAATATGCTTCTTTTTAGTTTTCACTATACCCTCTTCTTTTTCCTTAATCATCTTATCACCCATCGCATCATTAATCTTAACTCTTAACTTTGCCAAACTTGACTCTACTCCTGTTAGTATAGAGCCAGAAACTAATTTACAAGAGAGCTCTATTGATTTTCTTGGGTCCTCATTTTCTGGTATAGGATAGAAATATCGTCTGGGTCAGATATTGGTAGCACGTACTGCAACAATTAGAATACCCAGTTCTAATATCTAAAGACTAAAATATTTAAAAGAGTTTTTAACGCTTGAGGTACTTGATTTAAAGTTACTCTTTAGTAGTTGTAGTAGTAGTTGTTGTTAACAGGTAATGTAATAATATTCCAGCTTTCCGACAGGCTGATGACAGAGCTGCCTGTCGGAATAAGCGATCGCTTCGTTTCATCTGTATCGAACAAGATTGCATTGCAACCAACTGCTTATCAGGTAAACATTTTTAGGCCACTAATATTGAAGAAATATTTATAATTCTTGCTTTACATTGAAGGAAGAGTTTGCATAATCCATCCCGTGTTTTCTTTCTTATTCTGTTTCATCGGATTACTTTCTCACTTGTTGCTAGTCTTTTCTTAACGCGGTGTTCTGCTCCTTGTGGGCCTTGTGGCTCCTGCCTCGGCAAATGCAAGAGAGAGCGTTTCACTCTCTCTCTCTCTCTTTCCTTTTTCCTTTCGCATATATGAAATATATCCAGTGTGACAAATCGTAATGAGGCTAACTGACGATCGTTCAACCGCTCCGCACCCGACGCCCTTTCCACTTTTCCCTCTTCGCCGCCCTTATCGTTTCCTCCCTCACTTTCCTCGCCCATAAAAACTCACTCGTTTTCCTCTCCTTCAGCTTCATCCTCACTGTGCGTCGTGAGATTCGTAGAGGTGCCCGGGGCAAGGTAAACTCCATGGCGTGTTAAAAATAACTTTCTGGTGGCTGCTGTTACCTCCCCAAGTTATGAATCCTGCCAATTTAATTACTATGTTGGAAGAAATTTCGATGGCAGTGGGAAAGGTACAAATTTTCTCTGAGTGTAAACCACCCATACCTGCGAATCGATGTTCCAATTGAATTTTGAAAAATCTCTTCCAGTGAATCGTTTTAATATATTTTGATGATATATAAAAACTAATCGATAAGTGGATCGGATTCGATAAATGTAAAAAGGAAAAGAGAGTATTTCAAAGTTTTTTTCGAACCTCCGATCAAAAACTGGTTTATTTTCAATGACCCAGTGGTCTCGGTACTCTTCCATAGGCTCGCCGTTGCAAGAATCAATAAGTTTCACGCCGTGTAGGATTCAAACTTGATTTTACCTAAACATCATCGTCTTATGTGTAGATCGTCAGATTGAATGCCTTACGACCACAAATCATTTACATATTACACATTGCGCGGAATATCTAGAAATAAACCCCTTTCGACTAAAAATATTTCCAAAATAGGGAATGGTTTCATTAATGATAATGCTATGAATTATTGTATGAGTTAATTAGAAGTGACTGACATGTAATTACATAGAGTGGTTTAACATGGTTATGTCGAAAAATTGTTGAACAAAGTATGAGTACAATATTAATGTTTTGATAGAAATACTGAAATGTCTTAGTAGATTGAAAAATATTGGAGAATTTCTTTTGCTCTTAATTTTATTTAAAAAAACTATTTTCAGGTACCGTGTATTATAATTAGGTTTGAATGGAGTCGACCCTAATTTCCTATCAAATACCGATTTATCTTTTAACGAGTCTCAAAATTATGCCGAAAAGTCTTAAAAGTTCTACGAGACGGCCGCGTCCTCTTTCGTTATTATAGTGAATTTTATGCCATATAAGTAATCTCTAATATACACCATTATTCCGTTTTTTATTAATATTTTTCGATCAATTTTTCTTTTTTTTCCACGCCCTTCATGTTCAATTATCTACTTTTCTGCTTTTCAAACCTCTCCTTTTTCTTTGAGCTCTCACGTCTCTTGTCCCCTCCATTTTGCTTCTCTCACACTCTTCTTGTAATTAGCGCCTCGGCGGCCTTCTCAAGTGGAAAGAAATGAGCTCTCATTCAACGGATGTATTTTGTGAAACCCTTATCGTTGAGGTTTAAATAACGCCCTTCTCCAATAGGTACAACCTTTCCCCTTCTTCTTACTCCCCTTCCAGCCTCACCCTTGGCTTTTTCCTCTCTCCGCCACTCCTTTGTCTCCTCCCCCCTTCCAACCTGTTGTTCCCGTCTCGGAGGACGTTAAAACGACCAGAAATTCGATCGATGCAATCCTTGCCCCTTCCTCCGCTCATTCTTCACTTGAAAACCTTTTGTTTACTGTTCCTGTGTGCGTATATCGTAAACTTTACCGGAAAAATCTACTAAAAAATCTGGAAAGATAGCTGAATTTAATCAATTACTGGAAGTTTTTCAAGGTACACCAACTTACTGAGCGACCTAAAGAAGGAGTCATCTCGCGTTACAAAACTGTTTCATTGATTCACTGTAATGTTTCGTATTTTTGAAGCTGAATCAATTTGACATACATTTTATTTGCATATTTTATTTGAATGGATTTTCGGGTGACTAGATAGACACGGACAGGTTCTATTTTAGATTTATCTCATAGAAACTCCCAGTACAAATTAAAAAAGTAGTTCTAATGTTTAAAGATTCTTAGAAAAGTAAGGTTTTAAAAATATTTTCCTTTTCTTTAATACTGTACACCTATCGTATAAGATGAAATTAGCAAAAATGCTAACATTCGCTTCGTGACTCATTTGTGCGTTATATGTGCGTGCGTGTATTATGTGTACCATGTATGATGGACGTGGTGATTCAAATGAATATATGAAGTACTATGGTCGTGCGTATTACTGGTTCCCTGATACCTACCGTCATGCGTCCTTTGGGGGTAATTTATCAATGTAGATGTGGAACCGGTATTACCGGAAAGCTCTTGTGAGTGGAGAGTCGGCAATAGTTACTAGAATAGAACTAACAGTCCAAAATATAAAAGCAAAGAGCCCAAATATTTCTGCATGTATTTCAATTTTTCTGGAAATTTGATTGAACTTTATTTCAATTGGATTTAGTCAAGTTTTTCGTTGGTAAAAATTCAGGGAATTTATTACGTTGATATATTTTCATGCCGCATGAATAGACTGATGTAAAATATGTTTTGAGGTTCGGAAATTGTTTTCATGGATGTTATATTTATATATTGTTCTAATAAACAATCCTCATGAGATTCATTTCGTCGTTTGTAAATCTAATTTCTTTACGTTTCGCCACGAGAGAATGCATGAGATCAGTACCTTTTATACAAGAAGCTTCATGTTGTTCAATAACGGTGACCACAGAGCGTCCGAATTCAGTCTCCCACGTGTCTCCTTTTCCCCGGCGTCTCAGTGCAACGTTTGCCGCCGCTTTGGATGCAAATGCCTTGTCGGCAGCCGATGAAATCGCTGCTCGTTCGCCTCATACACCTGGCGGATCCCGCACGCCCCAACCCCTCGTCCCGATCCCCACTCCACCAATCGCACCATTATTTTACCTTGCTCAGTCGTCGAGTGGCGTCGCGGCGCCAGCAAGTTTCGGAAGACGGCTGTTTCTCATCCCTCGACCCCTTCTTGGGACACCCATATGCGGAATGCTCCTTTGATCTTGTTTCCGTTCACTTTGAGCATCGTCGGTGGCCAAGATGGAATGCCTCTCCTCGTTTTATTTAGCTTCTTTCGCCTTTCTTGTTTATGGCCATCACGACCCGTTTGTTTTGATAATTTATTTTTCGTTCGGGCGGAAAAGGGGCAATTCCTTAAAACAGCTCATTCTTTCCCGGCCAGCACTAGGGGGATCTGGTTTACTTTCCTATCTGAGCTCCTCGCCATCCATTGGAATTAGTCAACTAATGAAGATGGCCTCAATGTGAATGGGTGGGGGGGGGGGTGAAGTGAAAAAAATAAAAACCTCAAGTTTCATTCTAATCTATCGTTGTCGTATACAGATCGATTAAAGCGCAAAGCATTTTTGCGGTAATTTTATAAACGGTCGTCGAACATTTTGCATGGCAAGTTTTACTCTCTTATGGTGCACCTAAAAATGGCATACATTTTTACATTATTAATACTCAATTTGCAGCTATTTATATGGAAATTTTTTAACATAAATGCGATACTTATAATGTGACAGCTTAGTAACTTTAATCATGACTGAATCATTAAATCAAATAATTTTAGTTTGGCATGAAGATTGGTCATTGCTGATTACCTTATTATTTATTTAGGTCTCTCAAAATTTTCATAATCTTATAGCTCGCTGTTTTACGATAATAATATATCTATTTACCAGATAAGAGGACTAATTTGTTGAATGTAGATACTATACTTATTTTTAAATTATCCAATAGTTAATGCTTTGATGATGGAAGTGGGAAATAGGATATGATAAAACATTAAAGTTAGGCATTAATCATGGTTCACTTGGTTATCCGCTGAGTTGTAGATGATAACAATAGAACTGTGCAATTCCGAACAACAAGAATTGTTTTACTGGGATATTATGTAGATTGTGACTGCAAATTTTGTGAACGAATTCTCGAAATGAATCGAGACTTATTTCTTCGAATTTTATTTGTTGTTTTGCCGTTGAAGAAAATTCATTTGCAAATTTTAATCATTAATTGCTATTTATCAGTATCTGTAATCTGTATGCTACCCAACAATAATTGCAGAGCGTTGATGCTTCTAAGTTCTCGCCGAAGAAAAATGTCCCTCGAACATATTTCTTTTACGCAGTATACTCATGCAAGACATTTTGTCTATTCCCTCAGACGTTTGTCGGTTAGTGCAGGAGTGTCTTGTGCCTAGACAGAAGCAATAAAATAAATATGTATGTATACACACATATGTGTGTGTGTATATATATAACACTGGGAAGGCACATTAAAAACAAAAATATATGAATTGAAAACACTAAAAGGTCACTCGCATTCTCGAAAGTTTAAGCTTTCGACTTTTTCTTAAGCCTTCTTCAGCTAAGATGTGAATCTCACAGCGCCATTTTACGTGATTTCCATGTATATTTTTACGTGTATATATATATATATATATATATATATATATATATATATATACATGCACCCATATACTCACATATATATACACTCCGTTCTTGGTGATCCATAAAAAGAATTAGCGATGTTAGGTAATTAGCAGTTAAGATTTTGGATATGTAATATCTTTTCGCTGGACGTAAACATGATATAAATACTTAAAAATGGAAAGTTTTAAGTAGCAAAAATGAAGTTGAAGTTGATGATATCGGGATATTTAGGGGAACGAAGATGAGGAACGATGGAAAGTTCACAAGGAGAGGGTGTCAATGAATTCATATGGAAGCTGAATAGACAGAGAGAATCGGACACCGAGAGGAATAGGGCGAGCGGCGTCAGTGACTTCTAATCCACCCGTTGTATCACGTCATACTCATTCTTCCCCACGCTCCTTCCTCACGTTCTCTCCATCCCTCCCCCCTCTCGTCCTTCCCTTATTCTTTTTGCTCTAAGCCCCAGAGGGCCTCCAGAGGCAAGGAAGCGAGCGAGCTCACCCGCAGAAAATACACTGGACCGAGCCAAGGACACTGGGGACACAAATAAGGAGGAGAGGGGGGTATGGTGGCGACGCCACTGCGTCCTTTTACCTTCCTTCCTTCCTACCTGCCTCCTTGTCTGCTAGCCTTAACACCTTCCCCTTTCCTCCTCCGCTATCCACAAGTCTTCACCCGACTCACTGTCCTCGACGGAGGACATCCTCTCCTCTTCGAGACGAAGACACTCGTCGCCCATTCTCATTCTCGCGAGTCGTTGCTTGTCCGACTCCCTTGCCGTCCACCCCACAACATCCAGTGTCATTCTGTTCTGGAAGATTCCTTGAAATAATAATAACTTCCAACGTAGATCCAAATGTTAAAATTTCGTCATAACCTAATCTTAGCTATCTGAGGATTAATATAATGCATCTTTTGGATTTATTAAACTTTTCATGTCGCTACATTGTACTCAATAAATCAAATTATTGTCTGTATGCTCTCGCAAAAATCTTACATAACCGTATTTATGTGTTCATTTTTAGTATTTTATCTACTATTTTTGTTTTCGTGACTACATTTTGTCTCCAGAATTAAGTTTTTTCCAAATCTTTTATTGAATATCCAATCTTCATTTTTTACATATTTCTGTATTGGTGATCTTTTTTTTTGTTCAAATGATGCACTCCTATGAGCCCACTTTTTCAGAATTACCATTTTATTTTATCCCCAAATATGCCACCGTATGCGATCAGACTTGTAGAAAATGCAATTAATAAGGTATTTTCAGGTTTAATCGGATTGCATTACTATATGGCGATCAACGAATACTCTGAAATAGATCCATAGCATTAAGAAAAAAATATTACCAGTAGTGAACATCGCCATGTTAGTACATAAATAATTAGATCAAAGCAATTAGTTTTTTAAATTAATTGATTTGAGAAATAACGGTAGCGAGAAAATGTACGTTTATCATGCGGAAAATGGATTGGATGTGAATAAAATATTATTGCTATGAATGGAGTAAATTAAACTGTAACTTCTCTGCCGTAAATTTAAATCCTATGCCATTTGGAAAAAATATCTCTGGGTCTCTATTGATTAAATTGATTTTGAACGATGATGTAGATTCGAATCAATACTAACTTTTTCATCAATATATTTTGGAAGATTTATAAACTTTAAGGTGTAAACACTATGAAATTCAACCTTTTCAAAAGGTTTAATGCACTGTGATACATATTCTAAAATGTTAGGATTATCGAGAATTGAAACCAATTGAAATTTGCATACGGTTTTAAGCAATATTCATTTTTACTGTCTACCAAATATATTTCGGCAGATATTTTGTAAACCAATGTTCCTATAAGAGATGCCACATCAGTCTTATTACTCTTATAACGTATTTGTTTGAAATCAAACTTTCTTATTCTTTTGGAGTAACCCCATGCCGTTTTGCTTCAACTTAATTTAACTTATTTTTCTCTCTCTCTCTTGCCATTATTGCCTTTCCCTCACTATCCCGATATTATTCTCACTCATTGAAAGCAGCGAGATGAAATTTCACTCCCATCGGACTTCCAAATCTTTATCTTTATTTTAGAAAGTGTTTACGTAGTTGTGGTATATTTTTTTGCGATGGTGGCTGGGGTGAAGTCGTTCCGGTGGAAGGAGGATGAGAGAACGAGGGTTTGTGCGAATGCCCAGCGTCGAAGGATAAGGACGGATATAAGAAGGGAGGCAGGGATAGGTAGGAGGAGAGAGGCTAAGGGTGGGGGTGTGTGTGGGATTTGTTGGGGCGAGTGGCCAATACACCGCTTGTCCATTAACTGATAAATCTGTTTGCCGTCTCGACTCCACTTCTCAGCTTGAGATTACTAGCTCCCCTTGGAGCGTCTCTTACCGCTCGGCCTCCTCCATTTCCCTTGGTCTAAAGATTTCCTTGAAAATTGGAAAAATGGAAATCATGGTCGTGGTACTGAATCCTTTTCTTCGTTATTAAGACTAGTTAAACTAGCTTTTCAGTGGCAAACTTTGTATTTGGACACTAACCGAATTTCGGATCCCATCTCCGAACGTAACGCTATCATTTCAATAGTTTAAACACGGATTCGACGAACAGATATTTTATGTTAAGGTTGGACATACTTATGTAATCCGTCACATTTGGCATATGAAAATATTTTCTCACATTTTTCGTTTTCGTTATGAGTATTAAATATAGAATAAGTTTCTTTGGAATTGGAAAAGTTCTTTCTGTATTACTTCAGGATTAGCTAAACATATTGTACCAATTTAATGATTCTGTCTTATTTTAATGGTTAATTTTCTAATTTGGGATGCATTAATGGTGGGACACTTAAAATCTGGTTGTTGGTTGTACTCAATTCATTGAACGTTTTTGAAATGTATTACATTTGATGGATTGAAATTTTTCTTCCTAAAGTTTTAGGTAACGGTTACATTATTTTAAACATTTTGATGGCACAGATATTCACGTATTGTATCCATAGGATGTTTCAGGGTAAAGTTATCTGAGAATCTGGATGGAGTGGTGAGTTAAACACTGATTTTCCAACCTTAGGGACCGGGTTTTTAAATCCTGGAGGTGGTAGGATTTAACAGTGTTATCCTGATTTCTACTTCGGGTGCCAAGTGAGAACGCTTCGAGTAGAGTACACCGTCTATCGGATGCGACGTTAAATTGTGAACCCTTTGGCGACCCTCGTTAACAGTAGGCTAATGATACTGCCAGGTTTCTCTTCACCCATGTTCCATTCCCTGAATACCCTACCCCTACCGGCCCAAATTACCTTAGCTGTCGGTCTCTCCTTTTAGCAACTACCATTGAATTTAAGCCGAAGACGATGGCCGAGTTAGCCACTGAAACGTCGATGCTAAACGACGCTACCCAGTGTGCTCTCGAGAACTACGGATTGTCGATTCGCTGGAAAAAGATAATTCAAGCATAATTTCGCGTCCAAAAAACGGTCATTTAAAATAAAAAAACTTCTTTCTTTCCAAAGTGCTACAATCCAAATTACTACCATTTATTTAATCTCAAAATACCGGAAGTCTAGACTCTTGGGAAAAATAATTAAGCACCACGAAGCGGTTGAAAGTAATTTAAATATAAGGGACCCAAAGTGAGATAAAAGAAGTTTAAAATGGGCGAGTACTACATTTACTCGTGAACATCTCCTCGAAATAAAAGAGAGCAATTCTTTCTATTCCGTTTGGGATGACCCTCACGTCTTATTCTGTGCAAAAGAATGGGAAATTTCCTCAAGATATATGTGCGTGAACGTGTACATATATCTTGAGAATATACATACGTACAATAAAAGAAAGCATCTCGGCGGGAATGAATCTCTCCGTCTTTCTCCCTTTTTAGGGCGAGTGCGTGCGTGCTAGGATCTCCTCCTCCGCCCCCCCCCACAATCTTCTTCCCCACCGTCTTCCCCCTACCACTCCCCATTTTCAGCTTCCCTCTCTCTGTCTCTTTTTCCTTCAAGGAGGGAAGACTTTCCTCCCTCGTCTTCGTCGCTCGAGAATGGGATCTGTTGCGGATCGCTCGGCCGAGATGAATTTAAGCCCGGATTGGCGGTGACACGGGAGTGTGTGTGTGTATGTGTGGGGATGCATGTGTGTTTTGTGGTGGGGTGTGGGGGAAGCCCTGGACGAATGGGGGGAATGGTTGCGGGGGAGTGTGTGGGTGGAAGGGAAGAAGGGATTTAGGTGGGGGTGTGGAATAAAGATCTGCCGGTGGGAGGTAGGAGGGCGTGGGTGGGAGGGCGAGAAAGTGGCTTCGGGGAAGGAGAGGTCAGGTTGGGCTGTCACTCGGAACGGGAAGATGCGTGGTGTGGCCGAAAGGAGGGGAGGGGATTATAAACGCGGGTCGGAGGTAAAGCGGATGGGGTAGTCGTTCAGCTTATTGGGAGGTTGAAGGCAGAAGAACGGTCCGGCTGCCGCTTTCTCACAGATAAAACCTTATTTTTTTGCTATATCCCACAGATATACTTTATTATTATTAAAAATGTTTTTGTTGCAATGAAGCAATGTTTTTTTTACAAAAGTTGACATTTTTTTCATCAACGACATGCATTTATCGGTAATGTAAAAAATAATTTTTCTTTTACGGGTGGTGACCTAAGACCCCCCTAAGGCCACTCGTCCTTGTGGAGTATTATGTAGATATGTAGGTAATGACACTAAAACACAAACACGTTGCATCAATGGTAGACCCATTAGTACTTAGTGGTAAAGGCTCACACAACTGGCGTGAATTAAACAAAATTACCACATTGTTCAAAATAAATTATGGAAGTAATAAATATATAAAAAACACCGTAATTGTATTTAAAATTCTCAAGAGTGTCATAGAATTGATAATATTTATTTATTTTCTCCATAAACCGAAAATACACTATGCGTCTAATAAAAACGAAAAAAATATGTAATGAGTCGGAAGACCTTTTTGGGTGTCACGTGAAGGAATTTTAGTGGGGAGAAATAACTCAATATGTTTTCCCCATAGGGAGGCAGTAATAATCAGTAATTAGAGAAAACTGTGAATTCGAGCTGTATAGGAAGCAAATATTTTAGTTTTCAAAATGTTTTAGTTTTATTTTATGCGGAAACCCTAAAAGTTGACCTTTAGAGCCCGCATTTTATCAAAGAGGGAGACCAGGGGTGGAGTTGAGTAGGGTTAACTCGGTGAGTGCTTTTGAAAGTGATGGGTCGACGGGCTGATGCTAATAAATCGTTTATTTATCGCTGGTGTCCTGGAGGCTACAACCCTTCGAGTTCGCCTTATTCTACCCTTTATCTGTTTTCATTTTGCTTAATTCTGATTTCCCCAGATTGAGCGAGAAAAGAGAGTGATGGAGAGTTTTAAGGAATACTCTAGAAGGAAAAAGGTTGAATTAGAGACATGAATTTATCCAAAATGCTATTTGCTAGAGCAGCTACTGTATTTTAAGGCCTAATATTTCATGTGTCGCCACTGCGTAACGTTCCGCGAGTGCAATGTTGTCTTTCCCCCGGCGGAATGAAATAAGAACCTTACTGCTAGAAATAGGTGAACTGCGAGGAACAAACAAGAGTTTATTTTATGTAACCTATTCGACGATGTTTTGATCTTGAAAATAAACTGTAGGAATGATATATAAAACAGTTTCTGGCCGTGAATTAGTGGAAAATCTTCATATTGAAATTGAAAATTAAATAACTTGGCTTTTCCACTTAGAAATTTTTATTTTATTTTAACATCATACCTGATGATGTTATAACACACCGAAACCTAGCTAAATAAAAAAAATCTATGTGGAAAAGCCAAGTTGTTTAATTTTCAATTTCTGTATAAATGAATAAATTTTCTCTTTTCTTACGCTGTATTCCTCGGAAACTTAGATGCACATGAAAAGAAATGCATTGGTTATTGTAATAAAAAACCCTGCACTGTTTTATTCGCATTATACGAGGGTCATCCGGAAAGTAGTACCCGTTCGTGCCGCATGAAGTGCTGACGACGCGAGTAGCCGCTGGACGAGGTCAGATAGCTTCAGTGGCTTGTCTGCCTTCTCTGAGCCAAGTTGCGTGACGCTAGCATTGCCTGTGTTGTTTCTGTGATTGTTTACAATGTTTAAAAAAATTGAGAACGCCGCCAGTTGTGAAGTGAGGGCAGTGATTAAATTCCTCAATGCAAGAAACGTTCGCCCATGTGATATTCATCGCCAATTAAAGGAGGTGTATGGAGACAATGTAATGGACGAGTCGTCTGTTCGGCGGTGGTGTCGCAACTTCAACATGGGGAGGGGGAACACACACGACGATGAGCGTTCGGGGAGACCGTCTGTCATTACAGACCAACTGGTGAGCTCAGTTGACGAATTCGTGAGGAACGATCGGCGCGTCACAATTGATGACATCTGTGAGCATTTTCCCAATGTTTCTCGAACAATTGTTCATGAAATTGTTAAACACCATCTGCATTATGCAAAAATTTGTGCAAGATGGGTCCCTCGCATGCTTACAGATGAGCACAAAACCAAGCGTATGGCTGCAGCACTGACGTTTTTGGGACGTTATTCTGATGAAGGAGACTCTCTCTTGACTCGCATAATTACTGGTGACGAAACATGGGTTTGTTATGCATCACCTGAGAGTAAACGACAGTCAATGGAGTGGCATCATGCTCATTCACCAAACAAACCAAAAAAATTCAAGACAGTTCTGTCCACCAGGAAACTCATGGCAACCATTTTCTGGGATCGACGAGGTGTATTGCTTATTGATTTTATGGCCCGTGGAGACACTATTAATGCCAATGCGTATTGTGAAACATTAAAGAAATTACGGCGGGCAATACAAAATCGGCGGCGAGGTCTATTGTCTACTGGTGTCATTCTCGTTCATGACAATGCCAGGCCTCATGCAGCTGGGATAACACAAAAACTTTTGCAGCAATTCAAATGGGAAACTTTCGACCATCCACCGTATAGCCCGGACTTGGCCCCTTCAGATTTTCATCTCTTTACAAAGCTTAAAGACTTTTTGGCAGGAAAAAGATTTGACAGCGATGAAGAACTTAAAGAAGGAGTGACCCTGTATCTCAATGAGCTGGCGGCGAAGGACTATGCAGCAGGAATACAGAAACTTGTCACACGTTATGACAAATGCCTTAATTTGCTTGGAGATTATGTTGAGAAGTAGTTTAAAGTATCCTCTTTCAAATAAAATTTTTTATGTTTGTTAATATTTACTTTTGTGTCTTTATTTCACGAACGGGTACTACTTTCCGGATGACCCTCGTATTATGCTTGTGGTGGAATTTCCGTGCAAAACAAGAAAGTATGTTACGTATATAAGTTCCCGTCATAAGTTTGATCTCATTTTTAAGCATCAGAAACTTTATTTAAACAAATGAATTACGGATAAATAAAGGCGTCCTCTTTCAGAGCACCCGTTCGGTGTCTCAAGGGATAAATTTTAGTTAAACATCGGATGAAATTACGGAGTAGCTATAAAGAATACTTACCTTCGAGGTGAAATGTGCCAAGGCTTGGTTAAGCCGATGGTGGGTTTGGAGAGCAGCAGGAGCAGGGGGGGAGTGAGGAAGGAGGATTTAGGGGGAAGATTCACAGGGGCAGTGGTTAAGGAACGGGAGCACCAAGATTGCAGCAGGGTTGGTAGGTCGCCGGGGACAGAGGGCGGAGGAGATGGTTGGAGAGGGTGGAGAGAGAGCGGAGAGGGATCCTAGGGGGTGAGAGATTGGTTCTCACACTCCCCTTCCATTGTTGCCATTTCCATGATGTCTCCCCTCGTCTCATCGGGAGTATTTTTTCATAATACACGTTCAAGCGTCCCTCGCCCTTTTGTGTAGGATCCAAATGTCGGGTAGATCCTTTAGCGCTCAATATTTTCATGTTGCCCTGGATATCCCCCTCGAAGGAAAAAAAATAGCGGTAGGTATGATCAGATTCCGTGTCTAAGCCCTTTTTCCGTTTGAAATGGTTTTTATCACCACCTTCTTCCCTTGGACTTCATCCTATTTCCATCCGGTTCATGATTTTATCGAAAGCTTCAGATTATTCTTTTGTTTTTATTTGTTCTAAAGAAGGCTAGGTACGTTTGGGAAAGACTTTCAGAGAAAAGTGAAAAATGAAACGTAACTACCTCACGAGTTCATAGTAATAGGAGCGAAATATTACAATAGATTAGCCATTTATAATTTATAAATATATTTAGCGTTATCTTGTATTAAAAAAATTCAGTTACTGGAAATATTCCATTATTTACTGCTGTACTTCAAACTCTGTGTTGTGAACGCTCTTTTGTCTTGATCATTTCTGTTTCTCTTGGGGAAAATGAATCGTGGTGATACTGACATGGTTATCGTATTCAATGAGAAGGAGTATCATATTTTATTTTGAAAAGACCAATTTTAATTCTTCGACACGGTAGCATTTGCTACTAAAACAAAAAAAAATATACTTAATGTGGTGTTACATCTATATCTACATAATACCTCGGAAGCTTCCGTAAGGACGTATGGTGGGGAGTGATAGATCAGTGTAGTTTGGTCAAATACTCGAAAAATGTTAATCACTTGACAGGAAGTACTTGCATGCAACGATATTCAATAATAGGATACGTTTTTTCAAATTATGCCGTAGAACTGTCAAAAATATTGGTCTTATAAACAAATAAAATAATACGGAGGAATGATAATGCAGGATATGGAAAAAATATATAAACTGCCATTTTAAATTATAATGGTCCAATTAAACGACTGCCTAATCCTCCTTTCTGATCTATTGATAATATAGTATATAGGATTTTACAGGCCCTCAAAAAACTAAATACGTAATTTCCATGTCTTTGTTGTCAACAGAGAGATCATAATTGTTACCAAAAATATCCAAAATTCATCTGTAGGAAAGCCCGATATTGAAAAGTATGGGATTACATTGCAAAGTTTGGAGAGACTGCAACAAGTGCAGTAAAATTCAACCATCCTTGTATAGCCATAGCTTTAGTAGAAAGCATGCCTAAGTGGACGTCGGTTTCAATTTTTGATTGCCTCTGCTCGCCTGAATGATCAACGTGCTCGTTTTATTTGACTAAGATGATTCGCTAACAGTTACTAATTATGAAGATGTGTTCGGTGAATGAATATTTGCACCACACATTTTGCACTCCTTAAGAGCGAGGATGCCTTTATTTTTTATCTTCTTTTCCCAGCCAATTTACTGTGTCTTCTCGTGTACTATAATGTCTTATCATATTCCCGCATCTCTCTTCAGTTGTTTTCAAAGTAGAAGGTCGTGTAACTTTGATTCGTTTTACGTAGAGGGTGTTTGACAAACTTGTTAAATCCATATTCTGGCCGATAAGTGGTCTGAAATTTGTGCGAAGTCATTTTTAGAAACACAGTAAATTTCTAAGGCTAATTCGGTAAAATGTCGTGTATTTGACATAGCCAATTCTTTTCTGAGAAGGCATTCCTTTAGGTGAAGAAAGTTAATGAAAGCAGTACAGATATTCGAAATATAGTAATGGTCTTCATTCTCAAAACTTCATGAATTTAAGTGCGGAAGAAAAGGCGGCATGAAATAAGTTGTTAATCAGGATGGTAAATGGAGCAGGAAATAGACAGAAATAACCGTTATTACTAGTCCGTTATGAAGTCTTCAAAATGTCTTTAAGATGGAAAAGCGAGGCATGAGACTCCCAGGAGTAATGAAATTTTCATGAGAGTTAATACAGTATTTTCATTATTTTTTAATTCTTAAATATTTAAGTAGCCAGTCACTGGAGAATATGCTGTCACTTCTACGTGTAACGCAGAAGCAATAACAAATAACTGTCGTAGATGGATGACTAAATTAATATTATCTAACTTCGAGATGGTAACCACAAGCCGCCATAGAAGTGGCACATGAATAATCACTCTTTGATTATCAAACGGCTGAACATAAGTTCACATTGTCTCCTTGAAGCTTATTTTTCGTGCTTACAAATTGCGAGGAACGATGCAGAAGAGTTATGAAATGTCATAGTGTGAGAAAATAGCTTCGGAGATAGGCTGGAATACATTGGAGCTTATGCATTTAGATGTTAATTCTCTCTCAAATTTCTTCAACTGAGCGTGTGTTTCTTTTCCAACGGGTATTACGGTGTTAGAGGAGTCACGGGGATGGACGCGGCAGGAGCGGAAGGTATAGACAGTGGTTGGTCCGAGAATTTCGTGCGCCAGTGAACGGCAGGGTCAGATTGTCACCCGGACGTGCGTGTGAGGGTGTTCTCGGCAGAGATTAGCCCCAGGGGTCCCACCCCCTCACTCACAATCCATCCCCGGCTAGGAATTCTCGGTAGCTTCCCTCAATTCTTGCGCACGCACATAAGCGCACATAAAGATCACGCAAACGAGAATAAAGGGACGTCAGTAGCTGCGGACGTGAGGGTGGTCTTCTATACTTCCAGCGGTTGTGACACCCGTGGAGTGACTTTGGTTGATGCATTGCTGTTGAACGGGTGAGGTGAGGCAGGTAAGGCACAGTCCGACAGTATGCTCACCTCTCTTTTGCTCTGACTTGTCTCCTTCCTTCTTCTCAGTTAACGAGAGACTTGAGAAGCTTTTGACGCGAAGTTCGGTTTAATCAAAGAATTTTGGTTCCGTTATGTATTTATCGCTTCGTACTCGAAAATTTATTAGCTCTTTTTCTTAGAATATGTCCATGGGCCTCTCGTTTGCAAATAAGATGGTTTACAGCATAGCCGTAGTTTTACTGTTGCTCAAATATTTACGTAACTTTTTTTTTACCGCCGCTATAAGATTTTACTCAAATTGAAATTTCGCAAAATTGAACATCTTGTTTTTTTACTGAATCCGCCAAGTACTTTTTTTGTTTTCAGTCTTCAAGGACTCGGTTTTGGCTAATATTTTTGGAGAATTCATTTTTAATTCATCACATTAAATGTTATTGTATTGTCTCGAATTTTTAATTTGTGCATTTATTTGTGCTACTTATGTTAACAGCAGCTCTTAGGGACCACACAAGATATAATGAAAATTCAATATAACCCATCCACCATAACCCATCGGTTCCTGACCAGATATGAAACATCTAAAATGTTACTATGTATCTTGTTTGAAGATTTTGTGTGGAGAATTTTTTTCTTCAATGTTAATATCTCCCATGTTATACTGCGAATAAATTATTCATTCGTATGCGCGTGTGAGGGCTATTTCGAATTCAATATCCACATTCATTGGTGTCTCCCCATATTTTTCTGTCCAACGCCTCCTGTTGGAGGATCAAAGGGTGGAAGAAACTTGAAGAGTTTTTGGAAATATCCGACCAAAACGGATCTTATCAAGTGGGTGCTTTAAATTCTAAAGGCCATCTTTTCCAACCCGGGCTCATCTCAGAATTGGTGCCTTCCTTGTTGCTATCTCCTCACTCCCAAAGGTGCAGGGTCACTGAGAAGGAGACGCTGGGCCACCCAGTTTCGGGGGCAATTTTCTGGGTATGACGGGTGGGAATATTTATTTCTCTCTTTGGAATGAGAGAGAAGAAGACCGTTGGAGAAGAAGGGAAGGAGAGGTGGTGGCGGAGGGAGAAGGGATGGAAAAAACCTCACCCCGTATTTCCTCTCTCGTTTTTTTACCACTCGCCATATAAACCCCCTTCGCATATAGTTGTGTGGGAGGGCAAAGGAAAAAGCCGCTTCAAATCCCCCAATTGATGGGCTGAAGTATGACGAATGGCTGGAATGAAGTAAGAGGAATTTTTCAAAGCAAGGTGGGCGTGGGAAGTGAGTGGATAGCTGAGGGAGACATAGGTAGAATGTAGAGGAGGGAGAAGAGTAAATTCATAGTTCAGATCTGCGAGACCTGCGATTGAGGCAAAGTAGAGGAATTAACAGTAGCATGCTTACTTTATACGGACAATTATTATTTTAAAATATTTTGTTTAAATAAATGACACGGTGTCAGCATGGTGAAAATCCTTCATGATGAAATAAGACACTTAGCTTTTACATTTGCATTTTTTTTATTTCGACCTAGGTGTCGTTACAGCATAACATCTTCAGGTGTTACTCTCTAACGAAACCTAGGTCGTAATAAAAAAATTCTACGTGGAAAAGCATAGTGTCTTCTTTCTTCATCACATAAATTTCAGTTAAGTCAGGAAAGGTAATACAGTATTTACGTTTCAACTTCTTTGAATAAAAATAGCTTTTCAAATAAAAAATAAGGAGAAATTTCTTGCTCGGTGTTGGTATTACTCTGCTTAATACAGAGTCATTTTACGAAATACATGTGCATGTGGGCGTATAAGTTCTATTTTTATAGAAAAAATACTTTAACGTATAACTTATATATTTATACACACACACACACATATATATATATATATATTTATTTATTTATTTAAACACACGGATACAAAATATTCAACACACAGAAACATTGTTTTTGTGTGTTGAATATTTGTATCCGTGTGTTTGTGCGTCGCCGGAGAGCGTCAATTTCAATGATATATATATCATCCATATATCCATATATGTTATATGTATCCATATATGTTATACGAGGTATATACGAGGGGGTACCCAAAAGTAAATGGAACGTCTCGTACGAGTATATAGACGTTCTTCCTTTTATTTCTCTGTTTTGATTTCTCATTCTCATATCGTTGGCCCTCGAAATTAAGTGCAGGTTAAATTTGCCTTTGAGACAATGTTTTGAAATAAATGATAAAACTCGTGCAAAATGGGCCTGCAAAATGTAGTGTGATTTCCTAAGGCCGTATTTTATCACTTATTTTTATGCTATTTTAATTTAACCTTTTACAAACCCAATTATTACGGTACAATTGGTCGTTTTATACGGTGGCAACGACGGCTGCGTGTAAATACATGGGGTGGGGAACGAGAACGTGAAAGAGACCATAAATAGCTACCTCTAAATCAGGCTACCGATGGAAAAGGAGGAAACTATGGTGAATAAAGATACAGGGATGCGAGGATAAGATGTATATATTCCAGAGGTATGAGGTTGGGTGAGAGAGGAGTGAACATGGGGTTAGTGGAGATTTTTCAGTATCTGATTGATCTCCTTTCCACCAATCTTTTCGTACACGTATCTGCCGCTCGAAAAAGAAATCGGCACTCAAAACTTATCTACCGATTCCATGACCCCTCGGACTTCCCACGAATCTCCTTCTGCCGCCGCGCTGGCTATAAGAATTCTCCCGCCCACGACATTTCCCCGGCGGGGCGAGAATGTTTTCTCCGCATCATTCCTTCCACTTATTTGCTTACTAAGGGCATCTCTTTCGAAACTTTATTTTATTGATGCTAATTTTAAATGCTAATACTTTCCGCCAAAGTGTGCACGGATCAGTATCTTAATACTGGGCCGTTGTATAAGCTGGGTAGGTGCGAAAGTGCAGTTCTGAAACTAAGGATGGAATTGGCTCTTTGGAATTTACTTACGAAAACATTTTTCCTCGCACACGCACACACCCTTTCTCATTTCTTTCACCGAAGGAGATGGAGACATTTTCTTTCTTGCTCTTTCAATCAATCTAATCCTATAAGCAGTGTTACCGACAAATATTCCATCAATGATCTCGTGTTAAAATCGTTTTGTGAGCGCTGCCGCCTTTTTGAATCACTTATTTTGATTAACAGTTTCCATTTGTCTATAAAATTTACTTAGCTATCTTCGTTTTTCTGTACAAGTGAGAGGTTTAATTTCCTCTTCGATGTTTTATGCTGACGTCTTCTCCTATCATTTAACTACTCTAAGTACCCCCATGAGTGTGTTCGAAACCCCAAAATTCACGCCTAATAACTGTTGCAAGTCAATTTCAATTAAATAATGAGATCCACACAGCCACGTATCAGCATTTCCATATGCTCCTCACTTCGTTGAAATATGTCTTCCCTTGGTTTAAACGCCTTTCTCTTCATATAATTTCTTTTTATGTTCAAACAACACCTTAATGTTTAACATCATAAAGGTTTAAATTTTATTTTTATATGAAGTTTAACAGATATTCCGTAGTACTTGAATTGAGGAATATGTGACTTTTCAACATGAACTTCGATTTGTGGTATTATTTATATAAAAAACTCATTGAAGAAGGCGCCTTGTGAGAAAGCTTTGGAATCGCCTTACCCACATAAAAAGAACACCAATCGCATCTCAATGTTGATCGTCATTAAAATTCAAGCTATTAACATTTTATTTCACTACCGAGGGTATCTTTATAAGAAAGGTGACTCAGCATTTTATTCCACTGTCTTATTAGTTTTTCAAGTTTCATGCATAAATTCTAATCTTTGCCTTGTGGTTTGATTCCATCCCTGTAAACTAAGAAGTTCTATCAGGAGTAGCGATTGGCAATTGATTTTATTGCAGTAGTTTATCAAGAAAATCGAATGGTGTACTTGCATAAATGCATATATTTCTTCGCTTTGCATTATAATAAGACTGGGTAGTCGAATCGTAATTATCCGTCAGTATTTGCCCTGGAGGAACGCGTTCAAAGGAGAGATAACGCATGTTTTCCCTAGTATCCGAGCAAATCAATCGTCCTATCGAAAAAAACACCCACGTGTGCATTTATTGGCATATAATTCTATCCGGCCCTCTAGAATTCGGAAACAAAAGCCATAAACCGTAGATATTTAGGGGTAATAACCATTGCTCCCTTTTTCATTTGAGTCTCACCAGCCGTACGTGAAAACCATATCTTCTTTTCTTTATGCTTGCTACTCGTGATGGTAACCGACGGAGGGGAGGGTCGGAGGGGTAGGAGTACCTAATTTCTTCGGAGGCCGCCTCAGCGTAGGGCGGTTCCAATTCAAATAAGTGACAAATGATGGTTCAGCGTGTGGGAGGGGATCTTAAGGCTTTTCATGTATTGGTTAAAAAGAGAAGCGGAATTTAATGAACACTAGGTAAGGAGCACCGGCGTTGATGGAATAGGTCGCTGTATGTAGCAGATAATATGATTCAGAGCTGATAAAGTGATTTCTTCGCAACTTCAAGGAATTTAATCTCTACATTTGTAGCAAAACTTTTGATATGAAAGCAGGGGCTGTTTAAATGACCGATTTCACTTTTAGCATTGACAAGATCTATTTTTACAGCGCTTAAGGTGATCAACGTAATCTTTCGAAAGTGGTATTTAGTTTTTTTTATTTTTGTTAACCTTAGATTTTTAATTTTAGAGAACATTGCTTAGTACGTCTATGCGAAGGAATGATTAACTTTTAATTTTTTATTTTCTTCGTGACATTAAAAAATAATCAATAGATTTGTAGTGAATCATGAAAGAAAAACACGTGTATTTACCAGTAATTTAACTTATCAAATAAATATATAATAATCTCCATTTGCAACATTTACTTCCTGTTGATAGTTATTATCAAGTCGTTATCAAATTTTGAAATATTTGATTCGGTACCAAATATGAAATGTGAAGATTTTACAAGAGGTTTATTTGCATCCTCAAACTCATGTGATTTCGTGCTAGGATGTTGAATTTTTAGATTCCATCGTTTTCAAAACTTTGTACTGTTATATTAGAATATTAAATTTATATAAGGAATATGTATTCTTCTCTCTCGCTTAGTACAGATATATTCTTGTGACTTAAAGGGATTAGCTACGAGAGTGTTTCGCATTTCCAATTTTATTACCATAAGGAATGCACACACAACGTATGAATAGATTATTGTGCAGTGCTGAATAACTGTTAATGAAATAATATCCTCTCTTTGTTCATAATAGCCATTATTCTAATGAATGCCTGTCTTTGTCCCGTGGAATATAAAAATTGTTCCGTTGAATGAATTAGCACATGCATAAACATGGGTAATATCTAAATTGCATTAAATTAACTCATATGAAATACATAAAAAAGAGCTCGGGCACCCAAGGGTGAGAACGACCAGTTGTGTTACGTGCTTGACTGCCTCCACTGCCTCACGTGAGTCGCTTGATTAATTTCTGCTTCCTTGTACGTCCCGCAAAGCTTTCCACCTGCTGAGATAAAGAGTGCGTGCGATTACTTCCCACGGGATTTGAACACGCACCATAGAATCCTTTTACGTAACCACGGGAAGGTAAATGGTGCCGCTTCCGTTCTGAACGTATCTCTTCCACATCGTGCGGGAATTACTTTTGTCTTTTTATTTTGCAAAATCCATTTTTGTTTAAGGTTGTTTATTCAATTTGATAATTTGTTGACTAAAAATGTATAAAATATATCCGAATTGTAAACGTTCTATATTTATTCCTTAGAGTTTTCAACAGTTTCTTTATCTCATATTTTTATTTTTTCTACTTGTCATCAATCATCATTCAAATATTTTTCCTCTAATGGTGTGTGCAAGAAAGAGTTAATCGTTAAAGTAGGAGGGCAGAAACTAAAGCAGGTCAGTTTGCGTATAATTGTCTTGGACCAAAATGGTCACAGTAGTAAATATATACTATATATATGAAGAAGAATTGCGTTGATTAAAGAAGCTTTCACAAGGAGGAGGGAATTAATAACAGGGACCTTATTTAAGGAGGTCAAAAAAGGACTGGTGAAAACTTTGTTATGTAATGTGACTTTATACGGCTCGGAAACATGGTCGTTGAAGCAGGGTGATAGGTCTAGACTGGAAAAACTGCATCCTGTAAGAGAAATGACATTTCCTCTATCTTATACAATATTATAAATTCTTCGAGAACTGATTATAAAGGGAAGACGAGAACCGTCATTTTCAACTGATTTTTTATGAAAAGAATATTAAGATCAATAACAAGGTAGATGAAATATAATTCCTTGACCATTATGACGGCTGCATTAAGTGGCTAGTGAAAACCGATTTCGACGCCAAGCATCTATCACAAATTGTATCTTGGAATGTAAGAAAAGTCTTGAGTTTCTGAAGGCATAACGATGGATTTAGAGGACGGGCAATAAGAATATGCAGGGATTATTCATCAAATTTCCTCTGGCATAAAAATATTTCAGAAATTAATAATCGTAGTGCACTAAAAGGCAAATTTTTATTTTTTCCAATGAAATTTTATTTTCTCTTATAGTTTCTGGAGAGTACGTCCACGTTTCCACATACCTTTTGCTAAATCTGAAGGTGCATTATTATTAACACAATAGAATTAAAGTAATCTACAGAATTAAATACTTGTAATTTTACCTATAGATTTGAATGATTATTACTGAAGGTCATCTAATCCCTCGAATTCGAATTTTCATTCTGAGATTACTGAATAATACCGAGAAATTAATTGGGATACCTAGTTTTTTTTAAAGATAATTGCCCTTATTGCACGCACTTCACGTTTGTCAGCATTTTCCGATGGCTTGAGATTAATGGCACTTGAAACTCCTGAGCTGTCAGCAGATAGTCCGCAAAGGTTGAAGACTTGTAAGTATTCCTGGCTGCGTCTCGATCGTAAGTAACGAGGTCAGTTCCTTTACCCTTCATCCTCGATTTCTTTCCGCCCTGGAATCCGCATTATCTGTAAAAGGCGGCGCAAATGCATCCTTCTTCTCCATATCGGGGTCCTCTCCTCTCTCCTTACTTCTCTGTTTGCCTCTTGCAGGCTTTTGAATCCTTTCCCTTCTCCTTGTTTTATCGATTGCATTTCATGGCTATTGTTTAAGGATTACTAATATCTTTACTATCCTTCCTCATATTTTTGCAAATAATAAATAAATATGTGTGTTTTTTTAAATTTAACTGATTAAATTGTTTCACTCGTCCGTGATAAAAATTTTTAAGACTTAGACTCGCAGTGTTTGGTTTGATAAAATGTTTGACCGCCAAATCAGATTGAAGTATAAATGACAACGAGCAGTTGAATCTTCTGTTACAAAGAGATGCATTTTATCTGTGGTTTAAATTTTCAGGCCTTGTTAAGTAGGTAAATCGGTTGACAGACACAAAGCTTATCCTTTAAATATTTTCTGGGGGAATTAGTCGAAATAACTTCCCTGATCTCTTATTCTTTGGAAATTTTACCGGGTGTATCTCAAAATACTATGAAATATCATGCAAGTCGTGATTATTCATACTAACGTTCGTCGTATACAACAGAAAAACCGTTGTCATGCAGTATATTTTTCTTGAATTTCTTTAGTAAATCCTGATTACTACTCGTACATGTTGCGATGGACACGGTCAGAAAATGTTAATGAATTTTTCGCTGGTATTGTATTATCGCCTGGATACCAAAGGAGAAATACGTGTATCTTTGCGTGTAAGTTACTAATGCATCAAATTTCATTAATGAACGAGAAGAGGAACGCAGGAGATAGTCATCGACGCTATTTCTACTAAACAGTAGGACAACGCGCCGATATTCAATGTTATAAATTATGTCCCAGCATGATGGGTACCTTTGATCTTATTTGAACTGATTCATCAAGATGGCAATACTACTGCCTTATGTAGAGTCTTCAGTAGCAAATTGATAGGCGCAGAAAATTCGGTTGCTGGATTCGTTTTTCAGTGTTATTATGCCAGTACATTTTATACTTTTTCCCTTTTGTTTCACATTTAATAAAAAGAGCAGTGTTATCATATCCAATTGCGTTGAACTCTTTTTGTGTGTGAACGTTCTGGAGAGCTCTCCAGCACATAATTCGGAGTTTAATAATTGGTGACTCTTTGCATGTGTACTTTGAATTTTTAAAGGAAAATGTGCTGTTTAATTCAGGAAATTACAACTGCTGCGTGCATTTTTATCGTTACCAGCCAAAGTTACTTCGAATTGCTTGATAAATATTACTGATCAGAAAATTTTATCTCTTTCGCAGGAGTGGTTATGACTTTATGGAGTAGCTATTTTGAGTGGATATGGAAGCAGCTCCGAGTTAAATAAATGGCTTGGAGCTTTGATGAAATTTATGGATTTTGCGGAATTTTGTGGCAGTGTTCTCCTCGTATTTTATTTTATTCTTAACGACTTTGCACCGTCTGGTAAGCGCACGCGGGGTAAGCTTTTCGCGGAATGGTACGTGGCAGGTGATGCCTATCGTTCCAGGAATACGAGCAGTTTGTAGACTTAATTCTCTCCACCAAACGACCGTTCCCAATGGTTGGTAGGAATCCTGATTTTTTTAATGGGAAGACTATTTCATGTTCGCTATCTTTCGTTTGGTATAGTAAAATGAGGAAAATCCGCCTGATTTCTATCTAATGCTGGAGTGCTATTATATTTTATGCTCGATTATTGCGGAAGATGAGGAAGTTTCTGGTCGTTATTTTATCATTATGGTATGAATTTTTTAAAAGTGATTCTGTCAGTTGCTCTATATAGATTCATTTCATACCTTAATTTGGTATGAATTTAAATAAAAACTTTACATCATATTTTATATTCCTGATGCTTAATTTGGGATATCCTTCGTGCTAGTTTTACCTTAGTCGGTGTGTAATTGCTTAGGAAAATATTAAAACTTCCTAACAAGAAGTGACCTAGAAAATAAATGCTGTTTAGGAATGAAATTAGACGACGCATTTGGGTATTTTGTTAATCACTGTACGGAAACGATCACTTGATTTTAAATTTTAAATTTCTTCCATATTTCACGATTTTTCACGACGGGTATACCTGTAGAACAACTAAATAACTGCAATATTCCTCTATATAGAGTTCATAAAAATTTTATGATGGGTTTTCGGACATTCGAATGTCTTATTTGCATATAGACGATTCGTGTTCAGTTTAGGTAATCAATTCATTCATTTCGAATACCCTATGCTCGTATTTATGTTAATGTTGGCATGTTCTTTCGATTACATCAGCTTTTATCCTTTTTCGAATGTTTTTCATCTGGGCATCTCCAGTTCTAGTAGTAGCGATGACGTGACAATTACGTAGCGCAATCCAAGTCATTCCCAATACGTACTCCTGAATGGTGAGTTCGGCGGAATTTTTTAGAAAGACTTTTCTAATCAATCTATTTGCAAGCTTATTTTTCGTGTGGTTGCGTCCAGGTTAAGCGATAAAGGCATCATTTGCATGTCGTGCATCCGCGTAGAGTTTCCAATCAATATTGATCCCAGTTTCAATCAGAGAATGGTCTTCTAGTGGCATGAGGTGAAAATGTTTGTTATTTTACCCGCCTGCAATTCTGCCAAATCGAGTTACTTTCATTCTCGTGAGCCATTTTTTTAGCGTATTTGCAAAGTTCTGCACTTTTCCTCAACTGTAAACAGATAGGATTACTATGAACTCGGAAGGAATTTTTAAGACCATTTCAAATAAACATTTGCAGCCAATAGATACGGAGCTTTTTGTATGATTATGAGACACACCAATGCTTTAGACCTTTAGGTTTATACGAGATTTCGAACTAGGGGTCTAAAAAATGCGTGTACCCCGCAACTGCGAGTACCGAAGGAAATGCCAGTAACACCAGAAATATAAAAGAACGTTTTTACTCGCCGAAAGACCGTGGAAAAATCGAGGTTGTGTGGAAAATTATGTTCTAGCCCTGTTTACATTGGCTGCATTCATTTCAGTGATATTACCGCTTTCAATGTAGCCCCTTCGAATTCGTGCCAATCGGAATTGTATGCAATAGGTGGTCACTCCTCAGTCGGTGTAAAATTGGAACATAATGAGGGTTGGATAACTGGAGATTGGTTAGAAGCAAACGAGTGCCAATCTGAAATTTTAACCAACTCAGTATCTGGTTACGTAATTAAGATAAGCTGTGTGATTTTTCGGTGAAATGTACGCTTCTGCCATCAATGGTACAAATTAGCTAAAAATTGAGAGATTCTATTTATGCAAGAGCAGTGAAAGCCAATTCACGAGATTCAGTTATGGTTTCATCATTTGAATGCCACAAAAAAGTCAGCTCTAACTAAATTTGAGTGAGTGCTTTGTATTTCTACTTATTGCTCTCAGTATAGTTCGTCGATTACGACCATTGAAAAGCTCAATTTTTAACGTGTTAAATTAGGGGAGCGATTTTACAACGGATTTCCCTCGTCAATTGAGATTGATGACCCCTTTAGTCCTCCTAAACGATTATGATATTTATACCAAGGTGCACGATACAGTTTCTTCCCAAATGATGGTCATAATGCTATAAAATGAGGTGGATCTCAAATATATATAATTAAGAAAATTGATATTGCCACCTGAGTGCCAAACGAAGCATCTTCTAAGGAGCGAAAGAAATGGGTCGTGTTAAACGATTGCTTAATTTATCAGTGGGCCGATGGTAAATTTGGTCGGATCGTAATGCCATGTCTCATGAGAGTGGCATACGTCTATAGGTATTGTGCATAGTCTTTAACCATCGCAGACTGTGTAATTGTCTCCTCTCTTCGTTCCATTTGTGTCGTTTATTTTTCCGTTGGGTATTTCTGGGTAACTTTCTAAATTGTAATTGAGAAAGAGTGTGGTGGGCATAGGAAGAGTGGCTCTCGATGGGAGAGTTAATTAGTAGGCGGGCAGGCTGCAACTAAGATAAATGACGGACGAGGAACAAGAGGAGAAGGAACCATGGACGTATTTTTCTCTTGTTTTCCTTTCTAGGCGCACGTAATGGTACGATAAGACCTTGGGGGAGGAACTTGGGAGGAGGGTAGGCCTGTCCGTTAGGACGACGAGAGTAATGACGAAATCGAAGAAATGCCTTGGGACGAAAGCCTGAACGGGGAGCGGTGTTACTCGCCTAAAGGAGGCGAGAGACTGCATGGGAAACATTGCGCAACGAATTGTCTGTGCCTAATCGCGCTGGTATCAGTGCCTTAAGTTGGAAAATCACTGATGTATGCTTTTTTTGCGTTTTCTTGTTTTCTGTGTTTGGCATGATTTCCTTTATGGTGCTTAAATTTATCTAGGTAATGTAGGTTGGCCGAGGTTTTCCACTATTTTTTTCCTAAAAATATGCACAAATTCCAAATCCTGATGAGTGATATTATTATACTTCAGTTGACACTAATCAATGGTGACTCTTGTTTATATAGTTTTCTTCCCGTGAATTGGTAGTTTCTGTAACAGGATTGAGACTGGTTTGTTAAATTTTGACGTTTTGGGTCTACCTAGGGGACTGCGTAAGCAAAGCGATAGCTAAGGACAGGAATATAGGTGAACATAAATGCCATCTTTAAATTTCCTGACGAAGGGGCCCGAGTGTACACAAGTTAATGGTTCTGTTTCAATGAGCGCTCGGTGTGCTTCACTTGCCGTACCTTATGGTGCACTTGAACAACTTTTCAAACGAAAATGTAATGAAGGCTGGAATAGTAATAATAAATCTGAATAGTCCAACTTCTGTTTTCAATGTGGAAATCAGAACACTAGCACCAGCACTGCGGTCCTTTTGATTGAATGGTGCATTTCAGTCAGATCCATATTCACAATCGTTTCGGTTCTTTTTGGATGATATGCCTTGCTTGTAAAAATGAAGATTATGTAATTAGTTTAAATTTCGTACTGTTCATACAGCCCTTAGGTATTAATGTGTGTAAGAATATTTTTAGTGTCGGATTCAACGATTTTCAGGGGAAAAAGGGCGATGGCATAGTTTTTAAGATTAACTCTTATAAAAGATGGCCGTGCTGCAATGTAAGGATTGTCCTCAGATGTAAATATAATCTTTTAAAATTTTATTTAAAAACTATATTTAAAAATACAAACCACTCAGTCAAATATTCATTCATTATATTCCTTCGGTTCTGACGAACGTTATTCTTTAAAATACCCAAATCTAAACATAAGGCTACGTCTAAGTTTAAATTCACTAATAGAGAAGAAAAACTACTACTACTACTAGTTATATTCAGTATTAAGACATACAGAAAAGTAGTAACGTAACGCTTCATTTAAGTGTTGTCCACGAGCTGAAATGTAATTGAATTTGAACGAGTGACATAGATTAAAAGGTTATACTTAAGGTCAATATAAGGTCCAAAATCTATTCAAAATACTTGGATATCAAAACAGAGATGAGCATGTTTATGGTATATTCCAAGAAACTGCGGGAGTTACCGCAACACTAACTTTTTAACGGAGGCATCCACAATCACATCCCGGTCTAGGCGACTGATTTTTACACTCTGAAATTGTTGCATTGTAATGCTTGCGGTATATGCATTTTATAAATGTTACAGGTGCAAAGGAAACCAAGGATTAATTTGTCGGCTAGAGGTCACCAGCTATAAACAAAAAAAACCAATTAGCTAGCGAATTGCACAGAAATGTGCACGTTACTTCACTACCCTTTCCTGCCATGGACAAAATTTAATAAAACTAGAAAAAAAAGAATTAACGACATGCCTACCCAACCTCATCGTGCATAGAGATCACTTCATGGTACAAGATTTAATTACGCTCGCACAGCAAATCTAATTGATGATGTCGGGGCGAATTCGGCCCGGGGAAGCAGAGATGAAAATAGGATGGAGATGGGAGAGGGTGGGTAGTGTCTTTTCATAAGAATGCGCTTAAAGAGAAGGAGGCGGGCTTCTTCTCTGTTAGTTAGGAGTCAAGGTCGAAACCTTCTTGCAGAGGACCTGTCCGACAGCCTCCTCACACCTCTCTCCGCACTCTCTCGCCTCCCCAAGTCGACTGAAATAGTCTCTCCCTCTTCCTCTCGTACACAACACACATCCTCTCAAATCACAAACTCCCGCGGCCCACACCAGCTTTCCCTCTATCTCTCTCTCTCTCCCTTTCCTCAACTCCTTATGGCATCGTCCTCGGATACCCACCCAAGGACGCTTGCGAGAGAGAGAGAGAGAGACAGGTTAGGAGTCCCCTCACCATCCCCTCTCCCTTTAGCTCCATCTCGGGATTCATAACTAACCACCTACCCTCCCCTCCTACCACTTGTGCCGCCTTTGGTTTACGCATTCCAAGCGCTATGAGTGAAAGAGAGAAGGGTTGGGTGGAGAAAGAAATGAGGGAGTGGTGGGGTCGCGTAATAGGAGCCGGAGTAAAGAGCGTTTGCTCATAGGTTCGGAGGAGTGGAAGGCGTTTTCAAAATTACTCGTACAAATGCTTTGTTGGGGATCAGGACGCGGGGAAAGGTGGCACTTGCCGTTGGAAGCTCAGCGGAAGCGTTTACTCTCGCTTGGCATGCAAATAGGGTGGTTTTTTTCGGTGTGCTGAGGTAGAAGATAAAGACGAAGCAGGTTTTTAAAACGAATGAATGTCTGGACAACTCGAGAATTTACCTTATCGGCACACTTTTCTATACATAAATTGCATCGGTTGTCACTCCATATTAGGGTTTATCAATGACACAGGGGTGGATCCGTATCTTTTCGCTATAACGTCGGGAATACGACGCCCAATTTCGCGAATCATTTCAATTTCAGATATTAAAAAGAAAGAGTAGGGATTCAAGTTCCATCGTTGCTACGGTGAGATGGTCGCCATGAATATACGACTGTTTGAGAGAAATTGTATTAAAGTCTCGTAAAACGGGCCAAGTTTCCGTATAACATTTCGTGCCTGAAAACGTCCGACTTATACGTAACATCTCCTGTGGGGCTGCGTCTTGGAGAAATTCGTATACGACTTGGAAGGGCTTATGGTAATAGATCTTATCTTTTCTTTTTACGAAGGCAGGGATATTTCTCGCACTTGTGAATTCAAATTTTCATTACACCTCCATATCATTCCCTACTCAGATTTGGTATGTATTGATATTTTTATTATTTCCATGTTACTAATTCGCTGTCCAATCACCACATACTGTTGTTATCGACGACCATACCGTCACATTATTTTGGCAATGGATTTAAAACTGCATTTTCAGGGAAAATAGACGTTTTACCCTACCTCTTTCTTTTCTTTACGAGTACATGCGGGAATTCAATACATTTCAAACTCCGACTTATGCTTTAAAATATTTTTCGTGTAAATTCGGCTCGATCTCCACAGTCATTATGTAGAAAGGATAAAATATATTTTTAAGTCTGAATAGGCGTATACCTTTCGGTGGATCATTATTGGTTTTAAATGTCGAGATGATGGACACCTGATACTCAATACACTTGTAGGTGGAAATGCATTTTATAGGTTTTAATAGAAAGTCAATTGTTTACCAGCCAGTTGGTATTTGAAAAGAAATTCATCTCCTTGGACGATGTTTTAGGTTTATTTATGTTAAATTTGATTTAATCATATTACTCGTATTAAATGTTGGAGAAACTTTCTGTCATTGCTTTAAAAGGATGATTTCTAGTAAGTTGAAATTTGCAGGTCATGTCGTTATATTTTGAGCTCGCGTATCTTAACAGCAATGACTAATTTGAGAAAAGTAGCACGCTATATAAACTGTATTAACTCACAGGTCGTTTATGTAATGTTTGACCTCCTTTTGTTAAAAGATTAATTTTTTATGGCTATATGTATGTCTGCTAATGCTATCTTTTCAAGTGATAGTAATTTTGTGATTGTGTTTCCGGTTGTGTTTACTTGTTGGTAGGACATTTTCATTGAAAACTTAAGCTGGGACGTTTTTTTTAGAACGCCTCAAATATATTCCATTTTGATTTCTGTTGCGGCAATGGAAAATTCAAGTTGCTTTAAGCACCACTTTCTGATACTGTTTTCTGAAGTTTTCTTTGGTGTTAATATATTTTTAATAGATGATTAGAACCCTTAAATTTATTAGATGTTAGAAAAATCTGCGATTTTTAAAGGAAAAGATATAAAACCAGAATAGCATATTTTCCTTTCTGAACTCCGTGTATTTCTTTTATTAATTTTTAACCAAAATAAGGCTATTGCATAATGCAGTGGACTAAAATTAAGTTTCTCCCGAGAAAAATGAACGTAAATAACAAATAAAAATGTAGGATGGGCAAATAAACACCTCCAGAGTGGAGAAATCGTGGGAAGTTTACCGGGAACAGAAAGGTGTTGCCGTAAATGACAAAAATGGGAAGTCTTTCTTTTTATACGCATTTTTTTTACAAATATATGCCTCTTAAAATACAGAGGGAGAGTCACCGGTCGGATTTTTTTCTCGCTCGTAAAAAACAGTAATTCAAACTTTTTAACGGGAAAGGGAAAAAAGGGAGAGGGTGGGTCCGTTTTTAAGGCCATTTTTTCGTAATCGGGACGGCCGTGTGTACGTGCGTGCTTTCGTGTGTGTACGCAGTCTTGCGTGTGCGTGAACGCGAGGGATGGGCGTAGAGTTGCTTTGTGTTTTGTAATTTCGGGGGTTATGGCTGGAGGAGGAAGAGGATGTGGGCAGCCGTTAGTACTAGTGTGCGCGATGGCCGGAACAGCGTTTTGTACTCAGGCTGGATGACGGACCGTGGAGAGAGAGATGTGAGGGAGAGTGAGAGAAGAGAGAATGAGATAGAAAGGGATAGAATGTAAAGAGTAGAAAGGTGCGGGGGAGAGGGGCAAAAGGAGTAGAGAGAAAGAAGTAGGAACGTGGAGTTGGGATATTATTTCTTTTCCCTTTCCCTCCCTCCCCATGACAATCCGCTTCCGTCCGGCCATTAAATTATCCCAGTTGTCTCGTGTTTTTCTCCTCCGCTCAGCGTCGCCTAGAGTAATACTGAAAATCTCTTACCCTTTTCCCCGAAATGCACTTACAGTGCGTATACACACGCTCACGTCCGCGTCCTACTCCTACCTCATTGCCGGTCGTAGTGTTCGTGATTCGCGTCCCCTTTTTACTGCTCCCTCGTCCACTGCCCGCGATCTCACGTTCACCCAGGCTCATCACTCTTTCCCCAACGGAATCGTCATTTACGGTGGATAGCTAATCGAGGGAGTGCGCTCGCGCTATATCATTTCTCTGCGCCTTGTCTGTCATAATGTCTTGAGCCTTGCCTGTCAAAATATGAATTTGTTTTTCGTCGTCAACTTCCACCAAGACAAACAAGACATGACTTACAGATGTCTTTACTCGTGCCTCTGGTACGATGCTGTCCACGCACACACGTCGACTGAGGGCCATTCCATTATTACCCGGCATTCACTTGGCGTTGCAATTTTTCGTTCTCTCTAGGACTATGGATATTATTTTCCTGAATCCTAAAACTTACGATCGCTGCACTTGGAGAATATGAGTCGCGGGCAACATAATTTGGAATTTCCATCTTTTAGAACGAGGATTCGGTCCAACACGGTCGTGTGTAGAAATTTTAGGTTTATCGAACTGACAGGAATGATAAATGTTTCCTTTTCATTAAAAATTTTGTCAGCTATATTTTTACTGATGAACATGAAAAACTTCCGCAATTTTTAGCATAATTATTAATAAGGTTAAATACATTTTAATGGAATGATTACTTTTGACTTAATTATTATATATTTACTTGCCTTTACTAGGAATAATATTTATAAAATATAATCGCATGATCTGACGAATCTTGTCAGACTGTACGTTTCTTTGATGGACTTGATCCACGATCACGGCTGTAGTAGACTTAATAAGTTTGAGTTTTTGTCATTAAGATGGATTTAATGTTAACTAGCAGTTAGTGACCAGTTTAAATATGTGGTGTATTTAGATATAAGTAGATTCCTGGTACTCGATTTCGATAAGCCTCGGGAATTATAGCTTGGTAGCCTCTCGTATTTAGATGAATAGTTTGTTACGAGTATTAAGCCAGGGACATACGCGAGGAGAAAATTACTCTATAAATATGCTTGCATAGTTTCGACCTCTTTTCCGTTTGAAAGTCATTGGAATTACATGAATGATTGAGCATTGTTTTGGCGAAAACCATTTTTCATTACCTTCCTGAATAAAATGTATGAATAAGGGCGTAGATGTATCATGAAAATTAGTCTAGCATTGTTCATCGAGGCATTATTGGGGTAGGTGGGTGCTGTCATGAATAGTGGATATTATTCTGTGCATTTTTTGGTCAACGCCCATCGGAAATGCCTGCCGCCTGCGCCGAGAGAACTCATCGCATTACCAGAATTATTCAAGCGCTCTTGCGCTAGTTACTACTCTCATCCGACGCAGTTTCGCTGCCTCTTCGTTTGCGCCTTAGAGCGAATGTTGCGAATTGATGTATATGCTGGCGTCATGTCGTAGATCATGTCATCTTATTATTCTCGCTTGTCCCTATGTTTCTTTTTTTTTACTTTCTCGGCGCTCGTATTACAGCTTCTAGTTGATTTTTATTTTTCCACGTCCTGGACCCCTCGCTTGACGCCCTCATATCCCCGACCGCGGGGGATGAAAATGCATTAATTGTGCACCACCATCCTTTTTCTACTTGAGCGTCGTCCTCTTGGGCTGCTTCGACCGTATTGGTAGAGGGCGCCTTCCCTCACCTCACCCCACAGCCTTCTTTATGCCCGTCGGTCTCCTCTCCACTGTTTTGACGACCCTCCGTCCACCTCGGTCTTTCCTCTCCCCTGCCGTGCGTGGAGCGGCGAACCTCTGTGATATGACGGGAGGAGTGGGATGAAGAATCGACGGGGGCCCTGCGGCATGAACCCGAGTGTTTTTAGGTTAGAAATAAGGCAGAGAATAGTGCGAAGATAAGCATATGTTGAATGCTATTGTTAAATTGAGGCGTGTAGACGGGACAGTTAATATTTAGGACACGTGCATGCATGATCTTCTCGTCAGGTGCGCATATCCAAATTTCGTGAGCTGTGTTATCTTGCGAATGAAAAATGGACCTCTATAGTCTGTTTCTCGCTGAGTTATTGAAATGAGAAAGCGACCCAGCCCAACTGTACAAGTAAATGCCTTAATGGTTCTTCACAGTTTTATTTATGGCACAGTGACCGGTTTTCAAGAGTGTTTGTACATATATATGTGTTTGTGTACACGCATATACAGGTATACATGTACATATGTGTGTATATACAGACATATATACACATATTTATATGCAAATGCGGGTCGCGGTGGTCTAGTGGGTAGAGCGTTGGACTACTGACCGAGGGGTCCCGGGTTCGATTCCCGGGCAAGGCACTTGGGGCACCGGCAGCTCCACCCAAGCTAGTTGATTTTTCGGGTACCAGATCTTCCTGGGAAACCATAACCGGCACAGGGAAAGGAACTGGCCCCCCTACAAATGAATAGTCACACGCTGTCGGGCTTGGTACATGGGGTGAGCTCTACCATCACCTACTAAACCGACCTTCAGGTTGATTACTGTGTTTATGGTTATATATATATATATATATATATATATATATATATATATATATATATATATATATATATATATATATTTATTAGTGATTTTAATTTTTGTATACATTTTATTATTTATTTATTTATTGATAATGATTTAAGTATATCAGATTGTTACAAATATATATTTACATACACATACATATGACTGGATAGTGTATCAAAATTGTAAGAGAATCTAGGTTGGGAATCACTCACGAAGCGAAGGTTAAATTACAGATTAAATCTCTAGCATAAGTTGTAAGTATGTCTCTTTAGCAATGATTTTGGAAATTTATCATCAAGCCCATCGTAGGAGAGACCACTTCAGTAAAATTAGATATATTAAGTATGGAGCAGATAGATTTAAGATGATAGTTTTCATAAGGACGATAATGACCTGAATAGGGGTGTTCGACCGCGCTAAAAGGGAAATGTATTTTGGATCAAACTAATCTGGTCTCTAATCATCTCCCGCCACACACCCTAGTGGTGGCTTGCAGAGTGCTATGTAATTATAAAAATATGCACACATACGTGCCTGTATGAATGTAGAATGTTGAACAAACGAAGAATGAGTAGGAATAGGATGGGGAATGGATGTTGGACAGAATGGGCTTGTAATGTTGGATGTCGGGTTATGTTTTGTTTAGAGAGACAAGGGTATTGTCGCTGTACCGTTTTGCTGCTTGTGTCCATGAAAAAACCTACCTGAACCGGGATATTACTGATGATAATATTAATAATAAGAAAATATATAAAATATATACTGTATTCTTATCGTTAATGTGTCAATATTATATAACATACATTTTTATTAATATATATATGTATATATATATATATATATACATGTATGTGTGTGTGTGTTTAAGACGCTTGCAAATAGTAACGAAACCCTGCAACACCAACACTTTCAGTCCCGAAAAACCTCGATTCTTAGCCAGAGGAAGGCAGCATGACCGCCGTTATGTTATAGAAAACATTATTGTGTACATTTTTTTATTATCTACATTCTGTTTTTGTTGCTTGGCGTTTCTTCCACACATTGAGATTAAGTACACGCACGTTCATTTTATTTTAAAACAAGGCTCGTGTCTTTGAGGAAAAAATATTATATATATATATATACATGTATCTGTCCATAATATGAATATGTACACACATTAGCGCTTTGCTCAATTGATATACCCTCATAATGAAGTGAGTTCCTATATTAATTTCCGCGAAGTCTTCATCTACGTATTTTACCTCCGGAAAGGATTTGCTCGCAATTTCCCTGGTGGTTGGCTTTATGGAGAGAAGCGAGAGCTTGAGGAGAAATGGTATTTTGTATATGTAAACTCAGGGTTTGAGTGTGTGGAAGGAGACACTGGCATTCTCCCTTTTACGTCCTCCATCATTTCACACCCCTTCCCCCCAACTTTCCCTCCCTCCTTATAACGGGGATGGACGCATAAACGAATGGTGATGCAATGCGAAGTCGCTTGTATTCTCAGTTTTATTTCATATTTTTTTCATTCTAATCTCCTTTAGACCGGTTTTTCTCTCTCCTCCGCTTAAATTTTATCTCCTCACACACCGCCCTAACCCACCTGACCCTCGCCTTGCCTTGGCGTCCACCTTTGGAGGTTCCCTCGGAAGATGTTTGCGTTCTGCCCATCCGCTCTCCTTAACCTTGCCTCGGAATTTTTCCTCTTCTCGAAATTCTTACCTTTCGGTTGCGGGCTCAAGGGATGTAATAATATGATGGTTTTATTAGGTTGGCAATTTATTGACACTTTGAGATGAAATTTGTCCTTAGAAATGTTTGAGTCGTTAATTGGTAGAATTTTCCCATCGTATTAACAAACACAAGTGCTGGAATTCCAAAAATAAATACATGCTTCCCGCTTCCATGATCATGATTTCACCCCCGTGTGGCATCGTTGGGTCTGATAATGCCACATAGGGGTGAAACCACGTCATAGGAGAGGAAAATATGAATTATTTATTTGTGGACTTGCGGTGTTTTTAGTTGCTCATACAAGTGTCTTTTTGTTGGCAGTGATTTAGGAACACGTAAGCAGAAAACATATATTCGGAGAATATGAACAAACTTAATCGGTACGCTCTCTAATGAGGTCATAATGATACATGGATTTCATTTTCTCTCTATTATATTTTTTCAATTAAGTTCAGATTGCAATTCTTTCTGAGGTTATTGACTACAGCTGATAAGTGCTTACGAAAGACTGTGGGATAAAAAAATCGACGACAAGTGTCCAAAGTTCGAGTAAAGGTAATTCAATGGCCAATTTGCTAAATACATTTCCAAAGAGTCCGTGAAATATCACCATATTTAATCTTTAGATTAGCCTTCCTTATCTCGAGAGCCACATTACCTTCGGTTTCTTTGATTCTTACAATCGTCCCTCATTATTATCACAGTGGTTCTCTAAAACACTTCGTAATGATTGTGATTCCGTGGTTGACTATCTAACCTAAGCTTCATCATCCAAAAATCTGTCTTCTTTTACGAATTTGCTGCATCATAATCATTCAAGGCGAAGGAAGCCGTACGTAAATGCGAAACTTGTCACAGCCTCGATACCTTTGGTCCATTCGTGAAAATGTGTAAAAAAAATTCGTGTGCAATGAGTCGCCATTTGTTTCGCTAACTTCCATGCATCATTCAGCAACTGAAGTAATTAAAACTAGAACATCTCGCGATCTATGATTGAAACAATACTCTGAAGCTTTAATGTAACTTTTGAGAGTTAGTACTTAAAAAATGCAGAAGAATGTAAACCGGGAATGTGTATGTATATCGGGAATGTAATTGTGAAAGACTCGTGTCTTGTTTTATTCATATAGCCAATGAAAAGAAGTTTGGAAAGCTCATATAACGTTATTGTGGTCAGCCAGTGAAAATCAACGGGGAGGGTAAAGAGCTTGACAGCGTGAATACGTCGGTACTCGGGCACTGTTCACTCACTCGCATGATATCGAACAGTGCTGACATCGTCTCGCTGTCAAGCTTTTTACTCTCCTCGTTGATGGTCACCGGCTGACCGAAATACCGTTATATGAGCTTTTCAACTTCTTTTTATTGGCTATAGGAATTAACCTAACTTTAATAATTTATAGGTATGAAATTGAGGGAGTAGATCTGGTAAAGTGTTGAAATTCATTCTTTACGTAAGAGAACCTTTCAGAGATGGAGAAGATGAGCACTCAAGTCCGAAATGAACAGCTGGCTGAAATAAATAGGGTGTTACAATCGAACATGAGAAAAGAATCGACATTTTCTCAGGAGGTTTACGAGTTTTAGGGTCACAATTCAGCGAATTTTGTCTTAAGCAAACCTAAAAAAAAAGTCTTTGACGCCCTTGAATACTGCAAACAAACCGGTCCGGAAGCATTTTTAGCATATCGTTAGTGACGTTAAAATTCCGAAGAGCACACTCTTTTGAAGATTTCACGCGCTCCCAAAAAACCATTGGGGATTTGATAATTTGGGGCTTTCAACACTTTCTCTCTCTATCTCTCATCAATTTTCTCCCACCGTATCCAGCTAAGGCCATTTCCCCATCCCATCTCCATATAAAAATTCCGGAAACCAGGAAAAATAGGCGTCGCACGTAGGTGACTCTCATCAGGAATAACCAGGGTGCACAATTGCGTGTCACTCATCCGAAGTAGAGGTGCCGTCATGGAGATGGGACCTTATGCAGAGGGATGGGAATTCCTTTCTCTACCTTTCCACTCCACTCCCACTCCTAGAAGTAGGTGTAAAAATATCGATTCATTAACATTCGACATTTTACAGAAATGCCGCATTCCTATAAGGGGCGAAGCATATCGTAGTAAAAATAAGTGCAATATATTTGGATTTCTCGATGCACTGAAATACCGCTTATTTTACCATAATTAACATGGAGCTGGGTTTGGACGGATGAGAGTAAAACTATCCTTGTGTGTGTGTGTGAAATTCAGACGTTCAGGACGGGGAATTTTATGTTTCATGTGTTTCTTGTCACACACGCCACAGAATCAGAAATTAATGATACACCATTTGCCACCGTGCCTACCTAAACACGATCTCTCACAGTTCCTTCCGTATACAATGGCCCCCACGTGAATGTACTCCTGTTCTGTTTCTTTTCCGTGTCGTTATTTAATACTTGACCTTAACCTATCATCATCCCATAGACGCGAGGGATTCTTACAGTCCATGGATATGTGCTCTTAAACTCTAAATATGGTACATGAGTTGACAATGTTCTGAATTTCTGTCTTTCCTATTTTAGACTTATAAATTATTGCAACCGTACCAAAAAGTCAGAATTCATCAAAAAAATGCATAATATTATGGTAAACCCAGAGGTTCTGTCTTTCACTTCAATTCTCAAGGATTGAGCGGAAATCAACAATAAAATTCTACGTCATTTTCCATGAAACTTTGTCGGCCCATAGAAGTCTTTTTTTTATACTAGTATGAAGTTAATATACGGATACAAACTGGATTAAGTTTAATGAATCCGTGAAAAATACATCGAGAATTTTGATACATAAATTCCACCTTCGCTTTCCCGTAGATTCTCCCTCATTCTACTTCCTTTCTTTTTTCGAGCCCCCTTCCACTGGCCCTCTCCCATGCCTTCTCATTTTTCTGCTCAAATCTCCCCTCTCTTTCCTTCCCATATCCCCCCATTGATATTCCGGCCTCGTCGCTATAGTCGGCTATTTTCGGTTAAGACCCGGATTCCCTCTCTCCTTTTCCTCCGTATTCCCTCTCCCCTTCCCCATCTTCTTCCTCTAATATCCCTCAAAATATCCCTCCAATCGCAAGCTTCATTCTTTCCCGCCTACTCCACTCCGTTCCTCTGTTACTCTCCGCTTCCCTCTTCCATAACTGAAACGCTTTTTCTTTCGTTTCTCTCAGCATTATTCTTTACAAATCCCTGACACATTTCAGTCCGATTATGGCACTCGTATGCTGATCACCATCATTCGTGTGCTTGGATGCACATATCTGAATATCGGATGGCCAATATCTTCACTTGCGCGATTTCAGGGTTAAATCACGCGTAAGGTACTTTGAGGTTTAAGGTGACTGTATTGTTTCTTTGCATTAGAGTTTGCTGAATTCCTAAATGTTATAGGAGTGAAATCTTTTCTCTATTCCTCAATTTGACGACGACTTCTTTTGTGCAATACTCAACACGTGAGCAGCCCGCCAAATTCATGTTTGTTGCCCGAGATTTTTGTTTCATTTCAATTATCTATTAGCTTTATTGACTATATTAGTTGTATAAATTGATTTTTAGAGAGTCTTTGTCTTCATTTCTTCTTTCTCTTATTGTACTCAATACCCGCAGATTCGTCAAAAATTGTTACAATAAGAAGACGAGTGTGGCGGGCCTTTTAGGGGAATTAGTCTGGGACCCACTTGAGATGCGAAGAGAGCAAGCGAGACCTAGACTTTTGGAAAGGTTCAGGAAAAACGAGTTCAACAGTGACGGTAAAGGAATTATTATGACCCTCCCTATTTCTGTAGATAAGGCGACAACGATAAGATAATGGAGAAAGACTCCAGCACAGATAGATTCGAATAATTGTTCATTCCCCGGACAACTATGAACCCTAATGGTAAAAACCCAAGTCACTATAGAAATAATAATGACATTCCATTTACAAGTCAGGAAAAGATTAAACGTTGCGTAGACATATGGTATATTCGTAGTTACATTACATGTTAGTTGATAGTATATGTATTTGCATGCGTGTAAGTTAAAAATGTTTTCGGAAGAATATCGCATTCGCCTCTGTGGGTGTATATTTGCGTGGATATTTTTGGTTATGTATGTGATTTTACTCTCTTTTACGGGTGATAACCTAACACCCTCCGCCAAACGTCCTTTCGGCGGCTTTTGGTGTGTTGTGCACATGTAGATGTGGTTGAATTCCGTTCTGTTTTACTTTACGTAACTTTTTTGCCGATGCCTATGCGCTAATGATCATTCTATCAAGGATGTGTGCATTCATGTACTTGTGTACACTATTGATGGGGAATGGTTGAGGAAATAGAGATTTGGTTAGCCAGAAGTCTTTCGTCGTAACGAGAAACTTAAAAAAATGTAATATTTTCTGTGTCCCTGATGTGATGCTGAAAATTTCAAAAGTGCTCTTCAAAAAATCTGTGACATTTTCATAGATATCGAACGAACAAATCGAGGGATTGTGGAGGCCTTTAGCGTGAATCTACGGCCTTAGTGCCGTCAACGACGAATTCGTGTTTTATCATTTTTCTTTCAATAGGAGGATTACCGCAGATTGGAAGCTTTTGAAAAGTGAGTGCGGAGAAGGATGGAAGAGGTGAAATGGACAGGAACGAAAACAAACGACACAGTGCTAGGCATGGTGGGGAAGAGAGGGTATTGTTGGATGAAATCCAAAGGAGGTAGGAAAGATGAATGCAGAGCACTTTGATTGGCGATGGGATGTTGAAAATCATGATATGGGAGATAACGCTAGGCAAGCGAGAAAGGTGTCGGAATTGGATAGGCGTGTTGGACGGAATGAGGGTGGAAAGGAAGTATACGAAATTGAAGATGGTTTTATTGTAGTATCTATTGTCAGGTAGAGGTTTGCTAAGAGAGTTAAAGAATTTAATCGTTGTTCAATCTTTGTCCATCCAAAAGTATTTTAAACTGTAGAATACCAAAATAAGGAGAACGACTTGTCTTGCCTCCTGCCTTGCCGGGTTTCTTTTGTGCATGCATTTTATTTGGCTGATTAGATATGAGCTTTATTGGTGAAATAATACGAGGGTCATCCGGAAAGTAGTACCCGTTCGTGCCGCATGAAGTGCTGACGACGCGAGTAGCCGCTGGACGAGGTCAGATAGCTTCAGTGGCTTGTCTGCCTTCTCTGAGCCAAGTTGCGTGACGCTAGCATTGCCTGTGTTGTTTCTGTGATTGTTTACAATGTTTAAAAAAATTGAGAACGCCGCCAGTTGTGAAGTGAGGGCAGTGATTAAATTACTCAATGCAAGAAACGTTCGCCCATGTGATATTCATCGCCAATTAAAGGAGGTGTATGGAGACAATGTAATGGACGAGTCGTCTGTTCGGCGGTGGTGTCGCAACTTCAACATGGGGAGGGGGAACACACACGACGATGAGCGTTCGGGGAGACCGTCTGTCATTACAGACCAACTGGTGAGCTCAGTTGACGAATTCGTGAGGAACGATCGGCGCGTCACAATTGATGACATCTGTGAGCATTTTCCCAATGTTTCTCGAACAATTGTTCATGAAATTGCTAAACACCATCTGCATTATGCAAAAATTTGTGCAAGATGGGTCCCTCGCATGCTTACAGATGAGCACAAAACCAAGCGTATGGCTGCAGCACTGACGTTTTTGGGGCGTTATTCTGATGAAGGAGACTCTTTCTTGACTCGCATAATTACTGGTGACGAAACATGGGTTTTGTTATGCATCACCTGAGAGTAAACGACAGTCAATGGAGTGGCATCATGCTCATTCACCAAACAAACCAAAAAAATTCAAGACAGTTCTGTCCACCAGGAAACTCATGGCAACCATTTTCTGGGATCGACGAGGTGTATTGCTTATTGATTTTATGGCCCGTGGAGACACTATTAATGCCAATGCGTATTGTGAAACATTAAAGAAATTACGGCGGGCAATACAAAATCGGCGGCGAGGTCTATTGCCTACTGGTGTCATTCTCGTTCATGACAATGCCAGGCCTCATGCAGCTGGGATAACACAAAAACTTTTGCAGCAATTCAAATGGGAAACTTTCGACCATCCACCGTATAGCCCGGACTTGGCCCCTTCAGATTTTCATCTCTTTACAAAGCTTAAAGACTTTTTGGCAGGAAAAAGATTTGACAGCGATGAAGAACTTAAAGAAGGAGTGACCCTGTATCTCAATGAGCTGGCGGCGAAGGACTATGCAGCAGGAATACAGAAATTTGTCACACGTTATGACAAATGCCTTAATTTGCTTGGAGATTATGTTGAGAAGTAGTTTAAAGTATCCTCTTTCAAATAAAATTTTTTATGTTTGTTAATATTTACTTTTGTGTCTTTATTTCACGAACGGGTACTACTTTACGGATGACCCTCGTAAGATGAAAACTGTTTCAGACTACTGCTTGGTTTAACTAAAAATATTATTTACATAAAATGTTCCTCGGCTGGTTACGGGGAATAAAAATTATGTGAACTTGAGTGACTTTAAATTGAAGATTTTTCACAAAAAGCGGTCTGTAGATCTCCACTGCGGAGAGCTAAAATTTCTCATGGTCGTAATCTATTCGCTCTTGTTAATGTGGTCATATGGGGCTACTAGAAAATTTGTAATCGGCTTTTAATTTACGTAAATTTTGAATTCGTGTCACCTGTTCAAAGAAATGATTGTCTTTTTAGTATATGGCGAAGTTAATTTCATCATGTTGGGCCATTTTCAGTCAGGCTTTTGTCTACAGAAGATTAAATGATTAACGAACTTTTTTCTCCAATTATGATATCACGCTTTTAACAGAGATTAAAAGATAAATAATAAATTATAGGGAATCAAGCTGCGATATTCATTGATGGAACTAGACTTTAAAGACATACGATTACTCGTATTTGCTCATAATTCGCTGCATCGTTTTAACTTGGCAACTTTCAGCAAACCAATATCTTCCGCAACTTTGCTTGCAATATCAGAATTCAGTAAATCTAATGAATTCACTTCCTTAATGAATGCCAACCATAAAATGCAAGAGAAAGGGATTCCTACTCTTCTGTCTTTGGCCAAATCTCTCTGACTGTGAATATTTGAAGTTCACCTTTTCAGTAGTAGTAGAGCGTGCTAGAATCATTACAACTTATTCATGAACAATTGAATAATTACTGGATATTACAATGGTAAAACTAAGTTGTGTACTGGCAATAAACTCTTTACTATTTTTACTCTTTCGATGGTGAATGATGCCGAAATGAAAAACAATGTTGTACATTACGCGCAAGTCTGAGGAATTCTTGGTTATGAAAAGAGAATATAATGAAGATAAAGAAGGAAATTAAATACTGAAAGTGAAATGGACCTCGTGCCAATTAGAAATAAATCCTAAGAAACTGCAAACAAAACCCACACCAGGTGAGGAGTACACAAGTTGGTTAAAAAACATGGCTGAATAATACAGTAAAGTATGTAAATATTTGGTATTGGTGTTTATCTATGCGATATTTCTCAAATGTTTAATATTAGTACTGACATCCGCGTTTTCCAAAATTTAATAATAGCTTTAGTGTATGTGGTAGGGAATCGACTGAAATTACTGGGTTCAGTGGAAAACAATGTTACAATTTGCGCATGTTTTTTTCCGATTATGTAGGTGACCTTTGCTCATATGTGGCGAGCCCCTAATTTCATTAACTCGCAGTCAATGTTCCGGACCTCGATTTACATCCGGAGAGAAAATTTATCGTTTTCTATTTTCTACTAATGCAGACGTTACTGCTTCTTGTGCTCCTTGAGAACTGTGCTCCCTCCTTAAGCTACTCCCCGTTTCCATTCGTCTTCCTTTATCCTCCACTACCTTCTATTCCCTGAATCTGTCTTAGTGATCATCTTGTCACAATCCATAATCTCTCTACCTCTTTCTTAAAGAAGGAACCTTTACGACATCCCGTGCGTAGCCATAAATCCGTACTCACATTACTCTGTACTTGGGAAATATTAATTTAAAAAATCCTAGTCTTTTTAATCCGTTTTACCTAGCATTGTGCGTTATTATTGTAATTAAACGTGCTGATTCTAGATGGTGACCGCATTTAATTTTTTATGATTAAGCTAATTTTTTTAAATGCGTGTGTACAAAATACAAGTTTAGCGTAATGGCCGAAGCAAGTGAATGCCATAAAAATGAAATTTCAAGATCAAAATTCACGAATGATGAACTTATTTGTTAAATATATTTTTCTATTCTGGTAGTGTTCATTGTAGTGTAGAACCAAGGTATCCTTCTGAAGGTATTCAAGATGGGCTAAAGGACATATGTGCAGCTTTATATATACCATTTATTTCATTATCCCCTTTCCATAAAAAACACTTTCGAAATAAGTGGCGTTTTACCTAGTATAGTTAATACTCTTTCATACTTATTCGTATAAATGTAAATTGCTAACGCTCTGTTTTTTGGTTCTATTCGTTAATTTATATTTTGCATTTCAATACCGTCTCTCTCGATTTTTAAGTTGTTGGTTCTGCTGTGAACGCACTGAAAAAATTGTGACTCCTCATAATTTTTTCAAACGGTCCCTAGATCAATCAGTGTATGGTATCCCTCCTCTCGGACTTATAACAAGCTTACGTATCAAGTATATTACAGCCTAACAGGATTTTCCATGCCTACTTAGATATACCTTATTATTCAATCCTTCATCTTAGTGTAATATTTACATAGTTTTTCAAAAAGAAATACGCTAAATTGACTTGAAATACGAAAAGTGAAGAATCAGGCGTGATATTGTGGAATCGAGACATAATGAAAACTTTGTTGCAATTTTCCACAGTTAAAACTTTATTGCCGACCATGGTTTCGATACACTGTATCATCTTCAGACCTGAACCTGACCTGAAGATGATACAGTGTATCGAAACCATGGTCGGCAATAAAGTTTTAACTGTGGAAAATTGCAACAAAGTTTTCATTATGACTTGAAATACGTTTATAAATTTATACTAATATACCAAAGGAGCAGATATTTACAGTTATTTATTGCAATTTTGATCGACACGACTGCATTGCTCTGCTTTCTTGTAATTTTAATAATGTTCAACCTCGGTGTCACTATTATTTCTACTATTTATGTGCTGTTATTTTTGCTGATCGTCGAAATTTACATTAAACATTGGTTAAGTATTCCATTTTACTTTGTTTGCAGGTGAGTTGCGGAAGTGAAATCTGTCAGTGTTGGTGAATGATGTAAACGCCAATGTCCATCATGGATTTCGTATGTATGCCTTGTTTTTATTTCACTTCTCTCATTTGGTCGGAAACGTTTTTACAATTCCGCATCTCGGGCCGTCCCTCGGGAGTGTGAGATTAATTCGGCTCCGGTTGTGAATGGCCTCGGCTCTCCCATCGCACTCTCCTTTTTCCTCTCTTTCCATACTTGAGCGCGCCAACGCGCGGACTCCCCGCTGACAAATCCCTTTGCTGATCTCTCTCTCCTTTTATCCTCCTTCGTTCCCTCTTCTTTCTCCTCAGTTAATCCCCCTCTCGCGGTACTCGCAATACGCATCCCCCTCCCTCTTCATGCGAAGAGACATCGGCGGCCCACGTATTTTCGCCCGTGCTGTACTTCGTGGTTTTTGAAGTGCTGAAAGCAAATGTGGTCAAGTTAAGGTGAGGTACGGAATGCTCTCTCCCCTGAGCTTCATTTGCGGTACTAATTCAGATTTCAATGCCACTCTGCATGAGGTTATTAATTACGGCCAACCAATGCAGTTCTAATACCTCTCTATGAAGAAAGTGTACCCTTGTCGATTTGTTTTTAGGGACCTTGGATCCTTATCAAGTATCAGCACCGGCATTATTTCCTTAAAATATGATTCCCCACAGAATTCAAGCCGATTGAAGTTCTTTTTGCATTTATGAGTATTGTTTAATAGCCTTTATGTTACAGTGAACTGCTTATTCAGGATGAGAAGTAACGTTGCCCGAACAGAATGACTTAATCAAGCCCCATCTTCATGTTCAAACAACCGAAAGAAGGGGATAGAAATACTGAAAAAGTAAAAACGCTTACTGGTTGCAGTTCTGGTAAAGAACACATACAGTTCTGTATGCAACTATTTGCATGCAGAACTGTATGCAAGAAACTGTTCAAGAAACTTTATTTCGTTAAAAAACATTCCGTTTTTCACTCAATACTAGAGTAATACCGCGGAGGTAAAAAAAACTTTATTTTTAATCAGATTTTAAAAGTGCTATAAAATTCCAATTTCATAAAAGGGAATCTTTATGTAAACTCTTTCCTCTTTTTTAATATTTCGTCAAAGGTATCCTATAAATATCTCGAATTGGAAATGCACTGTTAATGATCTGTTTACATCGGATACCTTTTGGATTCCCATTCATTAATTTTAATTGTGCAGCTGGAAATACGAACACGGGCTATTTTCCTCTTATCATAGGTTAAAATTATGTATCGTTGATTATAAATATTGTGAATTGGTGATTTAGTTTTACCCTATTAGAGGTACTCTTTCAACTATGGAAGCATCAAATATACGATAATTAATAACCAATGATTAATCACATCCAAATCATGGTACCTAGTTCTAATTACTCTTCCATAACATTACTTTCATAACTAATAAGGTGTAGGAATCTAGAAATTTTAGAAGGAGTTTCAGAAATTTCATCAATTTATTTCTGTGGATTTGACTTACCGCAATGATATTTTATTTTGGATGCCTCTATGAATAAAATCTCGTATACTTTCCTTGGTAACATGAGTTTCGAGGTATACGGACGATGAAGTGGCAGGATTTACTTGGGATCTTAGGTGTATAGAGTAACGGTGAATTACATTACAGCCACAGTTAACCGAACTAGGGCAATGTCAACTGTTACTCATTGTTTTAACTGTAAATGGAAAGGAAATCTAAATGAAACACTTAATTTCTAGCATTTCAATCAGATTTTCACTGCCAGAACCATTCGGCCTTTAATAAAAGATTCTAAAAGAGGTGTTATAGGAATAAATTACATATCCATAAAGCAATATTGGAAATATAAATATCAATAGAGCCATTCTATCACGATTACTTTTTTCTCTTTGTCCACTCTGCGGATAACTTTTTCCAGCAATCAACATAATTCACATTTTCACTAATGAGCTATGAACAAATTAAGTTATTTTATATGAGGAATGTTGCTGCAGTTAAATTTACATTCATAAGATCATCAATGGAAATTGTTTTTATGTCAATCAATGGATTAGGCATTTAAGAAGATTCCTCGAACACAATGATATTATGAGAATTTCTATACCAAGATTTGGTTAGTCAATTTTAAAATATGCATACAATTTATACTAGCTATTGTTTTCTACAGTGACTTCAACTAAATATTACGTAGACCATTTGATTAGGACATTTGTTCACAGAGAGGATTTGATGTCGGAGAAAAGAAATGGCCTCAACAAACAGTTGTTCTTGTGTTATCAATTTAGAAGAAATGACACATGTAATATGGGGTCTTTGTTGGGTTGATAGAGGAACATATCCTAATTTAAATTGTAGAATTCTGATACAAAATGCAGCTTCCTCAGTATTAAACACTGAAAGGAATAAGAACACGTTAGGGGTTCTGGATGGTTTATGACATAAACTGGAATATATAAACAGAGCAAAACGAAAATCTGTTGCTTTGTAGCATGCTGTTTCCATACTTCAGTTTTTTTTATTATAATAGGAGCTAAATGCAGCGTCACTTTTGTAGACCATGTGACCCTCCCATGATGTTTATGGCCGCGTGGAACTAAATGGTGACCATGGCGACCGAACAGAGGGGTGTTTCACAATATAAATACGACGTTCGCTCGAAATCGATTTCCGGGGAAATCGCAGAGTTCATTTTACCCGAGTTATGTAGGCCGAGTATTTTCTCACACGGAGACTCCGCACACCTCTCCCTCCCCTCATCCCTTTTCCTCCATTCACGATCTATTCAAACCCCTCCGCCCAAATTCCGGCCGAAGCGACGGCCATCCATCAACGCTAACCGCGCCAGGCAATTACCTTGTCGCCGCCGCCGAGTGGGGAGGATAGAATGGAAACGCAGGTCCATTCAAAACCTCATCCATACCGCGCGAAAGAAAATGTTTCGTGTGTGCCCGATAGAGCATAAATTATCACAGTTAACTGGATGTGTGCGTAATGGCTCTAAGGCGCTCCTCCCTACCATTTGCTTGCATGCCTGCCTGCAGCGGGAAAACTCGTGCGTCAAAGTGTGCCGGCGATCGACTGCTCTTATGCACGTGATAAGTGTGTGGAGGGAGGTGAATGAAAAGCGTTCGAGGGTAAGAGAGATCGAAAGGGCATTCATGGCAGTGAATGAGATTGGGGATCAAAATGAACTGAAATATCCAGCATTAACCGCCTCCTGAAATCCGCTCAAACTATTTGCGGCGTTATTTTAACCGGTAAATATACCTGAGGGTGAGTAGGCACTATTTTACGCCAAAGAATAGCAGGGAAACGGGATAATTTGGAAAGAAAAGAAATCTGGTTGGTTTTTGTTAATTCATCTTTAATTTTTATAACAAAGGAAATAATTTAAATTGAACCAAAACCAATAGTAGGCAAGATTCATTTGATTCAACTCTAGTTGCCTTTTCTACTAGTTTACTTTTGTCATTTTGGATATGAGTTTTGTATTAATTAGAGTTTCAAATATTTTATCTGAGGAAGGAGGTGTCTTTTAAAAATTATGGATAGAGCTTAATAAGGAAGATTAAAAACGTGAGAGGTTCTTGTCCCAATATGAAGTGGAGCATGGGGAAGAAAATGTGTAAGTTGAGGGAAAAAAATTCGGTACATATAATAGTGGTACCAAAAAAGTGAGTTCATGTTTGTTTTTTTATTCCTTCTTTTGTTATCTTCAAGAATAGGCCTTCATAATTACCTTTCTATGTTTCTACAGACTAATTAAATGCTATAAGATCATTACAGTAGTGCTTCATTAATTAGAAGTTTCCCGTCCAATTTTTTTACTGCACAATTACCGAAGACAAAAGACAGCAGTTTACAAATGGTAATTGATTGCGAGGCTTTCATTATGTTTCTAGGTGAACGTAGTCGTGCCAAGGAAATGATAAGGCGAAAAACGGGGAAGAGAAGCCCCTTAGCTAAGCCGGATAAAGTCTCCGTTGGAAAAAGAGAAATTCGAGAGAATTACGTGTACAAAAGGGAGAAAAAAGGTGGAGGGGAAATGCGGTGCGAATACTCGCGGGGAATCGTTTTACCGCCTCATTCAAAGGATTTGGAGCGGATTGGAGCGAGGGAAAGGAAGGCTTTCTCATTGACGGATGACATCCTGGAATCCCTTACATAATGGGAGTGCCTCACACTGACCGGGACGGTAGCGGCTGCAGAAGCTATCCGAGTATGAATTGCCGCATGAGCGTATGCACTTGGTTGGTTAACTATCAAAAGCTGTGCACTATTCCCCCATACAAGTGTTTTCTCTAAAGAGAGCGGCGAAATCACAACTTCTAAGCCCGCTGCGCATCGTTTCCTCTCAGCGTTTCGTCGTGCATTTTGTCACACTGTATAGTCGATTTGTAGCTGCTTGTGGCCAAGGAAGTGATGACAGTTGCTATTAGCTAAGTATTTATAAATTACGGCTGTTATACTAGTAGACATTAATGATGTCATTAATATTGCGGTGATTCGTTGAAATTTAATGTATTTTTTTCAGGATTCCCGTGTTAAGATAGACTTTATCAATAATTCTGCAATTAGCCAATTCACTGATTAATGTGTCCCGGAGGAGTGATTGTAATTGTTGGATTTGGTTACTTTCAACAAGACTTATTGCTTATACTTGTCGTCTTGAATTATGGGAACATTTTCAAATATTCCCTTTAGTTAGTTAAATGTTGCTACTTGTTATGCCGATACACATAAATATGATGGGAACTTGGCTATAAGGTAAAAAGCACAAGAAGGTGCATTTCGCCAAGCATTTTGAATCTGCAGTGATTTAAAAATTTCAGGTAATGAAAGAGGGAATATGCGCATGTGTAATATCATTTTTGCATGTATTTGGAATCACTGAGTAAACGATTGACTTGCTTTTACTAAATTTGCTCGTAAGGATTTTTCAGAAACATAAAATTTTTATCACACCCATTCCTTTCAATGCCACCACGGCTCCCACGGTTTGTTTCTCTTTAATGCACTAACATTTTAACGACGTTGTCTCTGAATTAAGTAGCAATGGCTACTTTGAGATTCTTTAAAATTTGAAAACTCTCGAAGTTACATAATTTAATAAATTGGGCGCGGAATTCACGTTACTAAATTCCAATGTTCCATTACATGATAAAATCATTCCTATGATAAGGAAGACATCTTGGGAACACGACCCAGATTAATGTCTTACCTAAAACTTAGTAAGTACAGTTTTCCCGGATTTTTACTGTCTTCTTATAATGAGAGCTTACAGAAGAGTTCGGTGTGTGATTGAGGCGAGTAGGAAATAATGAAAGAAGTTGTCAGTGTAAGAAAAGTTTAAGGATGAGACTAAACGAGGCACTACCGGGGTTGTGTTTTCACCAGAGACTATAGGGAGCACCTTTCTCAGTTATAATGAGACCTGACATGTTGTTTTTACCTCCATCCATTACATGCTCTCCTTAAAAAATTTTTTGTTGCCTTATTCGAATCCAGTTAGCGAAGGATACAACATCCTGCGAAGTCTTGTTTTTGAAAGGTTTCCCTACCGAAGATCCGTGCTAGTGGTAATGAGCCAACAGCAAGTCGAATTTGCGGAAAAGGGAAACTCATCACGATCGCCCATCCCATCCAACCCCATTTATTTCTTCCTTCTCTTCGTAAATTTCAGCGAAAATTTTTAGTTTGATGGTAATACTTATCTATAGAGAATTAATACTTAATTTTGATCATGTGACTGAAAAGATATTGTTAATGAAGTCGACGGCATAAATTTATGTAAAAAGAATTTCATTGCATTTGGAGGTCAACATTTTGTTAACTTTGAATACCCACGGTTCAACACTAGAAGGAAATTGTTGATCTGTTTTGTTGCGGTGTTTCTAGGTTCATACAGTATGCGTTATTTGTGAGTTTAAAGTGATTATTTGTCTTACATTTTCATATAAGAACCGTAAGGATAATAATATGTATTTAGGCCAGTGATATACGCGAAGATGTAGCGACGTAATAGTCGGAAAGTGTAGTGACGAAAAAGTGAAGGAAACGTGGTATTTTACTTTAGTAAGACCTCAAATTGAGTATGCGGCGAGCGTTTTGGATCCATTAAAAATATTAATTACAGCATTGAATGGAGTACAGAGAAAAGCTTTTAGGTTTGTGAAAAACTGGTACCATAGGACACAAAGCGTCACAAATTTAATACAGAATCTGGGGTTGGAATCTTTAGATATGCGAAGGCGCAACGTTATTAAACTTTTTACAAAGATATTAAACGTATGGTTGTACATCCGATATTGGAGTTATAATTAGACCTCCTAATTACATTGGTAGGATCGACCATTGTCACAAAATTACAGAGTTAGACTGTCGAACTGATGGATTCAAGTATTTGTTTTTCCCGGGAACTATTTGTGACAAATTTGTGGGATGTAGGCGAATGTATATAAAGTCTTTTGTATTTGTGAATTGTCCGTCTGGAATGCATAGAATGCTAACCGAAAATGAAGTGGTGACCAACACCCCTCAGCCACACGACCTTGCAACGGCTTGCGGGGTATTATGTAGATGTAGACGAATGATTGAATAGTAGAAATTGACCTAACAGGTAAGAGTTGTATGATGCAAAATTTATGAGACGAAAGAAATTATTTCATGGTCTCTTAAAACTATTAGGAACTGAATATTGAGTGTAGAGTTACATTGCATTAATTTCCACTAATATGCGTATTTATATTGAACGACATGATTTCTAAAATACCTTGGCGTCGTCATCATTCTGATGAAATCACTTGGTTCATTTATGTGATGATGTGTTTATATTATGCATGATGACCTTATGATGACGTTAAGTTGAAAAAATTTTGTTATACTAGTATTTTGTTATGCTAGTATGTACATTTTAGGGAAAACGGATACGTAATTTCCGTAATGTTCACAATACATGTATGACCTCAAAGTCTGCTGCGCTTACCAATGGGAACTGCCCAAATCTTAATTTCGTTAATGTTTTACATTTTCTTTTCCTATATTTAATAAAGTACTCTTCAACATTTCGAGAAAAAGTAAAATATATGCACCGAATGTCGGTATTCATAAATGTGTAGTCTCTGTGCGGATTAGTGTCGTGGATCTGTTCCTACTTTATTTTCCTTTTATTTTTCTCCTCCGAATTCTCTTCTAGCTGGGCTCAAAAATCTGGTTTTCTTTTTCCCTATTCGCGGTGCCCTTTTACCCATAACTCCCGCTGCCCAGGGCACGCCGCACTGTTGCCTTTTCCTTTGAGAAAGAGCCCTAAAATGGCCGCCATCCGAACGGATCCTTTCTCTCAGCGATTCGCATTTGTCAGTCGAATGAGGGATTACGCGTGGAGAGATGGTCATATTTTTCTCTGACGTGATATGGAAAAATCTCCGTACGCAAGCGACTCATCACGCACCACTCCCCTCCCTCTCTCTCTCAGTTGCCCTCCTGATAAATTAATTCTCATAAAGGTTTTAAAGCCGTCATTTATCTTTACAAGGCAATCCCACTCTTTTCTTTCCACTCTTGGATCTATTGTATGGAATTAGACGAGTTGTGCATTGGCTACGTGGCTCGACGTAGGTTTTGATGAGCACTTTCATGACAGTAGAAATTCAACGTCTGCTCTGTTAGAGCGTTGCGAATGAATAAAAAGTTGCTGTGGATTGCATGTATCCTTGTCTGTATAGTCTACATCAATCCGTGCACTATATGAAGATGTCACGCTCTGAAACTATAGTTTTTAATAAGCAGGCGATTTCAAACGAAGATCGTTCATAATTAATTATGCATTGCAAGAAAAAGTGAGTAACGACACGTGTCTTATGCATAACTAGGAAAAATGATATATATTCCTTCCTTTTCTTGGATGTTCAAGTATGTTGTAAATCATGTTTGGCTTAATTTTCCAACACCTCACCCATGAAATTGATATGATATTGTTATGTATTATTCTCACTCTGATTGATATTCTTCGCAGCAGTGATTCCGGCTGAAAGAAGTTAATTAACTTAAATGTATTACATTTTCTGAGGTCGCAGTTGAAATAAGCTCCTACTGTGCTTTATATGGGAGGATTTAAGCAAAATTACCTTTTCAGCACGCACAATAATGACTTGGTCTTCTGTTGCTTTCTAAGTTTCTTTCATTCTTTCCCCGGACAATCAGAGATCATACTAGTAAAAAACTACTATTTCGGTATATCAGACCACAAAGATAAGATAAGGGAGACAGACTCCAGCATAGATAGATTCGAATAATCGTTCATATCCCGGACAATCTTGAATCATAAAAGTAAAAAACCAAAGTCACTATAGAAATATTAAAGACATTCAATTTACAAGTCAGTACAAGATTAAATGTTGCGTAGACATATGGTGTATGGTATATTCGTATGGTGCATTGCATATCAGCATATGCATATCATATATATGTTTAAATGCGTGTTAATGAAAAAGGTTTTCGCATGAATATCGCATTCGCCACTGTGGGTGTAGATTTTCATGGATTTTTTGGCTCTGCATTTGGTTTTATTCTCTTTTATGGGTGGTGACCTAACACTCTCTCTACCTCACGCCCTTGAGGCGGCTTACGGGGGCATGTATAAGTGTAAATGTGGAAATAGTAGTTTTGTGTTGTTTACTATTCGATCGGAAAATTTCTCTCTACCCCTGTTTCAATTCAAATGCTATATTTATGCCATAACAATGTAAATTAAGTTTTGTAACTTGTTATTAGCTAAGGTTGTAGAAATTGAAGTATTGCTTTGAACCCCTCGGAATATCTTGAAATTGGAGTCATGCAGATGGCATCCTCTGAAGAAGTATTTTCCTCTTTGAACATTCCTCTGGTTATTAAGGGTTTTCTTAATCTCTCAATCTTGCATTTTGATACCTTCTTTCATCATGTTATTGATAATAGATATTTTTAATTTCCTGTATTGAGACATTTCTCTAGCGTTCTCTTAATTCAACAACTTAAAATTAATACTCTTTTGACGTTCGAAGTGAATCCAGTCATGAGATGAAGTTTATCATTCTCTTTTCTGTAGAGTGTCTTATTCCTGTATTGTTTGACCTTGTACGAGGTTTTTAATCCTATCAATGGAAGACATACAGAGATGAAAGGTATCCCATCATTTTGTTCTATACTTAATGAATAGGAGTGATTTTTCGTTCACTAGTAAGCCTATTAACTTAAGGCCGTTGGTAGATGTCAAGCTTTAACGTTTGTCTGTTCGTACTCGAGCATGAACGTCATATTGAAAGTCTTCCTATTAATCTCGACTCGTAATAGTTCCTCGAGTGCAAGTTTTGTGACTTACACACTTCTTTTCTTCTCCGTCGATGCCCTCCTTTTTCCTTTGGCGCGTAACGTCGACATGCCCATCGATCTTTTTTGGAGGAGTCAAGGAAATAGTGAGGCAAAGGGCGGTGGGAGGCAGAGAGGAGCATTCCAAAGGAAATAAATACGCGTTTTCCCTCCTTCTTTGCCCCCTCCAACAACCATCCAGAGGTGTGAGATATGAAGTGGTGCTCTGCCATATTACTTACGCCCGACCCGGTTCCTTTTACCCTCTTCCAGCTTCCCTCTCATCCCTCCTCCCGCTTCTTCACCCGATCCCTCCTAAATGCACTCGCCTCCTCTTCTCTCTCTCTCTCCCTTTTGTGAGTTCACCCGCCCACATACTACAGCCACCGACCGACTCTGTGCGGACTCCGCGAGAGCAGGGAGAGCGAGATGGCGAAAGAGCGGGGGGTAGAGAAGAGATAAATTTCTACTAGGCGGCACGCCGTACCTCCGTTTGCTGTTGCTCTTTCTCACACGTATTCACCATAATTTCTTTCGTCGTCTTTTTTTTCCATCTTCTTAGGGGCAGGTGGGGCATGGGGAAAAAAAGGAATATATTTTTACAGGAGGGAGCGCATGAGACTGGGTGAAGGAGGAAACGGCGACATTTAATAGTGTTCCTCCTTTTTACTCCCCTCCCTTCCCACCATATCCCAACTGGCCCCTCTTCTTTGCGTCAGATCACTCCCCCTCCCTCCTCCGCTACTCCAAAACTACTCCGCCGCAAGTTCTCCGGGAATCATAAAGAATGGAGAAAGAGGACTATAAATTTTCTTGGGTTAAAACCGGAATGACTCCAACAATGGCCAGAAGAAGTTCACTGAAGGATGAACTTTTTTCGTATTGTTTACTTGGGAATGATAGCGTTCGATTTTGGGACTGCATGGTTTGAAAATTTATTGTCAGGCATCAGAAGTCATTTACTCAAATTTGAATGGTTTGATGGCAATTTTCAGTCCCATCGAGCATTCAAAAATTCCTTCCCGTCTAGAAAGGCGTGCTATCACATTAATATATTGGAGTATTCAAAAATATGAAATATTGATTGTTTCTAAATTCTTTATTTCCTTCGTTTGGGCATAAAAGAATCCATCTGTCCATTGGACCGTTCATATTATCGTGCGTTAAATCTCAGAATGAAACCTAACGCAATGAATCGATTTCTTCATGTTAGGCATTCATAGCCATCCTATAGGTTTTTTATATGGTGGAAATCACTCCCACCCTATTTTCATGCAAAAAGTACGAGCATTATCAATGAAAATTATTTCCTTCTTCATACATTTAGAACTTTGAATATTAAAGAGCAAGATTAACAGGAGGAAATCATGATTTGGCTATTAAGATGAAGTACACATCTTTACTGTCGCTTTATAGAAACTTCTAATAATAAATGGAATGCCCACTCTACTAGGTAAAATAAATCTAAATAATATAAATAATAATTTGAAGAATTAATCGTTTTATATTATGCCACATAGTTTATAATTTTAAATCTTTTTGTGGATTGGGAACATTTTATAAACCAAATCTTTACGTGTTATTCTCTCAATGAGGGTTTGAGAGCAATGCGAATGAGTGAAATAGTTGAATGTTTTCCATGAAATCTTGTCTTAACTTTTTTCAAATAATATACTTTACTTGTGCGGTAATCAATAAGAAAATCTCTATATATGTAAACGTTATTCTTCCTGCGAATTAATGTGAAAAAAGTAGTAGCAAAGCAAGCATATTGATGACATGCGCAAGACTAAGACAGGGTTAGACTAATATCGAGCCACAAATTTTGAATTTTTAATTAATTGATTGCGCGATTAACTGGAAAATTTAATCGGAAGAGGAAACACTCATTTTTACTTGTCCTGAGTGCAGCTTCGCCATTCTTAAATAATAAATCATAAATGAAGTTACTTGCACCGAAAACTAATTACAGGAATTAAGTGCTTGAGTTTAATGTCTTTTTTATGCTTCCCCTTACGAAGTAATTCATTCTCGGCATTTGTGACCTCTGATTCAAAGGCCGCCACTAATTCCATTAATTAGAGCTCCTGGTAACATTGGTAAGACCGCGTCCTCAGTTTAATGCGCACAAGATCTAATGTTTCCGACGAAGACGTTTAATCTCGCTTCCAATATTGGCTCTCGGCCCAATCCTATTGCCCTGCGGCAACTATTGCGAGAGGGGAAGAACTAGATCCTCCTCCTCATCCCCACCTACACACACCCCACTCCGAGAGACCGTCCCGTCCTCATTCCCTTTTGATATCATCCGCTCCAACCTCACCCAAAAACACCCATCACGTCCCGTGATAGCTTGGTGCCAGACGCTCTCTCTCTCTCCTAGACTGACAAAAGGAAGAAGACGGAAACCAGAGATTCGACCTCCTCGAAAGGGGATGGGATCGAATCGATGGAATCATGTCTTCCAATGAACGCAGTCATAGACAATCGATTATTTTCCTTAGTGTCAGGCCAGTTCAAATTAGTAGCAATGGTTAGCAGACTAATTCAAAGGATTTTAAGGCAATCTTACGTCTTCACTGATCGGACTAATTTTATCCTGCTTATACCCCTCAGACTAATTTCACAGCTGCCACTATTCGAGGCCGAGCTAATGCTGCGCTAGGCTTTAAGCTATGCGTCACGCTTACATCAATGCGTTTTGCTCAAATTCACTGTTATAGATAAAATAAGGGCGATTGATTCACTTCGATGTGATTAAGCATTATGGTGTCACTGGTATCACATAGTATGTAATTTAGAATATAATATTCATATTATTCTTTAAATAATAGGATTACATTCATCAGCAACTGAAAAGGAACTCTTTCAAACGGGATTCCCGATGCCATTAAGAGTTTTAAAATCTAAATTAAACGTTGTCAGTTCTTTTAAGAGACACGCAATAAAATAATTCTCATCACTGGTTTCCTTTTTTAAAGAATTTATTTGTTAAACTTACCATAAACTCAATGTATATTTTCATCTAGTATTAAACAGATAATTCACGAATGAGACAAGTTTATTATTTGGTTTTCATTTCAGATAAAGTTAGTACTAAATTATGGTGGGTCTGTTTTCATTTTGAAATTTAAAGAAATAATAAAAACCTAAAAAGAAGCTGAATGCTTTCAGAACAATTCAAATTATAACTATCTGAAAGGTTTCACATCGTTTTGGGCAGATGTGTAATATCTGTTACTTGCAGTTAGAGATACGAAGTTGTGTTCTAAGGCTTTTCGTTGTGAGCTCAAATTTAAGACAAGGAATTCAACTCCGCACCCCAGTCCTCTCAATTGTTTATCCTTGATATCTAGGTAGCAAAGGTAGCATGGCATGCAGAAACTATACGACTGAAACTTCTATTCACATTAGGGTTATTGCTTTCACTATCCCAATAGTGGAAGTTCACTCCGTGTGTTTGTTAACATGATAAGGAGTAGAATTTATTAACCAGAACTTTCATGTAAATGCATTCTGGTTTATAAAATGCTAACTTTTAGGGATAAATCGCTCCTCAGCCGCATAATAGATATTCATACAAATATACATGGTGTTTATATACCCTCTTGCAGATATCGATACACATTTGGATTAGAATGTATTGTATCTAGCTTTAAGGCCATCTGATGCTACTTAACGTTACCATTTTTTATCTAACTTATCTTTCTAAGGTGATTACTTTCTCAATAAAAGACGTTTGGTAATGATGATCGAGAAAAAATACTCAATTAACGTTCTTTCATCGGTACATCAATAATAATGTGTTTGTAGGCCAATGTTTCCGGAAACGGAAAGCTTGTTTTGCGAGGAAAGGATGAAGGGAAAAGGTTAGATAAGAAAATGGATTCGTTCCTAATTTCGGGCGTGTACAATCTGGCTTAAACTCGTTTCGAGTTTGTAAACGCAAAGCAAATCCTCGATAGAGCGCATATGGTTGCCCACGTGAACCGGCGATGCTTTATAGTTTCGAACCTCAGAGATTGCGCACTCCGCCTTTGATCACGATTCTCATGATGGCCGCTCATTCCGGTCGTACTTTGCACCCCAAAACTTCACTATTTCATCTCTCGCGGGAATTGGGCGGCGGATGATTTACTTTACCGCCTGACGCCCTAACCACATACACTAATCTGGCGAATGGCTTTTTATCCTGAGAGAGCCAGGCTAGAAGCAGTACTTATCTCGTTGCCCAATAATAATGCATCGACTCTGTCTGAGAGGCGAATCAATATTTTTTTCTTTTTGGACTTTCCATCAGCTTGTTAGATAGTGCCAATTGAAGTCGTTAAATGTTGCAGCACCATAAATTAAATTGATCGTTCCTTTCCTTAACCCGCTCCATAACTTATAGAAATAGTTCTCCAGATCTCTGATAACTGATGCCCTGTATGAATGACGGTTAACTGCTCCACCCTTGTTCTCTATGGCTCCCAGCTTTCCACCAATATTACTTTGCGTAATAATTACTTCCATAGTTTGAATAAGTATTTTTATTTAGTCGACGTTTAGCTGGTAACCGTTAGTTTGATGAGGTTTGATGTATGGATGAATTTTTTTTTCTCTTACGAATTGCCTTTCCGGTTCATTGATTTTTAGACATTCTGATTGAAGAAAATATTGTTAAATATTTGAAGTCATTTTTCAAAGGACACCAATTTATTCTTTCATATACGTATAATCTACTGCCCTAAGCCAATACACAAGGGCATGTAGTGGCACTTATTGGCACTGAAAATGTTGCATGAATGGAGTACATTGTTTGAATGCTTTTATACATTACCTCAACGCATATTTTTTCCAAAAGTATGTATTTACAATTTCCTGCCAATTATCTTAGTATATCTGTATATGGTCAATTCCTGTTTATTGTAATAGAATATTTTCAGTGCGTCATAGAATTGGATATATCTTAGTGTGTCCATAGCGATACGTTTAATTGATGTTATTAAGTAATCAGGCCGTGAATGCCTAGAATACCTACTCACTAAAACACATAATTGACCACTTTTCCCTTTTTGAACCATAAATGTCGCCATGGTCGATCAATTCAGTTAATATTACGAAATCCACGAATATATTTTATCATTTAAAATGTCCCCTTAATCACTCAGGAGACGAAGGCTAAATATTCCCATTAGTCTTAAACGTTTAGGGTGAATAAAGCTGGTTGAATTTTCAAGAAACTGTAATAGTAACTTTAACGGAGTCACCCGCTATGTGTGCATTATAATGCAACCATTTCAGAGAGTAAAAATCATTCGCCTTGACCGGGATTCGATCGAGGGATCCGGGTTCGAATCCCGGTCAAGGCGAATGATTTTTACTCTCTGAAATGGTTGGTTGAATTTTGTTTCTCCTTTCATTTGCAAAAATTAAAGTTATAAATTTCATTGAGTAATGAGCGAAGAAAAACTTAAAACTGGTGCAACAATGAGTGATTCCCGAGCTTTCTGCTATGCATGATTGTGGCGGAATGTTTTAGCCGTTTTGAGGTCATTCAAGTTCCCAAAGAAGGACCATCGTATTTTACGTACATGAAAGTTTGGCAAATTAGAGGTGCACATGTGAAACAAAACAAAATAAACTTAGATAATTGCTAGGAGTGCTCTAACCTTCCCACGCCTCATCAGAATGATGATGCATACGACGTTTGACGGGTTTGATCGAGCGATCCTACGATATAGCTAATAGCAGGGGAAAAACTCGGGACGACGTCTTGGTATATTACTCTCGAGATACTTCCTGTAAACGATAATTAGGAAAAGATTTGATTGATTTTTGTAAAATATGAAAGAGTAAACTTTTCTCTAACGTTTGGCGAGGTTTAAAAAAGTTAAATTCTGTCAATTGTGAATGATGTACTGAACTGAATCGGGTGTTACATCATAAACAAAATACCAACTCATCCTGCGGTCCTGGTTCACATGAAAAGACTCTAGAGGACCGTGCATTGCCTTAAGTTTCCCCATTAATTGTGGTTCCTCTCGACTGTAGCAGCAAGTCTTCCTCTTAATTAGACAGGCGACAAGAAATCGCCATTCTCATCCCAGTGCTCCGCTCTCATCTCGGAACGTTGGTCGTTGGTGCATGTATGTACTCGTATGTACTTTCATTATGTGCACCTCTTGCGCTTACTAGTGCACGTTTCTGTCGAAGAAGCGGTAGTATGAGTCGGGCGCGGTTTGGGTGGAGTGGCGAATGATAGCTCGGCATGTGGAGGGAGAATTAGACAAGAGGCTTGGAGGATGGGCGGAAAGAGGAGAAGTGCGGTGGAAACTGGAGTATGGGGAGATATGCTGCGGGATAGGGGCGGAGGCAGAGGTGAGCCTTTGGTGGGCAGAAAAGGATGGGAATGTAAGTTTCAGGAAGGGCAAGAGAGGAGCGTGGGCCAAGAGGGAAGGAGGCAGGGGTGCGTATGGAAGGAACGAGTATTTGATGGGGTAATGGGATGGAAGGGAGACTGGGTGGGAGGGTAATAGGCAGCAAGGATGTGACGGGAGAGTCGAGTTCCATTTTGTTGTTGAAGAGGAGACGGGAGATGATGAACTGGGTTATAAGGTCACTGTGAGAAAGGGGAGGAGAGCAGAGCAGAAGAGATGTGGGCCCTTCCTCATCCCAGGGAGAGAAGAGCTTCCTAAAGCCCTCTCCCGAAAAATAAGTCTTAATAACGCTAAAGGAAACATCGAGAGACCTCTTTTTCCACGAGAGGGAGAGTGAGAAGGTGGTCGTCTTTTTAAGTAACCACTTTTCCTCACTGCCTTCTCTGATCCCTCCACCCTGTCCAGGGTCAGGGGCCAATTGGTGATTTAGCCCATCGTTGGACCCCCCTTCGAATGGGCATTTAGGATGTTTGATACCTATCGACATTGATCTTAACACCAAGTGAAGCTTGGTGTCGCTGAGGAGCGCCTTGATGGATCCTTATTTTAAAATACAGGACACGTTTTCTTGACATAACGGCGTGATTTTTTTAAGATTGGTGGGTCCGTTTTAAATAATTCCTTAATTCAAAGATTAAACTCAACGAAGGCATTGATAAGCCCCTTAAACTTTGCAACAAAATATTCAGATTAGAGAAAAATAGAGTCAAAATTATAACGTATACGAATTTTTCCGGGAAAATTTATTATGACATTGTATTAAAACATTTTATAAATCTTTGAAAATATGGGGGATTTTTGAAAGTTATATCATCGCAATTCATAAAGTTTCCGATGACATAGGACTTGAAGAACAAGCAAAGGTAAAAAATAGGTGTCTTCTTGCATGTTTTCAGCTCATCTTAGGCTTGCTTTTGGAGCTTACTGAGAATGCAATTTCGGAAATATGAAATTGCCTTAAAATTGTCATAAATGTGACATATGTTTTTTGTCAAGATTGTGGATAACATTCTGAATATTTAAGCCACCAACTGCCCTAATTTATCAATTTCAGATGACATTTTTCAGTAATTGCTAGTTGAAAATTTTCAAACACTAACACCTAAAGACTGATTACTATAGTTATATTTCGTTTCGGTACCAAGCTGATTTCATTTTAAACGGCTTGTAAAAAAAGGTGATATTTTCATCTCACTTTTATTTATTGAGTAACTCGAGAAATAAAATTTTGGGAAGAAATTATTAGTCGAAAAATATTTATAATTATTCATATTTTTTTAGGGTCGTTTCAAAATGTGATTCTTGTGAATGAATACGTTTACATTTTTCTAGCATAAACATATGTTCTCATATTTATATCATCTGAGCAGAATATTATTTATCAAAGTTGAGGATATTTCTTCCATATCTTGTAGCACCTAAAAAATTCAATACGTAGCCATGGTTGCAGAAATGCTTAACCATCCACCACAACATGAATATCGTTAGTGGCGCCAACATTGTGTTGGACGATTTCTCTCAGTATTTGATGGCTACAACCTGCATATTAACTCGGTCGGTATGCTCGTGTGTTTCGTCAGGGTGTTGCGATGTGTCCCTTCGCATGAAAGAACACAGGAAATTTATGGCGGTCGCTCGGCGTCCCTTCAAATCCATCTCAATGAGTTTCGATCGGGATGGCACCCGTGGGATATTTAGGGTTTCAAGACACGTTGACCTCCCTTCCACCGCAGCCGTCGCACCGTGGAAGAAAAAGGGGGGAAAAAACGCATCTTCTTTGCGTAAAGTATTGCCCTGGGGCTCTGCGGAAACTTATCAGTCATTTGTTTGCGCGTGTTTTCCCATGTCCCGAATGAGGCTTACCCCTCAAAAGTTTCCATCTTAAGGGAAATCCCGTGTGGCAATGGGGGAGAGGGGAAGGGAGATTGTGCCCACTCCTCTACCCCCCCCCCACTCCCTCGCTTTAACGCATCTTCCACTCCTTCAACCTCTCTCCCTATGATTTGGTGGCTGCGAATCTGGGCGGAACCTCTGGGGAACTTGCTCTCGCTAACTTCCGGAAACTGTTTGAATTTAAAGCGCCGAGGGAATTGGAGAGCCGCTTAGGGTGTGCTGTTGGAATTTGGGTGTTTGTGTTTGTCATTCATCGGGAGATGTGCTCTTGTGTGCATGTGTACCTTCGCTCTCGATTGGTGTTATTGCCACAAGAATATGCACGGGAGCGAGGCGAGGAATGGTGAAAAGTTTCCACTCTCTTCGTATCATGGGATTTGGACGCGTTATTTTGTGAATGGCCAGAGCGTCGCCCGGGACACGCCATCTCCAGGAAGTGCTTGCGTTTCTTGTTTAGGAGAGGGGAAATGTTTTGCGTATCTACATGCATGTTTGTTGACTGTACCTTTTAATAATTTGTTTTCACGATGCAGTTCAAATGTATTAGTATTTTAAGAAAGTGTAGACTTCCACTGAGTGCAGTATGCAAAAAATTTTGAACCTACAATTGTATCTCTATCATTAAAACCCTTAAAACTTATTTAATCACTTCTACCTTCCATATCACATGCATCATTTTAGTGAAAGGCTAATTTTTAGATAGTATTAGCGAAGGAATCGCCTCCTACTCTCATATGAAATGAGGCAATGATACTATGTTTTAATTCTTGAGTTTGAAAGATATATCTGATGATATTTAAGTGAGCTTAAGCCCAATTAAAGTATAGAACTGTGCCATTTGCGCAGTAATTCTTATTTAACATTGAAATAATTGCGATAAGAATGTTTTCGTATTATCATGATTATGAATTCTCGCATCGGAAAGAGAAGTTCATCCAGATTTTTGTATGTTTGTCTATCAATGGATGAACGTATAAAGGCATGGGTGTGAAAAAAATATTTACATCAACTTAAAACCCCGCAAGCCGCCATAAGGGCGTGTGGCGGAGGGTGTTAGGGCCCCACCCGTAACTAAGAAAAAAATTCCATGCAAAAGCCACAAATTTATACAATCCAAAAACAAAATATAGTATGGTGTGCAAAAACCCTTACAACCCACACGTATGCAAAAACTCAAACTACCCGCTAACATACACATGCACCTACAAATATACCTGATGTCTTAGCAATGTTTAAGTTTGTTCCGACTTGTAAATTAACTGTTTTTAATATTTCAAAAATAACTTCAATTTCTTACTGTTATGATTCCTGATTGTTCGGGGAAAGAATGAGTATTTGTATCTATCTGTACTGGAATCTATCTCCCTTATTTCATCTTTGTGGTCTGATCTACCTAAGTAGTGTGGGGCCATTATAATTCTTTTAGTGTCATCGTTAAACTCGTCTGTTCTGAACCTTTATAAAAGTATAAGTTTCGTTTGTTCTCTTCGTAACTCAAGTGGCTCCCATCCTAAATCCCCTAAGAGACATGTCACACTTGTGTTCTTATTATAACAATTTTTAACGAATCTGGCGGATTTTCTCTGAACTTTATCTAATTCTTTTTGCCAAAATTTCTCCCAAGGATTCCAAATACTTGCGGCATATTCCAAATGATGTCTACCTATATCAAAATAACACCTCTCATTTACTTTCTCATTACATTTCCCAACCACCCGTTAAATAAAGCAGAGTTTCTTGAAAGCGGATCGGCATATTGCCGTGATATATGCTCCCCATGAAAGGCGTGGTGTTAGAACTACCCCCAAATATTTAACTTGATTGGCCGTAGTTAGCACTGAGCCCTCTTTTTCATAGTTCTATGTCCTGTTCACCACTTCCTTTGTTCCAAAATTTCAAAACTGTGCATTTGTCTATGTTAAGCATTAATCCCCATTTCTCGCACCAATACGAGATTGTGTCCAAGTCTCTATGGAACAGCTCGCGATCTAGTTGATGTGTGCATGCAATCCATATGGATGTGTGCGTGTGTGCGCACTCACGCATTTTGCAGAAATACCAGAAAGCTTACCATCCGTATGGAAAATTTGTTAATAAGCTTAAAGCCATCGATTCACCTGTAATTTGCGGGTGTGATGCGTCGACCCCGGAGTCAAAGAAAAGCGGGGCGTTCTGAGAAACGAGCATTTAACCGAATGCCGACGAGACATAAAATGGGGTTAATTTTGGAGTGAACGTGGCTCTGAATTACTCTTCTGAGACGTCTTATCTCTTCCCCGTCTCGCCCTTGCAAGATTTCCTTAAACGCCTCTTGGAATGCGTTTCTCCCCGCCCTTCCAAAATTGCCATCCACACCATCTTCCCTCCAGCTTCCCCTAACGCCAAATAAACCTTCAAAACCCCTCCTCTCATTTCCTCTCCCACCACCACTTCCTCCCTCAATCTCACCCCCACCTCTCCTCTTTCCCGAAGGAGGAGCCATCCTGCCTTTTCTCTCGCTCCCTCCTCAAGTACCCCTCGATGCTCCCCGCCTGTCCTCTCTCCCAAGATTTCTCGCCGTCTTCCCTCTCACTCTTCCCCATCCCCCTCTTCGCATAGACCCCGTCGTTTGCACTTCCTCCTTCCGACGCATTTGCCTCCTTTCCTTGCCATTCCGTTCCTCTGCTCCCAGCACTATCCATTTCCCCTGCCTGCCTTCTACCCTCAAACCAAAGACTCGTTTCCTTCCCCCATCTCTTAACTCCTCACCCGCTTTCTAAGTTTTCTCCCTCCTAGGCTTGGTTGTACTCTTCTTTCTTCATTTGAGCATATTTCCGGGATCGTGCTCTTGGTCCCTGTTACCTTCCAAATGTGATTATTTTCCCGCGAATCTAAACTCATGAATTTGTAGACCATTCGATTAAATATTAGTTGGCAGAATCACTAATGTACTCTCTTGGTACCATAATTACCAAACTCTTAAGTACCGTATTTTTACGTTTTGCTAACGCCTCTTTGATTGTTCAAAAACGACAAAACTATTCTATTCAATTTGTTAACGTGCTTAAATAATTACGGGCGTTCTAACTTTCTTACCCACTGAGTCCGTAATAATTTGAAAGCTAACTTTCATATGAATGTGGCCTGTTCTTGGATGCTCGAACATACAGGTATTACTACACAGGAGGCGTAGATAAGGCTAGTATTCATGTAGGAGTTTACGCTTGCATGCATCCAGTCCTTCGAGCGGCCTCCAATGAGCTGTAAGGACTACATAACGCGTGTATTCGCGCGTTCAGTGTTTGGATTAAGTCAACCTTTGACGTCGAAGTTCACGCGTTTGAACAAAAGAAGGTTGAAAATCTAAATAACATATGCATCCACAAATGAGGAAGTACTCGGGATGGTGGGCGAGGAGAAGGGTTTGTTGGGAGAAAGCCTATGGAGGCAGGAAAAATGGGTGAAAGGCGTATTGAGCGGCAGTGGGTTGTTAAAGACGGTAATAGAGGGGAGAATATTAGGCAAACTAGGAAAGGGCAGGCACAGGATAGGGATGTTGGACGGGATGAAGGGAGGAAGGAACAGAGATGAAAAGGTATCTGATGTAGAGTAGGTTGCTGGATTGTGTTTTGTTTGGATTCGCAAAACATTTATTTGATAGTTGTGCCCATCCAAAAACCTACCTTAACCGGTAGATTACCTTATAATAATATGCATATAATCATGCCGTGTATATATTTGAATTAAAGAAGGGCTCTTAGTGATTCCATCTCATCTCCTACATTTAATGAATTTTCTTGGAAATAAAAGTCGGCCTAATCCATCATTTTTTTATCTGCTGTAATTATTCCGGCATTTGTAATGTAAATTACTGAAAGTATATACTGTCTCTACATAAGCTGTAGAAAATAAAAAAAGAGAACTATTTCTTCTTTATCAACCACATACTCAAAGATATCGGCCACAGTCAACTGTTTGGCACGCACTTTCGCTGTGTACCTTAGGTACTCTGATATCTACTTCACGTTAGACGTTTTGACGTAAGAAATGTATGCATGAAAATTGTCCTAGGTATCTCAAAATGTAAGCTGATGTCCCTGCTGCTTCCATACAGTTTTTTTGTCTTCTCTTTACAAACGTTTCCTATAGCATATAGAAATAAATATCTTAGATATAACAACACAGGCCCTTGTTTCAGCGTCTCGCTTAGGTGCTAGCGGCTGTTGAGTTTTTTCGGTTAAAACATTCCTCAATGTCCTCGTATGCCGATCGAAGCAGGTTATTGCGTCCAGCTATTATTTACATTAAACAAAAATATTCATTGTATTCGGACTCGGTGGCGGCGAGATAGCGATCTCTTCTACCAAACCAATTGTTTCGGGTCCGATTCTCACCTAGTTGAGTTTTCTTCTTCGTAGGACTTGAGCGCCTTGAAAAATAAGGCTGTTATCTGATTAGTGTTAAAAAATATTATATTAAACATTTGTGAGTGGTTAGAGAGCTCTACAATACCGTGCCATATTTAATACCTTAGTTGTTTAAAATTTAAGTTCAAACCTGAGATTCCATTATTTACCCTAATAATATTTCTTCCTGAACTAATTTATCATTGCTTACTAGCTGTACCTGGCCAACATTGCTGTGGCTCATGTGGTTAAACGGGTAAGAAAGAAAAGAGAAAGCGCACATTTCAAATATGTTTAATTTCACAATGCTCGTTGGTATACCATGTTTTTGTTACTTGTGAAGATATATAGAGATTTTCTGGTTTGCCGACTCTAGAACACGCTCTATTTAACGGCCCATATGAGAAGCAATCCGTTTGTAGATCTAAACCGCACAATACTAAATATTGGCCCTGTGCTTTGTTGATGGTGATTGCAAACGCTATTCAAATTGGGAATTGTAACCGCATAAATTGAAATGGTATATTTTTTGGAATCATAGGAATTCGAGCATCTTCACTTTCGAGAGGTCTCTTCAAGATTATTGCTTCAATGACGTTGTTCATTAATTTTTAAGCCGCGTTCCGTTGCAAAGCTTTGGCTAGTGGTTATTTCGCAACAAGACAATTGGCACGCCGTTTTTCAATTGTATCACGTGGGGTGACATCACTGGAAAATCGAGAGGATTCAAGCTGATTTTCTGTTTCTCGTTAATCGTCTTTTTAAGCCACTCTCAGCCTGTCGCGTTCCTTCTGTTGAGAAAGAAGCAGATCTGAAGCTGCAGAACTCGATCACCGTGCTCGCAGCCGTGCGTCCTCAAGTCTGGCTGAACGTCGTCCTGCTTGTTACGTCGGCACGTATTTGAGTCGTTCATTGTCTGTTTAGCTTGTTTGCTGATGCCAGTTCTTCCTCAGTTTGATTCCCAATTACTCGTCGCAGTGCTTCCGCTCCGCGAGTACGATGACCTAAATTTGATCTTCTGCGAGACATTATTTTGATGAACTAAAGCGAAAAAAGAAGAAAGTAAGTTACAACGAAAAAATATAAAATTACAAAACATTAAAAAAGGAAAAATCACAATCTTATAGAAAAAGAACTAAACAAAAAAATGTAAAATACTAAAGAAATATTTCAATTCAAACTCAGATCAATCAACACAGCTCAATTCCACAGCCAGTTGCAGTGAATAAACAGCAAAACATGTAAAAAACGCTTCATATAGTATCGCTTTCTCTGTCTTCATTATCCGTCCTACCGTATGTCTTATTCTTCCATGGTATTATCCGTTACCAATGGCAACCTTCTGTTACCACGTCATTTCTTCCTATAAAGCGTATGTTGCTGCCACATAAAACAAATGGCGCTGCCCGTCACAGGTTTGACATCTATAATTCAAAGTAGGTATACAAAAATTCCCCCATATTTCAAAGCAACGTTGTGCCAAAAATGTGCGAATTCGAATGCAGTGTTGCGTCACAATTTCAAGGCAAACGGTTAAGATTTTGAACAAAGAATCACATTGTTATTTATATAGATTGAAACAACGGCGCATGTGCTAAACTTTATTTATAGTCAGGTGAAACACGTCGTGCTGTTGGATTTATTAATTTTTTTATTACAGTATTCGTGCAGTTTATTCAGAAGGAAATCAAAATTTCTTTGCTCAATGTTAGCTATTGGGTAGTTTTTTGGTGATAGATGACTTGATATCTGCGTTAATTCGTCCACAGTTGAAAACTGCTCCTTGTTGGTACATTAGGACTATCGTATCAGTATCCTTGGTTTACGAGTTAATATAGTTTTATCCGTAATAGCCCTGAATGCTCGTTCTTTTACCTATATTCTGATAATCTAAATGTTGAGAAATAAATTTATTAAGTGGGGTGCCATAGTTGCATTTTCATTGTCGCTATTCGTGCCATCTAGTTTTAGTTGTCCATTTTATCGGCTCTCCTAAACACAAGCATTGGGTCCAGTTTGAAGTGATGCTCACTTCCATCTCATCACCAGTAAAATAAAAATGGCTTGATTTAATTACGAAAAAATGTACCGTCATGCATTTCTTAAACAATAGAAAACATAACCAAACTTTACCAACTTACACCCTCGGAGGTGTTCGGATGAGCGTCGTGGATGAAGTAGCTAGTAACTAAGGGGCACTGCATTGGATCTTTCTTGGGTAAAACATACTATATAGTATACTCACGATTTGTGGAGGGGCGCTAAAAAAGCTGTCATTCGTCAAACGTATAGTCGAAATGTGTAGTGACGAAAAAGTGAAGGAATCGTGCTATTTATCTTTTAAGCAAGACCTTAAATTGAATGTGCGGCGAGCGTTTGGGATTCTTTTCAAAAAACTTTAATTACAGAATTGAAATGAGTACAGGGAAAAGCCACTAGGCTCTTGAAAAACTCTTACACAAAGCGTCACACATTTAATACAGAATCTGGGGTGGGAATCTTTAGATGTGGGAAGACGCAGGGCTATATTAAACTTATTAAAAAGATATTAAACGCATGGTTTTGCACCCTATATTCGAGCTGTAATTAGACCCTCTAATTACATTGGCAGGGTCGACAAATGTGACAAAATTAGAGAGACTGTCGAACTGATAGGTTCATGTATTCGTTTTTCTCGCACACTCTTCTTGACAACAATAAAGGGGAAACACCTTAGAAAATAATGGATACACATTGTCGAAAATAGGGGTTTACAATATTGAATTCCCACTAAACACTATATCTGTAAATACATTATATTAGTTCAAATCTGGCGTCCTAACGTTCCCCGCCGTGTGCTTTTAGCCCGGTGTGGTGCAGGTGAATTTGTACATGTATAAGGCTAATTTGTATTTGTGAATTGTCCTTTTGGAATACGTAGAATACTAACCAGTAATAAGTGTCCGAATTGCATGTTTGCCTGCTCTCTTTTAGCGTATTTTCAGGTCCTCTTTGTTTAGGTATAGGAATACTGCTGCTAACCATGTAACGCTCGTTATATATGCAGGCATGTTGCATGATTGGTGTTCGGTCGCCCCCTTTCCACGCGGTTTTGGTGATTCACGGGGTACTAGGTGCAGGAAGAAATAGAGTGAATGTATGTAGAATGGCTGGTGACCTACCATCCCCTGCCACACGTCCTTACGACGGCTTGCGGTGTATATTTAGATGTAGTTTAGCTGTTTCTGAATACCCAATGGATTTTGATGATTTTTATGATGGTTTGAGTAATTTTCCAGTATCCTATTTTGTGACCTATCCCTCATGATTTCATCATTTGGCTTAACTTGGATCCCTTCATAGCGTCAGCCTGGTTTCAATTTGGTTTTCCCTTGAGCACTTATCTTTTACGATATTCTTATTCGGCGGTTTTTCGGGTTCAATAATTCTGGCCTGATTTTATACTTCCCTCTTTTTCTGCGCAAATCTCCACTCCTTCCTCCAAATGTATATAAACTCGTCCCTTTCCGTCTCTTTTATGTCAAACCGTTGCCAGTTAGTTATTCCGCTCCCGTCTTGGGTCCTCGACTCTGCTCTCAATCACATTCTCACTTCATCCTTACAGCCAACACCTTTTCATGTCTCCCTTTCAACCCTCCGTTCGTCTTATCCCTTGTCCCTCCCTTTCCTGTCGTCCAACCTTCGCTATTTCCTCATCTCTTTTTCGTTGACATTCGAACATGAGATTCCAGTTCCTCTCTCACCTTTTCCCTGCATTCACGAAAATAACTTTCCACTTCTTTTCCTCGATCCATCGCTTACTCATCCATTCTCCGCGACCCCTCACTCACCTCCAATGATATCACATGTCGCACACCAACCCACTACTCATGTACGATGTCTATAATTTGGCCTTCTATATTGGATGCTCACAACGTTACATTAGTATGTGAAGAGCGTTCCTGAGTGGCCTAAATGTTCGACGGTCGCTCAACGTTCGGATGTTTTTCCGCCGGAGTTCCATATGGCTTCCACATGTAATGCGACACACATACCGTGATTTCCTTCTTCCATTCTCCTTGTAGGCATATAAAGCGTGGGAATCGCGGCCTCGCATCTCTACCTCGTACCAAAGACTTTGCGGCAGGAGGGGCGTGTCAAACATCTCCTCTGAGTAGCATGTGTTGTGAAAATTCAAGCTACGTGGTTAATATAAATGAATTATTACGATACGATTGCCTATGTTGCTCATCGTTTTGTTAATATTTTGAACCAAAACTTGCATTTTCAGACACTTTTCTTTGAGTAAAATTCAGGTTTTCGTAGATATGATTAACAAAACGGATCAATAATCTTTTTATAATCATCAATCTCGTCTTACATCATCGGTTTGTCTTCATCTCAACTGACTCTTGAAGTGTGTGCTGTGAACATAATTCTTTTATTTTAAGAAGTAACATACTATAATGGTTGTACTATCCTTTTGATTATATGTATTATCAATGTAAAAGAGGTAATGAAATTGAAAACAAATAGAATAGGTAGTAGCTATCATTTACTATGAAAATACATGTATATTCCGCCGTGAATGTCTTAGTTCCTGATATTTTATTTAAAATTAAAAATCTTATCTTAATATTCCTGCTAAAATTGAGTTTACGTACTTCTTTCTTCTCGTGTTTAATAATTTCGAATGTGTTCTCATAAATTACATTGAATTTAGCAATGATTTTCTGCAGTTGCTTCAAACAAAGTATATTTATGCAATTTGTGTTTTCATGCCCTGCATGCTTAATAGTTTACCCGAGTGTAATAAAATAAATTCTCGCCACAATATTCATTCTTATCCACCTTGAGAATAAATTCCCGTCCTTTTTTACAAACTTGAAATGAGAAATTAAGTTCTATTTTTGACATTGTAGACCGCTGCAATTTATTTCTTCAAATTTTAAGAAGGATACCTTAAACTTTACCCTAAATGTCAGTTCAGCGGATCGACTTAATTTCAAGTGCACTTACGCTCCGGTGGACATTTATTCCCATGAGGTGGACAAGAAATTTACTCCACTCCGTACTCTCTCCTTTCTCATTCCGTTACCTTACTCATGTGATACCTATTCCGCTTTCATTCCCATCCTTATAACCGTCAGACATCCCCCTACTGAGGGCAGTCTTCCCAACTCCCCACCCACGCACACACTCACCCTATCTCTCTCTACTCACCCTCTCCCTCTCTCTCTCCTACCGTGGCCTCCATTTCCTCTCCTCCACGACCCGCCGCTCGGTGTAACTTTACGCTCCATTTAGACTACTCGTCTCATTTCGCCTCCTTTCGTGGCGCCATTTTGTGTTCTCCTCCGCGACCGAATTGGATGTAAGGGTATGTGCAAAAGAGGGACGGTGGTAAGGGAGAATAAGGGTATGGAGGGAGGGAAGGAGAGGGCAAAGAAATGGCCCGGCTGCGCGGTAAAACCCTTTTGTGGAGGAGGAGATTGGGGATGAGGAGGATGCGACGGGAAGAGGAGGAGAGGATTTGAGGTGGGGTAGGAATGAGGAGAATGGGTAGAGTGACAGAGAAAAGTGGAAAAGGATTGGGGAAGGTGAAAGAAGGTGATGTCAGGATGGAAGGATATGGGGAGATTGGGTCGGTAGTGTGGCGGTATGGGGGTAGTGATAGAAGGTTAAAATTAGAGGGTAGCGTAAATGGTGAGGGTGGAGCGGAGCGGAGCGTACGATGAGAGGAGGAAAAAACAGGAGGGACTAATCCGGAGTCTGTCTAGCTACGTGGGTCTTTAAAGTTTTTTTCAAGTCTTCTCTGTAGGCTGAATAAAGATCTGAATTTAATCAGCCACCTGCCAATTAATTTTGCAAATAGTACTACACTCTCCATGAGAGAGCATTGGTTCTTGAGAGAGCATCTTATTTGGTTAGAGCAGCGCATCTTAAATTTTGTGTGAAAATGTTTACAACGGTTATAAATAAAACAAGATTTGTCTTACACCTTTGGGCATTATTAGATGTCTAAATATTTCAGCATTAATATAAAATATTTCTGGTGACATTTTGTTATCTGGCATTAATCAGGCAGCTTGAAAAATGAATCGGAATTGAAAACTTAGCAGTAATGTTAACCGTGCTTATCAGCGATTTAGTTTTCATGAAATAATTCTGTTACCAAAGGTTCAGCCAGAGTTCATGTTGGCAATATTATATTCCTAGTATATCTGATGATCTCCATATATTATATATTAAATATCCAATATATTTTCCTTGTACTGGTTTTTTGATGGCCAACCTGGCAGGAAAATAATGCATAATACCTAATTGGATACAAAATATATTGACATACTTTTTTACCGGTGTTTACTTACATGTAAGTATCAGGAGTTTAAAAAAAAACTAAGACTGCAATACAACCACCAAAATAATAAATACAATAATAGAATGAGAGAGCTAACACTTTTTATGCAAACCTTACTTTGCTGTAAATTAAAGTGTTTTTACTTGATACAAAATTAAATAAACAGCACCCTATCCAGGATTTGTGACGCATGGAAATTAATTATCTTAGAGGAGGAAATTACATATTAAAAGAGGTGACTTGATACTGCTAACAAATGTTTGAAGCTCTTGTACTTTATGTTACTTCAAATGTTTCAAAATAATATTTCATTTTTGCCTATCGGTAAGTCGTACCTCTTTAAACTAACTTTTTTACTCACAGAGTCATGTTTTAGAATTTGTCGACTATCATAATCCAACCCTTTGCCATGAGGAAGGGAAAAATATTGATGTAAATTAAACTTGAAGAATGTTCCTTAGAAATAGAGCGTTTGGCAGATGCCCTACGTGCGTGGCGGAGGAAGGGGTACTAGAGGAAGAGAGAAGGCAAGCATGATTGAAATCGTTTCTAAGGCGTGCGACGTAGAGAATTGCTGGAGATCTCAGAAGTTGAGTGATTTGGCGTGGAGGAAGTAAGAGGAGCGACGATGGAGGGGTTTGCCGGGTAGTAGGAAGGCGGACGTGGATTTGTTTAACCATCGGAGTCTGAAGAGGGGGGGGAAGGTGAAAAGTGGTTGAGAGATGAGAAATGAGAGGTTTTGGTGTTTGAAGGGTGTTGGGGGGAAGGTGAAGGCGGTCGGGAACGGGTCGGTCGGGAAATGTGATTGCGGCCGATTGCATGAGATAAGAGATGGAAGCATAAGCGGTGGTGGGATTGGATGAACTTGGGGATTTGGGCGGAACGGAGGAAAGGGAAGGGGAGGGAGACTTGCGGTGTCGGAATGGGAAGGAGATTGCGAGGGTTGGAGGGGGGGGAGAGCGAGGTGAGATTGAGGAGCTTAAGCACCGAATGAATGGATGGGAAGTAATGGGAGGGAGGAAAGTGTGGAATGAGAGGAGAGAGGTGGGGATTGAAAGAGGGAACGCGTTGAGTGGAAACCGGAAGAAAGGGAAGAATTGAACAGTTCTCTGAAAGATGGAACGGATCTTCAACATCTCCTGATGGAAATTCCGTGCCTTTTCCTCTTCCCTCTCCATCTTGCTGGCTTCGTTTTTCGAAATCCTAAATAAACCGATTTCTTGTGGTTCTCCTCCCGTGCGTGTGGGAACAATCTTTGCAACACCTAAGATTTTGTATCTTCCTTTCTGCATCTGTTTGCTCGTGTTGCAAGAGGTAGAGTATTATCCGCGAGTTTCTCTATCTTCTTTCGTTATTTCACCAAAATTAAACCTGCGAAGCAATAAATGCGCAATATTTTATTTTTGCGAAGCGTTCTATTACTTGAATTTTGCTTTAGCAATTAACCTACCTCCCCACGAAACAACTTAGAAATCGTTCACCCGGAACAATAGTGTCCAGTTAACAAATCCGATGACAGCATCAAAATTACCACCATCAATAGTGAAGCGATTGTTTAGCTAATTCGTAAGAAAAATGGATAGTACAAGCATTATTACCGAAGTAAAGATGTTCATGTACGTTTTAAACCAAATGTAGTATCAATTTTGGAGTTAATTAAAGAACATCCACCATTGAGAGCATTATAAACGCCCTCAAATATCTTCAAATAATATTAGTCTACATCATCAATGACAGTTCTACTAATGCGTTTGATGAGTTGAAAATTACCTTGGTTTTCTAAGGTAGATGTATACTCTGCGTACATTTCAGACATTATCTCAATAGTTTCAGCCTCAACTTTGTGGAAGTTCATTTTAATAAATGAAAGTAGAAAAACTTTGTTACAATCCACCACTTTATTTTCGATACTACTAGTTTCGACGCTACGGCGTCATCCTCAGGTACGTAGGATGACGCCGTAGCGTCGAAACTAGTAGCATCGAAAATAAAGTGGTGGATTGTAACAAAGTTTTTCTACTTTCATTTATTTCAGATATTAATTAAAATTAGCAATTTTCCTCAAAAAATTTCCACATTTTTGTGGAAAATTGCTAATTTTAATTAATCATGATATTCCACCATATCACGCCTGAAACGTCTCTTTTTATTCATTTCAGACATGCTACTTTCAGTGGTGTTTATTTTTTTTTGTTTAGCAAACCTATCTAAGATTAGTTTTCTTTCTTCTTCAACGGCGTAGCTAAAGTTTATCAAATCTTTCTCATTTCTTTATCATTACATTGAATAAGGGAGCAGGTATAAGTAATGCTCAAGATATTCTGCTACCTGGTAATATGTCTGACGTGCAGACGTCCTCCATCATGTGCTTCTTTCAATCCATACTTGGTTTGAATCTCTGTGATCCTTACTCAATTTTTTCTCCTGATCAATTGTCTTTTCATAGATTGAAATAAATATCATCCTTGTTTTGATTCTGCCCGAAAACTTATTTTTTTATTTTGAACTTGTCCTTGTCACTCCCGTCTTAATTTTCTAATATTCTTGTTGTTAATTCTTTCTTCTTGTTAAGTTTGTATAAACCGTGAGTCCATTCTAGTATCACTTCTTATTTATTATTTCTGTATTCTTAAAGTAACTTTGTTCTTTTCGTTTGTTTTATTGTTACCTAATTTCTTTACCATCAAAGGGTGATAAACGCAACCTTGCACAAACCCCACCTCATTATATTCCAGTTCATGTAAGTTTTATCCACATGCATGAATAGCATAATGGTCACATGGTAAGTTTTCCCTCTTCCCTTTGATGAAATTGAGTTTAGGAGCAGCTTCTCTGATCAAATTTTATAAATCCTTCTTGGTTCCCCAATTTTATACATCTTACTTCTAAATTATTCAGTCGATATTTCGGTCATAATGTTCTAGATATAATAATAAAGATCGTCCAGGTAGTTTCTCGTAAGTTTTCACATTTGTCTGCCCTTTTCTTATTCAGTGTGGGGCATATTATGTGTTTCTCACAATTCAGCGATGTTTCTTCTCGACGGTAACAGCGGTATTGCTTTTAGATCTAGTGCAGGGTGCGGCAACAAGAATTTCTTTTTTAAAAGCAAAACCCCTTAAAAATGGAAGGTCTGTTGCCGTATATATTATACGAGATAGATAGCAGAATACAGTAATGAACTAATATATTACTCGCTAATATTTTAACATTGATTCATACTACTTTTAGATTCTATCTATCATTCTTCCCCCCTGAATTATCTCGCAGGAATGGCATCTTTCCCCATCTATTTACATAATAGTAGTACGCCCCAATCTGCCACAAACGTGTGTGGCTTGGAGTGATAGGGCACCAGCCATATATGCATAACTATTATTTTATACTTGCTTCTGAGTTCGGAAAACCTGAATACAGCATTTAATAATTAACTAAATTTTTTACTTTAAGCTATATATTCGGGTGCGAGTGTGTCGATTTTGCTATGATTGCTTATCGTGAGAGTACTTGAATCTGTCTAGCCTGCTTTTTATGCTTTTTTATAATGATTACATTTTATTGTTCTTGAATTTTTACCCTTTTTTATTTCGTTTATTGTAGCCAGCGATTCATCTGAGAGCCATAGTTTCCGGTTGCAGTTTCATTTCTGGCTTCTATAAATCTAGAATTTGTTTTTCTATCTTTCTTTCCTTGATCATGTATGGATACGATCATACACTGCTTCCATTCTGCCCATATAGTCCGTACCGCCTAGTTTGGTTTCCTTCAATGTTTTGTGCCTTCAGTTTATGTAGACATTTTACAATAAGAGTGGTATTAAATTATGGCCAGGAACAATATAAAACTTATGTCCACCCACTGCCTTCTTTAACCGGTAGATCAACTATAGTAATAACGTAATGCTTGAGTTAATCACTTCTTATGCCCATGTTAACTCATAGACAGTGCTAGTTGTGTGATACTTGGTACTTTTTATTTTACTATAGTTTTTTCCGTCATGATCGAATTGTTTCTGTATTCCGAGTAGAATGTAGGCAGGCAGGATTCATTTGATATTGTTTGAGAGTTTACGTGAAGTTTTACCGCATTTAAGGCTATTGTTACCACACGATGCCAACTCAATGCTGTTAAAATATTAACTTATCCACTAGCAACCTCCAATGCTCCTTCTCCTCATTCCACTACTTCTTTATTTGCTCCACTCGGAGTTTCCCAGATTTCTCCTCACCACCCCACCACGCACTCATATCTCTAGCCCCATCCCTCTACACACGGCTCTCCCAACCCCCCGTTATCTTTCCCCCATCGGCTACCCCTGTTCCCTTTTTCTGTATCTGACCCACCCCTCCACATTGTTGCCCCTCTCTCCCTGTCCCCTCCCATCCCGCACCACTACAACCGGCGGTACCACATCGCCGCGCACTGGGCACGCATCTCTACCGATTCTGGGATGGAACTTTTTCGGTAAAGACCCCCCCTTCTCCCGGATGTGCCCCTCGCGGCCTTTTTTAACCGCTCCTCCCCTTGGTCTCCTCCTACTCTCCTTTCTTCCTCCTCCGACCCTGCCCGATTTCTCTCCCTTCCACTCCCAATCTCCTCCCAACCAATATGACTTCGAAACATTTTCTTTTTTCCCCTCCCGCAGTCCGCGCCCATTCCTCCTCCGTCCCCTACTAAACGCGGAGAAAAGTCTTTTCCCCTACAATTGTATTACTTTTGATCATTCTTTCCATCTGCTACTCTACTATCCACTCCCCCTCCCTTTCCGTCTCTTTTCTCTGTTTCCCTTCCTTGAGTCTCAATTCCTCGCCTTTCCCTCCCCCCCCGCTCACTTGTCCTCATCCTTCTTCCGCTCATTCCGTTCCCCTTCACCCACACTCTCTTCCTCCTCCCTTTCCATTTTTTCCCGCTCTCCCTCCCCTTCCCGTTTTATCTGACCTCGTCCGGAGATTCTTCTCTCCCATTCTATTTTAATTCCCCCCGAGGTTCCATATTTTCCGTATATTTTTTTCTACCTCCTTATTGTTTTCTCCCTACCTATTTTTTTCTACCGCATGAACAAGGGAGAAGATGATCCCCCAAAACTTTTACCAGGGAACAAAAAAAACGTGGGGGTGGGGGAAGGCATGAGAGAGGTGAAAAGAGAAAGGATATAATTTCATTTTCCTCTTTCATAAGCAATAAATGAAACAATAAACGTGTCATTACGCATTAACCGTTGCGTGTGTTTCGAGGGATGTACGTACGTACTGCTCTCATTGGTGTGGCGAATTAATGTGTGGTAGTGGAGGTTATTAATGCAGGGAAGGAGATAAAAACGCGATTACCCTCAACAGGGATCGCTGTATATTAAATGCGTCAAATTGTGCCTGGTTCTATGTGGGATATTTCCTTTATGAACCATTAATAACATCTGTGGGCGTTCGTTCGTAATTGCCGTCGAAAATAAACATGCTCCGCGGCCTAGCACGTTCATCTTTCAGAAATTCCTGCGTATTTTTTTCATTTCTATAATATTGTCTATGTTGTTATTCACTTTTTCTTTCTCTCGTAATTTTCTTTACTTTTATTTCTCCTACCATACTTTCTCCGTTAACAACAGACAAGAGCTAAAATTCTACATCAGGAAAAGGAAATCCATGTGTAACGCCCTGAAGACCGGTTAAGAATCATGCTCACTTTTTGTGCAAGTCTAATGCTTTTCTCAGAAATGATTAATTGATTTTCCCACTATTTTCATCTGGCAATGAGTGAAATGTAATTGTAATAGTTGACTCTGTAATATGATGCTATACCCTCTGACAAATCAAGTTTTGCTCGTATTAATTTACTTATTTTATTGCAGCGGTTTATTGTTTGCTTTCCCACGCGTTATTAAATTTTATTCCCTCGATGCCTTCTTTACTATATCTCTTCTGCCCTCCAATTTGAAAGCTGGTTTTTAATCTCTTTGCATTTGAATTATTTCCGTATCTTTGAGGGAAACCATAATATGTTCTTAGCATGGCTACTTTGAGGCTCTTGTAGAATATTTAGTAAAATCTAATCAGCATAGTGTTTAAAAAATCTTTTTCCATGAATCATTATTTTCTCATATATTATTCTCATGACATGCTTACTGAATCCCTGACATTGGCACTTATAGTTTGAGGAGGAGGTAATTTAATGATGGCCTGATCCTACATAACAATGGAACTCGGTATGTGGTTAATCACCGAATCCTGTTTTAAATTAATTATGTACAAAAACTATCTTCGCTTTTTTAAAAGTGCTAGGAATTATGAAATATTATTAACTAAGATCTTTTCATCCCTTTTCCTCAAATTACCTTTTACTAATTGGGGGATTTTGCAACTTCCAAAACATGAATAACTTGAACCATGAAAATCTCTACGTTAAGTCGTGATAATGGTTTCCTCCACTAGTTAGGGTTCTCCACATCTATCATGCCTTATTTTATTTCAATCCTCTTCCTTCCTGTAAAGAAAGATTGATGTGCGGGACGAAGTACTTGCTTCGAACTAAATACAAAAATTTAGTATAGTAGAAGATAGATCGATAAACGTCTTTATTCGGATGAAATTGAGACCACAAGGTCTCTTCTTCCATTGATAGGTGTACATAGGTGAAAGTGAGTATAAATAGCTGAAAATATTGATAAGAGGGCAAAATTTATATCTTCTAACTCATTTCTAAGAGCGATCCTCTAACATGATTTCAGCTAAATGAATTGGCGTTTTTTCTGAGTGAGAGGACAATTATGATAAACGTGAGTGATTTGGTGTTTTTTACTTTTTAGGTAGCTTTTAATGTGTAACTAAACCTAGTGAAAATAGTTTTTTTCCATATTTAGAAGGATATGATAATTCCTTAACCTCCCGACTAGTTTCTTCTGATATCAATGCGGCTGGCAGAAATGTTATAAATGTTTCTGTCTTTAGATATATTTATCATTTAGTTGTATATTTTTGTTATTGTGTGGGGATTTTCTTTGATTACTCACAAACTCATAATGTGCAGAAAGTAAGAATCATAAATTACATTTAACTATTACAAGTTTACATTAACTCAATTAATTCCACAATTTTATTTTAGTACAACTAATTTGAATTAAACCACCGTGACGTGGATTCAATCAGTGTAACCAATGTACATAATTTTAAAATGTATATCGTATCAATATATTTAAGCGATGTTATGATTATATTTTATGAATGAAAAATGTGAATGGACTAATTTTGTTCAGTATGGGTATGAAAAGAGTTTAAGTTATCTTTCATTTTACTATGTCGAGAGTTGAAGAAAGTGGATAGAATATTTAATACTTCTGCCTTCATTCCTGAAGAAATTGAACTGATTAGGAACTCGAACTCGACTCTTTATGTCCTTCGTGCGCGAATACCGAAAGAAACAAATTCAAGTCAGTTGCGCAACTGGAAATGTTTTAGATATGTTTTTCCAGTTGCAACAGATAAAAATTTCTTGCCCCTCATGTTTAATTAAATGTTTCAAGTCCACCGAATCAGGAACCCATTGTTCGTCGAGGGTAAAAGCGTTGGCTCAATAGTTTTCAGGTCTTTGTAATTCCTATTTCCATAACGAAGGGAGAGATATGTGTTCGCCCGGAATGAGAAATGAGAAATAATTCTGAAAGATCTCCCGGAATTCTAGTTCCATTTTACGGGAAAATATTTCATTGGAATATCCGTCGTCCCTTGCATTCTCCAGATTCTCCCCGAGAGCGTAAAAATTTTGGAATCTTCTTGGTTTTTGGGGTTCAAAACTTTTGAACTTAGGAGGAGTTCTCTCCGAGATATTGGTGTAACTCGAAATAAAAATATTTTATTCGATTCCATCGCCTTTGTTCTCTAGATAATGAAATCCTGAGCCAATGGATGGATTAAAGCGATTCATAAAAGTTTTTGTTTATTTTCTCCCAACTTTCCCATCTTTTTGTGCACTTTGAAATGAATAACGTTTTTTAAAAAACTCTGGCATCCGTTTTATCGAATCTATATGTTTTTTAATATCATGCATGCCACGCCTACTTCTTTTTTATAATTGAAAATTTCAGCCGAGTGCCCAATTATCCACCATTTTTATGTCTTTCTAGTGACGATTTTGAACGTACTAATAATGAAATTATTCTTTTTAATATTGGTAACAAGCGCACTTACTCATTACTTGCATAGTTTTTCTTCCATTTATTCACACCGTCACATTTTCTTAAACCACCATTGAATGAAGTGTGATATAAATTGTTGGTGTCCTTGATTTAAACATTCTTTGAAATATTATCCTAGCTTTCTTCTTTGAAGTTGAATACATTATTTCCCTGAAATAGGTGTGAATGACTGGTATGTGTGATATTGAATTAATTTTCTTCTAAAAATACAGTTTATTGCTTCTTTCTATTTTTAGACATATATTCAGTAGTTCAAAGCCGGGTAACACATTCTTCACTCCAACCGTTTTATTTTCCGGTTATTTAGATCTTACTAGGAAACTTAACAGGGTAAGGAGAAGGCCTTCATTGCCTAATATATGAACTCCACGCTCTGAAGTACTTATTAAGAGGTGAACTATGCTCTCATTTGACAAATCAGCCCCTTTTTATTACAGCGGTTTGGTTTTTTTGATATCTACTATGAAAAGTTGTGAAACAGCGAAGGAGGTATAAGTCAAAGCATAAATTACTGGGAAAACTCGCTTTGTTATGAGTGATAGTCGTTTAGCGGTCAGTAATGTGCATCGGGATTGGAAAATAGAATGTATGGATACGTGTAAGTTAATGAAGGGACGTTAAACTATTGTTTTGAAACTGTGGTCATTTCGTGATTTTTTTTAATTTTCTTAAATTAAAAATTATTTCCTTTTGTTAAAACCAGTAATGTCTTTTCGCTTTATTCGCTTTCGCTTTTCATATTTTGTCTCTGTAAGTGCTAAACAAATTGTTTAAAAATAATGCAATCTAGGACCTAGTTGGAACAAGAAAATTTAAAGAAACAAAAATCCTGAAATGGTACTACGATATTAATGGATTTATTTTCAATACATTTGCAAATCATATAATATCATATAATCAGGGGGTTTTAACTATGACTATGTAAGACAAAGTTTTATTGTTCTCGTTACATGGTAGCATTTATTGATGCTTAATTTAACTATACGCTTTAATAACCCATGCTTTCATTACTCCGCTGAAGACTCAATTAGATCCTACGAATAGGATAATTCGAGATGGAAGCGTGCTGTGCTAAGCGTTATTTGCTGTGACCCTAATGAAGTTCTTTGCTTCATTAGTAACCTTTATCTCTTCCCCTTTATAAGAACAACAGATGCTCAAAGAAGGCATAAAAAGTGAATCTGTAGAAACAAGTATTATTTGGAAGAATGGGACCGAATTACCTTGAACTCTTAAGAATCAGGGAAGGAGATGGAAGAAAGGCCGTTTTGCCCTCTCCATTCACGTCTAATCCTCTTTCCCCTCTCCAAATTTTCCCCCGTCCCTCCCCATATGCTCCCTTTTCCACTAATGCGTGGGCCACTTAGGGCATCCATCGCACCCACACACCTTCCATCTCCTCTCTCTGCCCCACCTCCGACCACCTTCCCACTCCCCATTCCCTTCCCATCCCGTCCTTTTCCTCCTCGCCCGATCAGCAGCTGCAGTGGAAACCGCCTTTTCCTCCTGCCGCTTCCCTCGCACTCCCTTCTCCCCCTCCTCGGCACTTTGCCGGACCAAAGCGAGCATCACGAACGGAGGGAAGGGTTCGAGGGCAAGATATGTGGTGATTGCGTGTGGATTTAAGACGATGGGCGCCTCGTCTCGGAAGGAAGCTTGGTAGAGTATGGGAGGGTGGAGAGGATTCGGTGCATGGGAGCGCGGAGCACGGACTATTTCCGACCCAGTTCTCGGACTCCTGCCCTCAACGAAAGATAGCTCTCCGGAGATACTCCCTGTGGCTGTGACCACCTTCATCCTTTTACGTACATTCTCATGCACTTGCGTCGCAGTGTGCTCTCTTGAGTGTTAAAGTAAGGTTAAAACCGCGGAAAGATATGTCCTGACGTTTATTTCCGTCACAGACTTCCTAACCCTTTGGGCCGTCAAGTGTGGAAGCAGCCGGCTGAATATCGACTATAAAACTGCTTTCCATTGATGAGTCTGTAAATTAAATCCAAAGGTAGCAGGTGCACCAGCTATTCGGAATCGTTTTGTGAATTTCGTTAAAGGCTCCGGAGACGTCAGTATAAGTACATGACGCAAGCGCGTTATTTGTAGCTACACATCCGACTCAGGTTATTGAATGGCCCAGAAAACAATTACGCTATTTTGCAGTTCATGAGATACTGAGGAGTGTAGACTTAATATTGACCATAAATGTATACGTAGGGTTATGGTAAATATTACCGTTTCCATTTCTCTTTGATAATCATTATATCCTTGAAATATTTAGAACATCGAAAGAGATTGTATGTTACAATTATTCTTCAAATTTTCTTCGTAAAGAGCCTGAAAGGTAATCACCATTGTCAATAGTCCTTTAAAACGATTAATGTCTGAAAGTAGCCCTCCGTTCATTCCTATGCCTGTTCCTTTTTGGTGTAATGGCAAGTGTTGAATTTTGCCTCCATTTACCTTTGCATGCAACCAGCATTTCCACGCATACTGCACTAAAATTGGCTTTACCGGAAATTTCCGTCATATTTATCTTCCCTTTTGTAATAATTGATGAGGTTTTCCTAAAATTCTTACCAAAATCCACTTCTATATAGCCCAATGATTCAATAAATCATGTATATTTACATAGTTTTGCTTACGTTTCCCTTGATGTTTTTTCGCTGATCTTGTCATCTCTTGAGTACACCATATTTCATCTTGCCTAGTGTTTCATTGCTCTTATAATTTAATTCTCAGAAATATCTTGGCCCAAGTTGTCAACGCTCATGTCCACTATTATTTCATTACGCCATTTTATAGAAGTTTTTCAATGTCAACGTCGTCGAAGGTTTTCCTTTTCTATGAATTCTTAAATGAAGTAGTGATCACTTGCAAGTCTGTGATGCATTATTCCATGTTTCTTATAATTTCATCGTTAATTAATGTCTATCAATACGCATCTCTGATATATAAGTATTTCATTTTATTCATCAAATTGATTTTGATTTTTTTTAAGTTCTGTTGATAGTTTCATTTTTAATGTTGCTGACTTCTTTGCAGATTTTAATCCTCTCATTATTAGCGTTACTAAACCCTCGTATGAGTTGTTTCCGTCAGTTATTTTGTAATTAATTTTCTTGACTTCTTTTCTAAGAGTTTTCTATTTTTTCTATTACAGACTAATGTTTATATACGAGGCTTCAGATTTGAAAATTTAGACTGTTTTCATTTGTGTGTTCATTTAATAACAATGCTTATGTGTATTTTATTGCAAAAGGTAATATCGATACTTGAAGACATACTGACGAAATAAAATTTTTCTGGAATAACTCATGTGATATCAATATAAAACAATTAGCTCTTCGATTTTTCTTGAGCTGACTTTTCCAACCAAGCAATACATTTGACCCATATGGCATGATATAATCTTTAGCTTTGCTTTGCATAAGAAGTCCATAAAACCGAGGTCTCAAAAAGAAGCTCAAAAGGGTTTTTAGATAGTATTCGACGCGATTATTGTACAAACTGAAACAGTAGTTGAACATATGAGTGAATGCATGAAATTACCACTCAAGTATTATACCAGCGACTGAAATATGTGGGGGCACTAAAGATTTTCATCATGATACCGTTGCATGACTAAGTTCAGTTCTCAATAGAATTTTCTGCTGCGCGAATGGAATGAGAAATGTTTTTAATGCCCCCCCATTCCACTATTACCCGCACACTTTTCGTTACTTGACGAGTAAATAGTTTTCAAAGACATATTGTTTTCGAAAGTTCATAGTTTTTCTTCCGTAGGAGTTTATCGTTTCGTTTTCGTCGGGCTGTAAATGACGCCACTGATAAACCATACTCCCATTTCTCTTTTTCTACATTTCCACACAAGGGTATCAAAACTAAAAAACTTTTCCGCGGGTGGGGGGGGAGGGAAGGGGTTGAAGTGGAGGGCTTGACCACTCGGACTCACGCAACTTGCCGGATGTCGTCGTGACTCGGCGTCAACCTCTCTCTTTTCGGCTCTTCGTAAAAGTTCGAATGCTCGGTCGATGACCCTCTGACGTGCCCGTTGCCGCTCAGGCCCCGACCGAGGTGCGGCTTGCATCGCCTCCCTCCCCTCCAGACCCATCGTCTTGCAATAGTTCACGGGAGTGGGGCCAACATTGATCAGCGCCGCGAGAGCGCGTGTCCAAACGCACTCACCACTCCTTTGTCTCACAACACCGTGCCGGCTACCTACGCGCGGCTGTGTGTTGAAACGAATGCGTGCGAGAAGGCCGGAAACGTGCGCCGACGTTCTTCGCTAGCGCCGAGCCAATAAACGCCGTCTCACAGAAATCTTACCATCACCTAGATTTTGAAGTACTCTGTGTTGTAAAGTGGTGTAAATGGACTGTTCGGCCCTATGAAGCAATAGAATCGCAGGCTATTTAATTAGAATTAGTTTGCGATGGGTGTGCCACCGGCGTGGCCATTGTGTAGCCACGCCAGTGTGGTTGCATTTGGACGTCAGGTCATCTAAATAGTAGAGTGAGGTGGTCTTTTGATCAAAAATCGTCAAAACGCATGAAAACTACTTGAATCGCACAAAATCGAGATTAAGTGAATAGGCTGAATTTATCAATGAAGTTTGGGACATCGGTTTACCCTATGACAGACGGGACAATAGAAAACATTCGTCAAATTATGGAGAAAAAAATACCACGTGTTCAAGATCAGATTGTAAGGTCGCAAGACGGATGGCTTAAAATGTCGGTGGTTTCCCCGAAAACGATATGCGTAAGAAGCAGCTGCGTTTCAGTTCAACTTGAAATAAGGAATAAATAACAGGTTTAGGTGGGTTTAATAGGCTTCCTTTTTCTATTTTCTTACTTTTTTTCTCCTGTGTATCTGCAGGAATACTTAAACTGGCCCCTAATATTGGTTTTTGGAGTTGTCGGTATTTATTTATCTTTTTTATCCTTACCTCTTTTTGGACTTGCTCAATTCTCGATAAATACTTATTCAAGGATAGCAAGCTCATTTCCTTTGTTTGACATATCATTATACTCGTATCTATTGTGATAGTATTTTGTCAACGCATTTTACCTCCTGTCATTCACCATGTCAGCAGCTTGCAGAGTATCATGTAGATATATTTATTAATTTTGGATTAAATATTAAAAAAGAGATACTTTTGAGCTATTTATTTAAATTGATTTAATATTATCACTTTGTGATTCCCGATGTTTTGAAATAGACACATAACTCTGCTTTCGGAATACTTTCTTAGATTCATTTAAATCAGATACATTTATTTTAGATGTAGCTAATTCGGCTAGTTTTGTTATATTGACGCAGGCTTGATTTTTGAAGTAAACAGAAGTTGATGGTGTAGCTGTTATCGAAATATAGTGGCATAGCATAGCATTAAATCTTCAGGCTCGTCGATTTCAGAGCAGTCACAGGAAAAAGGATTTTGGAAGTGGTCTGATAAAAGGTTATGGCAGAAAATTAATTTTTCCTAATTAACATCTTCCATTTTGACATATTTTTTAATGCCTATCGTATTGACATATTGTTTTATACATTTTATTTTGTTCCTGAGTTTCACAATATTGACTCCTCTTCTTGGATAAAAAGAGACTTTCCAGGCGTGATATGGTGGAATAACATGATTAATTAAAATTAGCAATTTTCCACAAAAATAAAATTTATTAATACGACCGGTTTCAATGCAACTACCAATGCAATCACTAGAAGATGATGTAGTTGCATTGAAACCGGTCGTATTAATAAATTTTATTTTTGTGGAAAATTGCTAATTTTAATTAATCCTCTTCTCCGTTTAACCGTTCAAGTACTTACCCCATGCCCAATGGATTTCTTTTAGGGCTTAATCCTTATGCTAACACACTCAATTTCCACTTTCGTCCAACAATTTTGGAAATCTTACCCTTTCATCTGGTGCACGCTCTCGCACAAAACCATTTTTAAATATTCTAGTTATTGTCAACGACCTTTCTGCTGAAATTTGCTCGTCTTTTAATCTATTATCTGTGCTAATTTCTTTCGTAAAAATGTATCCCAAAAGGACCAAATCATCCACTTATTTACATATTTCGCCTTTTACAATCACTATGTCGTCGTTTCTATTCTCATCAAACAAACTAACTTTCAATCTGACGTATTTTTCCTCGATTCCATTCTCTAGGGAGCAACATATCATAAAGCACTGCTATTGAAACCGCTCTAAATATTCTTAATCATTTTGTTTGTAAAATATTTTTTTGTCAGCCAAGTTCTGAGCATTTTTACCTTTTAATGAAAACCGGCCCAAGTTGCGGAATCAAATATCTAAAATAATTTATCAGCGGTTTCAGAGTGACTTACTAAAAAGGCAAAAACATTTTCACATTTTCTTGCTTATATTATGATTTTGTTGTTCTAAGATGAAACATTTAATTATGCTAAATTTTTCCAATAACTGTGTCGCATTGACTCTTCCACGGCGTTGAGGTGACGATACCAGTTCATTAATTAATGGAAATAAATGGAATAAGGTGAACTTAACTAAGGGATATGGAGTAAGTTGATCAATTTACATCGATTAAAGACTTCGTTTTACTATGCTGATTAATGTACTTAATGTGGTCGCCTCTTTGCGGGACAAGAGTAAATTTGGGCGTTTCAGGAGAGGTTACATAGTACGTGCCACCCATTGTGTGTTAATCAGTACCACCTGAACGTGCGACTTATTAATTCTACGCCAAGTGAAAGCCTTGAGCATTCGCATCCTGCTAAAGGCTTAAGGCCCATGATAATATGTTAGCTCGCTATGGCATTTCCCGTTTATTCGACGAGAATTTTTGACCCAAAAACAATGAAGACTTTCTATGAAATACCGTTGACTTCTAAGAAAAGTATACTATGGCCTGATTTCTTGCTATGAATTTTTAAATCAATAGATCACCAAACCTAGATAATGCTGTACCATGTGTATAAATACCGCCGATGAATTATTTCTGTCTTCCATCTTTAACTTGTCTTGGGAGACAAGAGTGCCGACACATGACTTGAAGTTATATAGAAATTCTTATATATATTCTTCATTGACATCCAGTGCAACATTTAGTGCTGAATATAATTTTCACTCATAAAAGACGCGGAAGATGTCAAAATTTGTGGTTGAAAAACAATAAATTGTGAACATTGTTATTTGTCATTAATGCTTTTAAATGTCGTACTACTAAAATTACATATTTTAAGATTTTCATTTAGTTATTCATAAAGCTTGGTCAACTGATTACTTTGCGTAACACTTTTGTGAATGTGGGGTATAAATATGCTGCAGGTGTTTATCTTGTTGAGCTGCATATACTTAAAGGGAGTAGGTAATTTTTTTTACCTCATCGTGCCCTTAAAAGGAGAAATAATTAAGAAGTCCTTTTACCCTCTAACGACGGGGGAGGGATGCCATCGTCTTCTTATCACTCTCGACTCCCACCGCACTTCTTCACTCCTCTCTTCCTCTCTTAAAAAATCTTCCCCCTCATCGCCACTGAAAGAACGGCCTTTGTCCTTTATGCACTCTTGGTGAGGCGCTGAAAGTCAAGAAGGACCCCCTGAAGGACACTTTAAAGGCTGCTGCTGCTGCTACCTTCCCGACCACCACGGCCGAGGGCACTCGAAAGTGAAAACATTTCGTTTTTTTAAATTTATTGCAAAGATTTTTCCTCCCTAAATTTTGAAAGTTCCCCCTTCACTTCCACCATATTCCATTTTAAACGTATTTTCTCTTGCGCTTATACCTCCGTAATTTTTCTTTTTTTTATGATTCTTCCCATTTCATATTTGCACCTTGTCTCTGGTGTAATAACTACGTAATTCTTTTTGCTGCGGGTACCTGAAAATTGTCATTTACATACTTGAGCTTGCTTGCTCACTAATTAGTGCTAAATCCTGACTGAAGTAATTTTACTATTTCATGGCTCAATCCTGTTATAAAATTCATATTACTGCAAAGTCCACTGTAGCTGGTACTGGAATAATAGACTAATAAGAGGTTGCGATTCATCAAATATGGAGGAATGTCTTTTATGAGGGTATTGTTTTCTCATGAGAGGTTTCAGACTTATCTGTAACTCATGCCAACTATATAGTTCTTTAGTATGATTCAATTCCTTCTTTGAAGTGCTATACTGTACTAATCTATGTGGGACCTATATTGCGTTCGATTAACTGTGACGGAATATTTGTTCAACGAACAGCAGGGTTGCTTGAGTTTAATAGAAGTTGTCTTGCATCGTAGTACCGTCACTGTGATTTTTCGATGGTCCATGAAAAATAAGTTATTACGCGATAAACAATGTCTTTCCGGAGTTAAATCACCCTCTCTCATAAATTTTGTCTTAACTCCGTCATTTCGAGTATGTAATTCATCAAAAATATCGGCGAGATGTCATGTAAAAAAATATTACTCGTCTGACCGGCTAACGTGAACAGAGTGACTTCATTCCCTCTCAGACAAAGCAATTTTCGAAAAAAAATGCCAACTTACGGTATTAAAACAGGGACATCGTTAATTTCGAAAACTGGTCTCAACTCTCTGGTCGTGCTTCAGACACTTCGTCACGTCGGGTGTACCTTTGGGTCGAAATCACTCGAGAACCCGCGTGGAGGCCTTTACTCCGCCGCCCGCAACGCGTATTCTCCGTACTCCCCTCCCTCCACATTCGAACCCTTCCATGCCCCGCCAGCACTCTCTTCAATCCCTTTCGTAACCCTTTACTTGTAGTCCCCTCTCACCTACCACCTCGCCGTCATATACCGATATGCATGCACACTGCACAAATTAATATCATGTATATTTACTTATTATTATTCTATTATGTTATTTATTGTTATTATTTATTATCCGTATTGCGAAGAGTGTAGCAATATATATATATATATATATATATATATATATATATACTTACATATACACACACATTCTATATATATATATATATTTATACACACACACACACATTCAAACACGAAATCCCGCCACACGGCGAACAAAATATTCATTCACAAAGAAATAGATATAAAGAAAGGGGATAGAAAAACACATGAAGGACGAACACAGGAGAGGTGGGGAAGGCGGAATCAAGCAGACCATATATATATAATATAGAGGAAAGATAGAGAAGGATATATATTATATATACTTCTTTATCTTTCCTCTCTCAATTTATTAAATCCCCTTTAAGCTCAAGCAAGGTCTAGCCCGGGAGCACGATCACAAACACTGTCCCAACTTAGGAGCCCATTCAGTGCGTCTTTATTCACATGGCCAACCGTTAATTGCTCAAATTACGGAGAACTGACTTGCGCTCTCTCTCTCCCCGTAAACTACTCATGCTCCCTCGCCCTCTTCCCTTCGTCCTCCCCATCCCCCACGATTGAGAGAGCTTTCTCAACGACCCCGGGAGAGATTCGGAGAGGACCTGAAGAGGAGGGGCGAAGGGAAGGTTTTTGAAGTCTTGGCCGCTGAGGTTCTACGTGATTTGCGGCGTTGTTCCTCACTCCACTTTTCCCTTGCACTCGTTCTCTCCTTGTTTTTCTCCCCATCTTGGTTACGTGCCACATCTCCTATTTTTTTCCTTTTCCTTCCTGTATCCTGAATTAGGAGGGAAAGAAAAACTATAGGGATTTATGACTTCGTTTATTGGAACAAAGTGTTAACTTTTTTGGGCTCTCAGTTTGATATCATGGGATGTTAATGCACAATGGGGTGCTGATGATGCATATGGACCCTAGGGAATCTACTTTTTATTATTTTGACATTCAGTGCGTTGAATTTAGTATGTATGAGATGAACGCTTTTTGCCAGAAAACAGGATTTGAATCTCATATCAGAATAGAGCGTTTTACTCACTCTGACAGTTTTACCCCGACTCTCAAATAGACATTATTAAGCACTTATGTAATCTCAAAATATACTACGATAGCAAAAATGTTTGCTACGCAGAGATATTATTTCCGTTTGGAACAATTAACTTACTTGTCGTACCGTCTCAGAATTATTCTAAAAGGTCTTTTCCCCATACTTACTAACAGTAAAATCATCGCGAAAATACTGCCCAAATTCCCAACTGTACCATTTAAAAGAATCACGAGCTTTTCTAATGCTAATTCTTTCTAATAATTCTGAAAAACCCCTCGGTTAATTTTCAAATCATCACCAATTTCCAAGATCCCTCCCAATCTATGCATTCGCGAAAGATGCAAAACCTGATTGGTCCATACTCCTAGTGAATTTCTTTCCCCAACAGCACTTTCTCAAATTGTTCCCGTCCTTTCCAGCTTCTTTCTGAAATTCAAGCAACTTAATAAATAACCTTAAATATAAACTCTGCACACGCCATTCCATTTACGAATTAATAACCACCGAGTATACTGCAATCCCTTTTCCTGTCTCCCTCCTAGTTCCCAAACATCATTATATTACCCTAGCAGTCTGTTTTGATAAGTGGTTCAGTATTTCAATTATTTCCTCCCTCCCTCTTACGGTTACGCTAATTCAGTCAGGAATTAATTGAGGAGGAATGAATATAGATTCATTTATAAATTCATTAAACACTTTAGATTGAAAATATTGGTCACTAGCAGCCTTCCCGACCCATTCATTCATGAACCGTTCATATTTTAACTGACCCTCTCCTCTCCCAATGCTCCACCCTCACTTCCTGCCCCTAATTCTTCCTCACTTCCTGCCCCTAATTTGCTGCTCCCTTAAGGGGAGCAACAAATCCACTAAAGAATTAGCATACACTTCAGTTGTAAGACCAATAATGGAGTACGCAACAACAGTATGGGACCCTATGGTAAAGGTGCATATAAATAAGCTTGAGAAAGTACAGAGAAAGGCAGCTAGGTACGCTCTAGGAAGACATAACAGGACAGATAGTGTGACAGAAATGTTAGAGACACTAGGATGGACACCGCTCCGACTCAGAAGGAAGCTGAACAGGCTATGTGGAATGTTCAAGATAGTAAATAAAGAGAAGGGGTGGGAGGAGCTCTCAGAAAGATTAGACAAACCAAATTACATTGGGTGGAAGGACCATCAGTTCAAAATAAAACATAGAGGGCACAAAACAAACATTAAAAAAAACTCCTTCCTCAATCGTGGAATAAAAGAATGGAATGAGTTACCTGAGGATATCTTTAAGTCCTTACCTTATTCATTAAATAAATTTAAAACGAGGTGTATGCTCTCCTTAAAAACGTGTGAGTGAGAAATGTACGTGATAAAACCGTATGTACTTGTGCTATGAATAATGTGTTAACGGGACGCGATTTTGAACGGTATATGAAATTGAAGAGTACGTGATTACGAACGAAGTTACGATGGACGGTGCGTAGTATGTACTCGTGTGGTGTACACCTAATCCTTGTGTGATGGTAAAGGAGAGGTCGGTAATCTTAAAAGTGTCATTGAATATACGAGCATTTTGTCTCATATCTGTTCTTCTTGTGTGTGTATGTATGTGCATTGTAAGAGTGACCAGTGATCACACTGGACCGTTGCCACCAGGAAAATTGCCTAATTGCAACGAAGTATGTAAATAAATAAATAATTTACCCTTTTGTCCTTCCCGACTCCTCTCTTAGTTTTCGTTGAGTTTTGGATATTTTATTGTATTTTTTTTGTGATTTTATAGAAAATAACTACCAATTTACTTTGTACTTATTAAAAAAGTGTTGTCCTCGTTGGAACTTATTTCTAGTCAGCAAAATTTGACAAGAACGGAAAGTGTTAGGTTAAGATTTTAATTAAATTAATATTTCTTCCCCTTTTTCAAACGTGGAGTCTTTATTAAAAATTAACGCATATTCACGCAGGATTAGTTATACGAATCCATATTTTTAACTACGTCCGGTTGTATCCTTAAAAAAAATTGTAACTCTTCTTAAATCTTTTCATCTTCTTCTTTTTCCGTTGAAATATACATTTTTAGTTTGTTCAATCATGTTCAAATTTAGTAAGTAATTTGTCCTTATTTTATTGGCATTAAATTCACTTTTGTTATCGACATTTGAATCGCGAAGTGTTATCAAAAAGTATAAATATAATATTATTGAGGTGCATTTCATTTTTGTACTGAACAATTTAAATAATTAAGTTGTAAAACCATGTTTGATTCATTAGATTACACGAGTGAAGTACGAATGACTGACCATCTCTCTCGTAGGTGATCTTTGCTCTTCCTGTCACGGTATTCCCACTCTCTAATAAACATCAGAACACCACCCTCATTTAGCGGATCACATGTTGTTTCCAATGTGTCACTCCCTACGTGAGAGCAGTGCCATACCACCCTCGTGGCCATTACGGGAAATGAATCCTCTTTAACATTTCCCTGGGAAGAGGGGAGTACCGAAAAGGAGAGGGAAATGAAAGATAGCATCTGGAATCGAATGCCTTTGCAGCCGAACTCCAAACTCTGGTGGGAGAGAGAGAGAGATAGAGAGCAGGGAGAGAAGCATTGGAATGGGGGAGAAGGTATGATAGGGAGATGGAGGGAGGGGGGTGAAGTGGGTGTGTGTGTGAGATGATACCCGTATTTTGATGCCGTGACAAATGCCGCGTCTTTTGGGGGTTATAAAAGGAGCAAGAGCAGAAGGGTTTATGGGTGGGCATAGAATGCCACCGACGCTGCTGTAAATTTTGCGAACTATCCACGGAGGGGCACGCCTTCCCTTGCTTCCGCCCCTTGCGTCCGCCCTTCCCTGGCCCCTCCTTCCACCCCCACCCCCCTTGTCGAATACTTTATGCTCCCGCTCCTCCCGCCAATTCCAATTTCCTTCCTTCCTCCATGGCCCCCTAACACTATGGTCTGTCTCTTCCATGGGCCTCTCCCCACCCCCCTCAACCACCCCCTTTCCTCACTCACGCCTCTCGTCCACCCAGCACTGCCGCCTTTGCTTCCGCTCCCTTTCCTCGCCACCTTCCCCACCACTTCACGGTCCTCCACATATGTGACAACACACACACACACACTCACTCACTCACACCCACAAGCAAGCCTTCCTCCACCTCCCCTCCCCTTTGTTTTCACCTTAGCTGTCTGAGAGGGGAACCTTACGAGTCTCTCCTCGAAACGCCACTTACTCGAACAAAAGGGGAGAAAAAAAAGAGCGAACAAAAGAAGGGGAAAAAAACGAGGGAAACACTCTTAAAATAACCATTTTTCCCGTTCCGAGTTCCCACCCTTCTGGTGACGTCACATCACGTCGCATGCCCTCTCCCGATTTCTTCCCGTCCCCATCCCCCGTACTATTCTGATTGGAGGTGCGGGGTGCACGTCCCGCGGGCTCCTCACTCTGGTTCCAGCTCCCTCCCGCGCACCGCAGCCATCCCACCACCAAACCGTGCTTTCTCTCTCTCTCTCTCCAAGCTTGCCCCGTAGTTTCGTGCCGTTTCCATAGTAACGATATAACCCCTTTCGCCCCCCACAACCCATCTCCCCCCGCCTCCCCGTCATCCCTTTCAGGCAGCAATCCACCTCAAGTAACCTTGTTTTCCCTCATCCCTCACACCCCCACACTTATCTCTCTTTCTCTCCCTTCTCACACCCTCGTACTCCTCTCAACCCCTTCCTCCGGATCTTTATTTCTTCCAGTTGCCCCTTCTTTCACCTCGGACCCACCAGGCCTCTCTCTTTTCCCCTCCTCCTTTCTGAACTCAACTTCCGCCACTCATCTGGCTACGGGAACTTTACGCATCGCCACTCTACCTCCCGGGACCCTGTCTCCCCAACCACTGCCACAAGACGGTGGTGGCGGAGGAAGAAAAGTTCATAATCTCCGGGAGGGTGGTAATCTCTTTCAAAACTCTTTAGTTCAAAGAGGAGGAAAGGAGAGAGAGGAGGTGGGGATTCTCGTCTCTGAGGGTGGAGGGGAGAGGAGAATTGGAGGATGTATTGAGGGTGGATTAGAGAAGCGAAGGTGTAGGGGAAACCCAGGAATGGCGTCGTGGGGAGGAGTGTAAGGCAGTCAGAAACACAGTGATGAACGATTCGAAGGAAGTAAGAGAAAGTTCGTCAGGGACACCCGGGTCACTGCTTTTGCCTTGGAGGTCTACTTGGGGTCAAAAACTTTGATAGTCGGGAATATTCTTATATCACGGTCTTATTTTGACGATATATTAAGTAGCTTTATTATCTCTTCCGCACATAATTCTGTGTTAGTTTTATTAGGAAAGTTTTCACCCTCTAAATGCTGAAATAAACAAAAAAACTTGTAACATTCCTAACAGAATTGCAATGTCCCAGCCTGCGATTTCAAAGTTTTTGAATTATTTTCATGGGTAAAATAAACTTTTCTATATATAACAAAAGAGTGAAGAGGTTTAAATCTCTTTTGGGTGACAAATTTCGTTGTATACCATTACAGTTTTCATTGACGTCATTTTGGAACTATTTCAAGAAGTAAAGCATGCAGGAGTACAACATAATTCCAACCACCCATCTAATACGTGATTAGTGAAGTTACTAAGACTCTGCGAGTGAAACTTTAGTTTGAGTCAAAGGAAAGGCACAGGTCCTTTTGCATCATCTTGTAATTCTTCAAAGGGTGAATTTAATATACGAGGTCAAATAATGGAATTATTGAGTTTATTCGAAAATGGTGTGTAAGAAAATTGAGACGGATGAAAATAATTTTTCTAAACATAATAGGGAGTCAAAAAAAAGAGGAAAATCAAGTGTAAGAAATCACTTAAGATTACAGCATGTTAGTTGGAAAACCCATGGTCTGGAGTATATGAATAGGAATGGAAAGGTAGAAGCTGTGAGCTTCATTCTATTTTAATTAAATGCCGCTTCCTGGTGAACTTGGTGTAGTCAAAGATCATACAAGTTGGTCATTACATACACTTTAATCATCTTTGTTTAATTATTATAATTGTTAAAGAACGTGACTTATAAATTTCCAGAAGAAAAACAATAATTCGTAATATAAATATTCTACTTACACTTGAACAAATGATAAAGTTTCAATAGTAGTCTACCAGTCAAAATAAATTTTATGTAACCTAAATTACTTAAGTACTGCATCTAATCTCCGTCTGTAACTACACTAAAAGTCCTCATTTTGCATTGCAGAAAAACAACATTTAGCCCACTTTTACTTCCTACATATCTTCATGTAGCCATAAACGATTTTTCTTTTCACCTCTTTATCTCGCTTATCCAACTTTTTCTTTCTATAGCTGAGCCCTCCCAATGAAATTATCTCTTTACATTTCCTACTACCCTTGCCTTCTTTGATTTTTTCCTAAAATTACTTCCTTTTCTTCCGCCTATCCCCTCGTTTGTTTTTCTTTCCGTGAATTTTATCAAGACCATTTTTTTTACACCTACATAGAGAAGAATCTAATCTGCGATAATTCCTTTTTAATTTCAGAGCTGTTCAAAGCTACGGTCTAAATTAAAGTTTTTAACTAGCTGCTCTATAAGTATTTACGTGCGTAGTTCTCTCTCAATAATTCTCTCTTTATGTATGTTCTTGTTTACTGAACACAGTAATTCTTAATAGTATAACTCGTGTTACTACTTCATCCATTTTCCGTTAAAATATATCCTAAATATGGGAAGTGTTTTACCTGATAAAATTATTCACCTTTCAATATTAAAGTTGCCCTTCCTATTTCTTCATTTTCTCATAATTTATTTCCGTCTCATCCTTGGCTCATTGGTTCTGTAATGAGCTCCGGGTTAATCGAATTCCCTCGGCTGACCGGCTAATTAAAGTTTGATCATCCGCAAATCTGAATTAAATTCCGACTGCCAGCTCTTCCTATGCCTCTTTTCCATTTCCATAGCGTAGGTGTACGTTAAAAATCATAGATGATTAAGTACGACTTATATTCTCCTGCCTACCACTGATCATTTTGATTCTTCTCATTATATCTTTACCTTTTCATTCTGACACGGAGTCATCTATAGATTCCCTCCTGCCCACTCCTATCTGCCGTAATAATTTTTAAAAATTTTCAAATATACTCTGCGTACTCCTTAACGAAGTCCGGGCAGCAAATAAATATATAGTTCTTATATTCAATATCCCTTTTTGTCAACTTTCCCATTACTTCTGTGACATAGATTAACAAGTTAAATGCTTTGGATTAATTATGCCACAAACAGTTTTTCAAAATATCTTCAAATAATACTGTAATAAGCATTTTCAAATGATTTACCTTTAAGATAGCATGGAATTTCACAATCAGCATTCTCTACAACAAAAATAGAACTATTAAAAGAGACTTAATATGCTAGAACAGAGAGAATTTAGTTAATATGAAATGCAAAGCAGAGGAAGAGAGTAAAGATAGGGAGGGATGAAACGGTCACCAGTGTACAATAAACAGAATACTGAATAGTCTCAAGCGGAAATATAATTCTCCTGACATTTTTGACGAACCAATAACTAGATAGTCTTTTTCGAAAACCCTCACAGCAAACAAAATCGAAAGTTGGAATCGAAAAGGCGGGTAAATGAAACGATTTTTGGGAAAAGGGGCCAAAAGTGTGGAAGGGACGGTAGGAGAAAAAATGGCAAGAGTAGAATGGGGGTTCAGCAATAAAGGGAGGAGGGGATGCAACGGGAAGAGATGTGAGGGAAGAGAAGGAGTGAAGAACGGGATTTGGATGTAAGGGGAAGAAGAGTTTTCGGTTGGAGGGGATCGCTGGGTAAGGGAGGAGTGGTGGGGACCGAGGCGGATTCAGCACTCGTTCCTCTCGTGGCAATTTTTCGCACAATAACGCCATTCGAGTGTTTCACGGGAGGTCGACAGAGATGTAAGTAGGCTTTAAAAGGAATCAAGAGACGGGAAAAAGACGGGAAAGAGGATGGAGCTTTAAAAAAAGTTTTCGTATTGACAGATGCCGACCGTGAGATGTTAGTTTAATATTTGAAAAATTGGATGAATGAGATGTAAAGGTGTTTTAGTGTGCACATCAAAGTCGCTGGGGTGATTAATTAAAAAAGTGAGTACTTTTATAAATAAATTTGGTTTTCCATTCGTAGGATTTCGTGATATTGTCCCAGAGAAAACGAATTCATTTAAAGTACATTCTTGTAACATTGGAACATTAAAAAGAGAGGATATCGGGTTGGTGCTGCGGCTTATTTCTGTGGAATTCCGATCCCTACTTGGTGCTGTGTGGGAAGCCTTCCATTCCTTGACTAACCTACTTTTACCAAAATATCCATCTATTTCTTATGGCGCCAATTGCCTCAGCTGTCGTTCACCTCCTCCTGTAACCGCTGCTACGTAAAAAAAGAGAAAATATATTTGCTGAGCCAATTATTCGGGTAGAATGTTCCTTTAGTGTTTCCAACAATTGATTGGATTTTGACTTTTGAAAGCAGTTGAGTTGAAAGTTAATGTTGAGTTCTAATTTTCATGTACTCGTACTTTCATTTCTTCGAGTATGTGTAGGTTTCGCAGAATTTTGCGCATAGTAAAATCCTTAATTTAATTGTACCACCAACTTAAGGCCCAAAAAGTTAAGTTAACTTTGACTGCCCCGATCTTTATATCTTTGATCAGATCGCATGCTAATTCAACTCCTGTGATGGCATATAAGTTGAAATGTAGCTTCATGTCATTCTGATATCGATCATTACAAGTGTTGGGAAATTATTTGTAATCGATAGAAAAACATTAGGTGCAGTTCAAATGATGATTATTTTTCGAACCGTTGCCCCGATATTTGATCATTGCCTGTGCGGTTATACAGGTGTATTGATATTTCAGCTACAATCTCGTTTATTATATGCCTAATTCAAGCAACAGTTGATCTTTCTATGACTAGTTTCACTCTTGAAGTAACGTGTGCATCTAATATCGTAGGAAATACATCTCGGAGCTAATTATCCGTGTTGGTTTCGTTGTGGGTCCTTTGCTAAAAGTATGTAATCAGTTATCATTTACTCCTACCTGACACCAAAATATTACTTCAGGCTCTGAAAAAATAAAAAACTATTATTTTAGGGGTTTGATTTTGAACTGCGATTTATATTTGCATAATTATTGACATAGTTTCAGTTTTGATTGCATGGGACATCCTTGATCTAATGACACAGTTTCAGGCGTAACATGGAGGAAATGCTCCATGATGAAAGGAGACTGCTTTTGATATGGAAAAGCAAAGTGTCTTCCTTCATGACTTGATCTTACTTGAATTGTTACGTTGTTTTAAACACGTTCCTCATATCTTGCTTAAACGTTTTATAACTTCTCTCTATGATAGCCAATGAAATTCAAGGAAGGGAAGCTCTTTAATTAGAAAAAAAAGAAATCATTCGAGTACGAGAGATATCGAACCAAATTAACGAATATGAGGAGGAGATCAGCATCCAAAATTCCTTGTGTAAAATGATTTGGCGGACTAGGACTTGCCTTGATTGCTATTAAGCGATGGAAGAATGGAATTGAGTTGGTATCTTCGTGAGGAAATCTCCATCTTCCACACCCCACACCACTCCTAACACGCACGCAGTAGTCACACGCCGCGCCAAAATCTCCCACTTCCTCACCCTGCATCCCTTCTAGCTCCCTATCCCACCCCCTCTCCACCATGGGATCCCTTCCTTCCCTCACACCGCGTCGCTACACACTGTGAACTTCCTTCCCCTGCTCATCCTAATAACCTCCCGCCCGTCAACCTTCACCCACTCAAAAGCGCCGATGGATGGATGGATAGAGACGGGACCGGGAGGAATGAAGAGGGAATGAAAGGGGTTGAGGGAGAGGGGGGCGAAGGAACATGACTGCTACCGCTGCAGTCATTCCGGCTCAATTAAGGCAGACTTCTCCATTACGATTCCCCGTGGGAGTCGAGAGACGAATGGCGGAGACGCAGATAGGACGACATTTTGTGTGTGTCTGGATGTCTTTGTGTGAGTCTCGGGCTGGAGCAAGAGGGTGGAGGGGGGAGGGAGTAACGGAAGGGGAGTTGTGGAAGGGTTAAGGAAGGGAGTGAATGAGGGAGGAACGAGTCATCAGCAAAGGCGGGTGTGGTGAGACCGAGGTGGAAGATCGGGGGCGGAGAGGCATTTTGTGCCATCAGGGCTCGTAGGCCAAAATACTTAGAGCGATTTTAGTTGAATGATTGGCGTTCTTTATGGAGTGATGCCAAAGTCTACTAGGTTTCATATTTAGTGGTAAATGAGAGTGTAAACACTACACTGTCTTGTACAAACTGGACTGCTGAGTTTCTCTTAGTTGTTGCAGTTAAAGTGACTATGTTGATGACGTTTCCTAAAATGCAGGATGAGAGACTTTTTAATCAATGCCTAAGGTCTGTGAGTACAAATGTAGTATATGCATGTAAACATAAGTATATGAGCAGAAATAGCCGTTAAAATGCACATTTATCATGTCTAGGTAAAATTTAAGAAACAACCCGATCTCGTCCACTTCGACTAAAATAAGCATCAAAGACAGAAGGCTAGTATAACGAATGGAAAAATTATCAAAGGATTCAACGAACAAAAACAGAACAGTCGGAGGCAACCAGTTTTAAAGGGTGTTAAAGAAACAATATCGGATGAAATAGAGTGTACATGTACATATCCATATAATATTCATTTCTCCGATGTATGCAGTTCATAATTTATTTCCATATTGTGATGCTTTTCTCGTTATTATTTTGTACAACCCTAAACCGTAATGGCTGATTGCTTAAAATAATCCTGTGTCAATCACTAAAATAATAGGGTGCCTCGTTGTGCAGGTCATCTTATTATCTTAGCATAGATGAGAGAAAAGGAGGAGGTTGCGTAGAGACTGAGAGAATACGAATCGTAGATCAGATGAGCGAACGTCACGAGGGTGCTGAGGAATTCAGCATAATGGCATTGGGAACGGAGATCATATGGAGGGAGAGGAAGTGGGGAAGAAGGGGACCGGAGGAGCCTGGATGGCGGGGCAAAGTAGGTCGGGGGAGGCTGGAGGACAAGGCGGTCCAAAGGAGCCTGCGTGGAGGGAAATGGTGATAAACCTCCCCCTCGCATTCCCTCCATTCCGCTACAGTCTTCCACGGAGTGAGATGGATTGAAGTGTCCGTCGTTTTACGTCCTTCATCCTAAGTCGATGTCAGAGTAACGTCTAGATGTTGTGCTTGTGGAGGCACGAGAGACTGAAATGGGCCAAGAATTTGCCGTGAATAACAGCAGTAATTGGTGCTGCAGGATTCAAAGTTTTCATTACTTTATCTGAAGATTCAATAGGCATATATTGTAAGCGGAGATTTATTTGTCATATTAGTGGACGCTTAGAAATGCACCAGTGATTAGCCTATATATCCTAAATATAAATTAACTGGTTAATTATAAACTACCTTTAAAATCAGTAACAATTTACGTCTTGTTTGAAATAATATACTGTGAAAGTTTCTGTGCCGAATTATATAGCATCGTGTAATAATTTGATAATAGAATTGTCATATACAAGTATATTACTTCTTAATTAAAATAGACGTAGATCTACCTAAGACTCAACAGGAGAGTACGAAGGGAATTTAGCAATTAGGATATTTGCAAATTGATTAATTCTAGCTTTTAACGTCAGGACCGCTAGTCAGTCAGGAACGTGTCGCTATTTTTACATCCAGTCTACTGCAGTTATAGAGTATGGTAGAGTAATAAATCAACAGTGGTATTTACATTAAATCATTGTTTTTACGGGATATATGTCCCGTTTTTATAACATTGCGACTAACCTCTTGTCATTTTTAGTACCCACCCGACTCTTCTGCTCACCTCTTTTAATAAGCGCATGTGTAGTCATTACAATACCGTTATCTAAAGATACTGTTGGATTCACAGTTTAGTGCAACGAGAGAGAGAGAGTGAATTGCTGGGTTGCAGTTTATTATTTTCAGCGTTAAAAAAGGTTTTATGTTAGAATTAGAATATTTTCCAATGTTTTTCATATGGCTTTATTCCGCAGACATTTACTTATGATTAACGATAGATAGGATTATGAACTGTCGTAAGCCTAATACTTCAAGTAAGTTCATGCTTTCGGAATGAGACTGAGATGGTTTTGGTGCTTCATCTCTTGAAATGAAAAAGAAACTTTTAACGTTTGAATGTTTCCCTGGTGCTCTGCTCTTAAGATAAATAATTTAAAAAAATTCATTTCGGAAGTAAGTAATCACTTGAGTATTTTTGAACCGTTGCCTCGAAAGATTATTAAACACAAGAAACAATGGAAGACCTTCCGTAAAGAATAGGTGAGAATTAATTTAAAAGAAGAACAAGTTTTTTAAAAGAATGATACCTTGAATGAAAACAATCGTCAAAGACGTTTTTAGCTTTGTTTTTTTTATTTCCTCCGTTGAATATTATCCGAACTTAGTTCACGTATTTTTCAGGACAACAAAGGCATCCATCCGTATTCCTTCCTGGTTCCCTCTGAACATTGTCCGTCTTTCTGCTGCGAGCAGACTCGAGATAGTGTCATCCCAACCGTCGTACACTCCTCTCGCTTGCATCTTCCTCTATCTCTCTCTTCCTTTCCCCTATAGATAATTAACTTAACGTACGCTCGCGTATTTCTCCATACTGCTGTATCTTACTTTATCCCATTCCTTCATCTCCGGCCTTTCCTCAATTTCTCTCCTGTCTCTTCCATCGTCTTCTTGATCATCATCCTCTCCATCCTCTCATCGTCCTCTCCATAAGTATGCGCTTACTTTTCTCAAGCCACTCGGGCTCAAATTTTCGAATAGTTTTATGTCGTTGAAACGTCTAGGGCCTCGTTCCTTTCGAGGGCTGACATCTACTCCATCATCTTCGTTGACCTTTCACGGCGTCCTGGTGATGTTTCACTTTGTTTTTCAACGTCAATGACATCATCTTTCCGATTTATGTTTCGCACCAATATTCAAAGAGAAATGTTTAATTTTGGAACTATACTTAGAAAGACTGTTTTATCAATTATGTGATATCATTTTGTACTGAAGACTTTTATTATGGTCCCGGTGTTTCATATTAGATCGTTTTCGAAGACGATCCTATTAGGCGCTGCTTTATTTTGTGCAAAAAACAAATATAATTTTATGAAATAATTCGATTCCTCCGGGATGACATAATAACTTCCCATCCTTCTTTAATTCAATAATATTATTATTAGGTAATCTACCGGTTAAGGTAGGTTTTTGGATGGACACAACTATCAAATAAATATTTTGTGACTCCCCACCTAGCAAACTAATCTACATCAGGTCCCTCTTCATCTCGGTGTACTTCTTTCCTCCCTTCATCCCGTCCAATATCCCTATCCTGTTCCTACCCTTACCTCGCTTGCCCAACATTCTCCCCTCTATTACCCTCTTCAACATTCCACTACCGCTCAATACGCCTTTCATCCATTTTTCCTGCCTCCATAGGATTTCTCTCAACAAACCCCTCTCCTCCCCCACCATTTCCAGTACTTCCTCATTTGTTTTCCTTTCGGTCCATTTCACCTTCTCCATTCTTCTCCACACCCACATTTCAAAAGCCTCCAATCTACGTCTATCCTCCTGCTTCAGCGACCACGTTTCCGCGCCGTACATAGCTACGCTCCATATCAAAGTTTTTACGAGTCTTGTCTTAACATCCACACTCAACGTCCCCGTCATCAACTCCCTCCTCCTTGAGAAAGCCTCCTTGCCTAGCGCAATTCTTCTCCTTACGTCCCTACCACTTTGACCGTGTTGGTCCAACACACTTCCGAGATATGTAAACTGTTCTACCTGCTCTATTTTTTCCCCGCCTATTTTAATATTTAGCTTAGCCTTTTTCTTTCTGGAAAATCGCATAACCTTTGTTTTATTAATATTTATTCTCATCCCATATTTATCGCACTGAACCTCCAATTCACTCAACAATGCTTGCAACCCCTTGGCTGACTGAGCAACTAATGCTTGGTCATCAGCAAACCTAACCGATTTTACGAGTTCCCCTCCGACTTTCATTCCTACCTCCAGTTCTTCCCATGCCTCTTTAATCATTTCCTCTACATATACGTTGAACAGTACCGGTGACAATGGGCAACCCTGCCTTACACCTCTTCCTAACACTGCCCATCCGGACTCTCCGTTCCCCACTCGCACCTGAGCAGTCTGAGACATGTACAGGTTGCGGATCAGTCTCCTGTCCCTCCAATCCATTCCTATTTTCTGCAATACACGCATTATTTTTTCCCAATTCACTCTATCAAACGCTTTTTCGAAATCTACAAAACAGGCAAAAACGTCCTGATTGTATTCTATATTCCTCTCGACTAGTGATCTCATTACTGCAATGGCATCACGCGTACCTCTTCCTTTCCTGAACCCAAACTGATCTTCCCCTAAGTAATCATTTGCCTTACTCTCTATCCTTTTGTTGATGATCCTGAGAATAACTTTAGCTGCGTGGGATATCAAACTTATTGTTCTGTAATCCTCACATGACGAGGCCTTTGCCTTTTTTGGAATAGGCACTAACACCGATCTCACAAAATCTTCCGGCCAGATTCCTTCCTCATAGATACTACGAATCAGTCCATATATGGCCTTCTTCCCACCTTTCCCTGACCATTTCAACATTTCTACAGGAATATTGTCCACCCCCACTGCCTTATTTGCTTTCATCTCCTTTAATGCCCTTTCGATTTCATCGTCGAGTATGCCTGGACCTAAGCTATCTTCTTCTACGTCATGTTCCTTTTCTATGTCTAACCTTGTCGGCCTAAGTTCTTTACCATACAGTGTTTCTATATATTCCTTCCATCTCTCTTGGATTTTTCCTGGTTCAACTATTATCTTACCCCATTTATCTTTAACTGCTAGCACAGATCTTGCCTTCTTACTTCCCGATAATAACTTAACCTTGCTGTATAGAGCACCAATTTCACCCTTCTTCTGTAAACTTTCCATATCCTCGCATTGCGTTTTCCACCATTCTTCTTTTGCTTTATTTGTGGCCCTTCTCAATTTATTGTTTAACTCTTTGTACTTCATTTTGCCTAACTCTGTGTTTACATTTTTCCATCTTCTTCTCTCATCCATCTTTGCAATCATCTCATCCGTTACCCATGGTTTCCTTATCCTTTTCCCGTTAACGGTTCCTATAGTGTCTTTAGCGGCTTCCAGTATCCCTTCTTTGATACATTCCCATTTTTCTTCGATAGCACTCAGTTCTTTACCGTCATCCATCATTTTCTCTACAGCCTCCTGATACTCCTTCCTCGTTAATTCATTTACTGCTTCTAAATTCCATTTTTTAACCCGCCGCCCTTGCCTTATCTTCTTGAAACGAACATTACATTTCATAACAACTAAATTGTGGTCAGAGTCCGCATCCGCTCCTGGGAAACTGTGCGAATTTATCACACTGTTCCTAAACCTGTGCCTAACCATAATATAATCTAACTGATACCTTTCTGAGTCACCTGGCATTTTCCATGTATACCTACGCCTTTTGTGGTGTCTAAACCATATGTTAGTGATGACTAACCCCTGTCTCCTGCAGAATTCAATTGCTTTTTCACCGCGTTCATTCCTCGTGCCTAACCCATAGTCCCCCACCTCACCCCCATCTCTTCCTTCGCCTACCGTCGCATTCCAATCCCCCATCACTATCAAATGTTTCCCTGCAGGAACACTCGCGATTATATCCTCTAACTCATCATACATCCTATCGACTTCTTCCTCCTTGTGGTTGCTCGGTGGCATGTATACCTGAATAATGACCAAGTTCGTCGGCTCTGCTTTAATCTCTACGAGTAAAATTCTATCTGTCGCTTGCTCTATGTTGACTACGCTTCTTCCTACCCCTTTATTTAAAATTACGGCAACCCCTCGTTGGCTCTCGTCCCCGCCGCTGTATATTACTCTATAATTGTCACTCCAGTAATCCCCGCTATCCTTCCATCTCACCTCGCAGAGGCCTAAAACATCTATGTTACCTCTTTCCATCTCTCGCTTAATATTTTCTAATTTGCCTCTCCTCAACATTGTCCTGACGTTCCAGGATCCTATTCTAACTACTTTCGCCTTCTTCTGAGTCTTCTGTCCTGCTGAAGTTATTTCTTCCCTGCAAGGGTTTCGTGGGATGACGACCGCGGAAGCCTTGCTTCTCCCGCTGCCGGGCACGACACACGGCCTCTTGGGCCGAGTCCCGTAGTTGCCAGGACTCATATTATCTATAGTGCCCATCATTATATTCTTGGGAATCATAATTGAGGTGGTTTCCCGTTGCCTTCCTCAATGGTGTTTTTAACGCGACACCATCACTTAATGGCCGCCCCACTGGGGTCAGACGCCATTGCAGCCGCCTCACTGAGGAACAGACGCTGCGTGGACTACTTTTCGTCTGGCTCCTAACCTTCGACCTATCTGGCATGGGTGACCCTTCCAGGAGTAATTATTTTTACTCCCGCCAGCACAGCTCTAGGGGTCATCGGAACACACAAGCCCTTCCACCACGACAAGGTTGTAGTCCATGGGAGGGATTCAATAATATAATATAATAAAATATAATATGATAAATATAATAAAACAATAATATAATATAATGAAATACGTACGTAGGGTGATAACGGACGTAAGAAATCGTAATTCAGCAGAAAAAAATGTTATTATAAGTTTTAGGATCCAGGAATTATAGATGAGAATGATTGAATTGATCGAACGTTTGTGTATGCATGAGTGGAAATTTAGATCCAAAGAAGAAACCTTTATTTGAATTTTTTAAGGTTCTCAATTGTTTCAAATTCCGTCTGTATTAGTTCTGCTTGGGATGAGTGTACCAGGAAAGAAAAGATGAAGTGAGGGAGGGGCGGAAATGCCTTCTACTTATTGTCCGAAACTGTCATGGATTCAAAGCAGGGTGTGTTGGCGTAGTCGGTGGTGGAATTTTGATGAGAGAAAATCCTCACTGTGTGGAAAATTTTCACCGAATTGGCCGTCGAACCTAATTGGTCGGATACACTACTGTCGGTGCAGCGAGAACGCGAGTGCAAAGGCAGCGGAGCTTCAGATGGCTAAGGCTTCTTCTGTATTTCGGTCCCCTTGGTCCACACATCACAGTACTGTACATTCATTGTACATTCTGGGGGACAGTCAACGCATATAAAGTCGCTCACTTGTCTCCAAATGTAAAAACAAAATGTATGGGAATTGCGGCAGCCGCGAGTACATGAGGCGAGCCCCTACCCCTCCTTCTCTCCCCTTTTATTCTTCCTCTCGTTAAACGAAAGGGTGGGAGTATTATGTGCACACTTTTAGAATTCCTTCATATTTTCTCGCTGCCGAGAGGAGCTTATTGTTCACTTTTCCGCCGAGTGAAGCGCACGTTTCTCATTCCAATGCAGAAATCCCTTCTCCTCCCTATTTCCTTTTCTCACTGCCATCCTTTCATTTATTCCTTAGTGTTATTCGGATCTATCTCTCTCTCTCTCATCATCATCGTAATTTTATTCTTTCCTCATCCCTCCGGGTTATTCTTGGAGTGGGGAAGGGTTTCCGATGGTATTCCGTTGCTTGATACGGTGCTGAGTTTTGAGATCGCTCTAAGTGCAGTGGGCTTTTTGTCGGAGTGTAAGTCAAACGGTAGGCTCCTCGGTATTTTTTCTTGGGAGATTGTAGGAGGACAGTCTCAGTTCATTTGCCTTGTCGTTTCGTGCTAGATAGATATATAGCTTCCTTAGAGTGTTGGCTGTTACTTAACAATAATACCTAGAGCCAAAATTAGTTTAGGGAAATTATTTGCTGAAACTAATTTATAGTTTCAAAACTTTCAGGCATATTTTTTTGAGCATACGATGTAACTTATTATGTTTATGAAATGTATTCTCTTTACACACTGCTTCAATTGAAATAATATTAGGAATCAAATGCATTTATTATCTTGACCTCCGGAGCTTCATAAAATATCCTCCAAGTTGTAACGTCTTCAATCCGCCACTCTGCTCTCCATACAACTTGAAGTTTCCTTTTACCCTGATTTAATCACATCGCCGCCCGCTTTGATTCTCTGGTCAGCCTTTACTTGCTTCTGCGTGATTTCCTATTCGTGCATGTTAAAACGCACCGGCGATTACGGTCCTGTTTTGGGCCACTTCATGGAACCTTAAAATTCACGAAGTACACAAGTAAATTCTAATCATGCTAATATCTTTATTACTGCAATGTCGTCACGTCTCTCTCTCTCTCTCTCTCTCTCTCTCTCTCTCTCTCTCTCTCTCTACACTCTATAAACTCAAACTTAGTTTAGGTAGATGTTTGCGCTTATACATAACTTTAGTATTATTACTAAGGAAAAAAAATGTAATTAAAATCTGTTTTCACTCTCCCATTTTTCTTGCGTCTTTCTCTCTCATCCTCAAAGTTCATTCCCTTGGACAAGGGGGAGGCGTCCCGCGCTCTTTTCTCGTGTTACCTTTCCCGATGCTCTCGAATCGCTTACTCCACTCCGACGATGACGTCATTGCCCCTTCCAGAATTCAAGAGTAGACTTCGATCCTCAACGCACTTCTTTCCCTGTGTTTCTCGTCTCACTTTGCTTCACTTGTGCCCCTCAAATTCCTCATCCCCTCCTCCCCTCCGAAAAGTTTGCTTGTTTTCTTCGTCCTTTTCTCGTCTTTACCTTTCTCTCCATTTCTTTTTCCTTCCGTCTTCGGAGTAACTTCCCCTGTATACATCGATATCCTTTTCTTCTTTCATCTTACTCTCCTCCTCCCTTGATTTGAATTTATCATAGTCTTTCCTGCCGTGCCGGCTCAAAGTGCTGTTTAATACTGCTGTTTCAAAGACTTTCAGCACGCTGTTGAAGGTACTGATCTTAAACGACGGACTTCGCTCTGAGTAACAATGGGTAACAATTTCCAACTTTCTAGACAGGCTCTAATAGCAAAACAATGCACGTATAAGGACATTTCCGTGTTCCGGAAATCCAATCCTTAGCTTTGTTTTGGTTGAAACAAACTATCACCGTATTCAGTTGAGGCGCCGACACTGTATCTCGTTAGTTTCACTGTGTTTGTGGAGACCCAAAGCAGTGTTTAATCTTAATATTAGTATGCAAATGTATTTGTAAAAAGTTTGCTTCGGAAATTTAGCTCGTATACTTCCTGGGAGAGTGTTTAATGAATGGGTTGGTTATAATTGGCCTCCTGTAATGGCATGCTCGTTATTTTCAATTCCAGCTCGATTTAGATTTTCCGTTACTGATACAAATTAGCAAATATTTTGTAAGCTACCACTAATGTCTTATGTACACGAATTGTTTATGCCAATGCTCTGATATTCCTCAAAAACCTTGTTTTAATCGTGTAGGTTTTTCTTCAATGATGGCGCTGTGTTCTTCCTACAGCACTTTGGGTTCATACGCTATAAATATGTTACGATTTTATGCCTGAGGTGTAGTTATTCTGCTCTGCATCCTTCTTGTCTCTAGCCCAGAGTGGAACTAGTCCGCCATATGATTTTTATATACATTTAATGTTCTGGTTGATTGACTGTAGCGACAAGAAATAAAAAGGCGCAGAATATAAACATGCATACATACATACACGCAGAGATATTTAAGGTTAACTATAGATAGAAGGTTGCTGACTTTCAATCAAGACTACACTACACTTCCGCACGACATAGGAGAAAGTACGTAATAATAGTTTCAGATTTTCCCTTGATCGGGCATTTGGGTTCTCTGAGAAAAGCAACACCTTCACCACATTTTTATTGCACCTTCTTTTATTATAATGCAAGCAGTTCCAAATCTACCGATTGAATGTACGCATTTCAAGCGCTGCGATTTTAATGTTTCTTGAAACATCGTGGGAAACCAAATGGCGGAAGAATGTAAGGTGCTGGCTCCCACCTTCGAATGTGTAAATTTCACACGCCTCAGAGGCTACCTCATATGAAAAACAACCTTCAGGTTGATTAGCTACATGTTAAATAAATGCACGCTTTTATTACTTCTACTGACATTTTTTCATTTCTCGAAGCCTTAAAATGGATCGCGGGTCCTTGACGGAGGTCTTACTTGGAAAAATATTAACTCAGAAAATTAATTTTAATTGTTCATTTCGGAAGAGTTCGTTCTGTTTTTAATATGATGTCCGAAGTATATTTATAACCATGAATTAGTTAGCGGTATTCTAAATGCAGTTAGTGTCGACAGACCTAAATCTATGAAGGTTGTAATATGAGTCTGTTGGTGCGCTACTAACTGACATAGGAGGAAAATTCGAGGTCATAGGCAATAACATAAGCATGAATCTTCGACGTGACCCGCGAATAAAATCTTTATTGCGGACCATTAACAGTCGAGTCACGCTCACATCTTGAGTCCGACTTCGTCGCTTCGCTTATCTTTAAGCGAACTTGCGGGGAAGGAAACATTTGCGCGATTGTCAACAGGAAGTGGGAAACGCACGGGCGCTTGGAAGTATATACATACGTCTTGCCTCTACTTTCTCAAGTCGTTTCCTTTGCATTATACTGTTCCCATTCGTCGCCATCTTTGTCTTAACCCGAAGGCCGTCTCAAAACGTTCCTTCCGAAGAATGGCGAGAGGCAAAGAGTTTTATGGGAACGTTTTTCGAAATGGGTTTCGATGTGTCGTAACACCGTAAATTCAGTTTTTATTCCATTCGCCCATACCTCTGGGCCACTTATTGCGGAGACGTACCTATTGCAAAATGAAAGGGCAAAAAATATCAATATAAATAAATTGATATGTATACACACACATACATACACGTACACACGCATATGTATATGTATTATGCGTGTGTATGTGTAAGACTCTCTATCACAAGGGTGGTCAAATGGTAGCGTTGTACGAGCTGGTAGTGTTGCTTGCGAATATGACACCAACTGAATTTTAAGTAATTGTGTGAAAATACATTTCTTAATTATTTCTCACTCATAACTATTCTTCATACTGAAAGTAAATGTGTTTGCAGGATTTGCATTGTGTCGAAACTATTCCCAATAATTGATGGTAAAATAAGGAACTCGATGCGAAAAGACATTTTCCCTGGAGTTTCATGCAACGCAACCTCAAGGTGTTCATGTCTACCTTGTGGTGCCTGCCTTTTTGAATTTATTCCGATCGATTAAAAATATAATCTCACGGTTACCAACTCAAGTTACGCGTGAAGTATGCATTTAGGGGGGGTTTATTAATTTTCATGTTATATTCAAATATTCTATGCTATATTTAAATATTTCCGCTAGTCCTGTGGTTTCCCAGAAAATTTTACAAAAACCTTACAAAAACATAAAACATAAAAAATAAAAATTTGCGCTTAACTGGGTTTCTAAACGAATCGCCTAGATTCAAACACGGGTTCCCTCGGTCAATAGGTGAATGCTTTGCCATTCAGACTACCTTGCTAATTTTCCCACGACGAGGCTTAATAATTGATGTTGAATATTAAATTGAAATATCCTTCCTTGGAAATTGGCTAAACTTGCGGTAGTCAATATAACTTCAATTTTTCTCTAATCAGGCCTGGAAAATCTGTTTGTTGCTCGTCTTCTATTATTTTCAATCAAATCATTAGAAATGTAACACTCATTATTTTCAGAATCTCTTCAATGATTTTGAGGTGCCATTTCCTATGACTAAAATACAAACTTACTTTCAGTGATTATTCATTTTTATGTTTAAACAAATATACAAAATAACTTTTCCACAAATGTCTATGGATATGGTACATCTCACCGAGACACCACATCGACAGGTATTATTCACGTTTTAAATTTGGACGTTATGTGTCTAAAAGTGTGTATTATATTCCCAATAATGTTATATATTATGAAATCTCAATGAAACTTGTCTAAAGACACATTATTTCTTTCTAGACGTTAAATCTGTAGCGTAATTAGTTATTTCCATTAATTGTGAAGAACTAACGACTAAGCTTTTATGAATTTTCTGTTAGGTTTTAATAATTAGTCAATTATTGACTATTTACCTATTATATGTTTCTGTCGTGCGTCATAGTACCGTTTAATACTCCGTTAATACCATCAGTGGCTATGCTATGTCATTATACTCTACGTAAATATAAAGAGCAAAACATTTGTTTTCCATTTTCTTGATTTTCTGATTACATTCAATGTTCGAAACTATTCCAATTCCAGACTAAAGAAAAACATCGAATGGGAATATAAAGATGAGCCTATTGAGGAAGAGATTGTGAGAACCCATTTGGTGCCCTTTTTGTAGTCCCCTTCCGTCTCAATGCTGTCGTCGATTCAGAAGCCATTTTACAGACTATACACACGCATATGCTCCTTTGCCGTTGACTACAAAAGAGCTCCCTTCCAAACAATGCGACGACAACAGGTGTCCAACATTAGTCAACCGTCGTTTCGCGCTGAGGAAGCATCGAGAATCCTCAATGGGCGAACTCCCACTCTTTCACGTTTGAGGGAAGGTGGACTTTGATGCAAGGAAAAGAAAGGGAGCGAAGATATAATGCGAGATAGAATATGCTAAGGTATAGAGGTAGCCCAAGAGATATGGTTGTATTTGATTATAATTATACAAAAAAAGTCACCAGTATGAAAGAGCCCAGTTCATGATATTTTATTTCCATGTAATTTTGTATTTAACTTATATTTTATTTGGTGATTAATTAGTAAGTAAATACGAATATTTTCACATTTTAAATTTCTTCCCTGAATGTACTAGCAATTCACTTGAGTGTGTCGTTCATGACTGGAATCTATTATGTAAACATCGATTGCAGTTCCTTTTAAAAACAACAATGTGAAAAGCGTACTACGAAAAACGTTGATCTCACTAGTATAGAAACCCTGTACTTTCAAGAAATTGTTGCCGGTCTAGTAGACTATTTTTCTGGTGGAATGGCAACTTTGCCCGAGCTATTTCTTTTCATTCATGTGAGTAGCTTATTTCTTAATTCAGACGCCTCCCTACTGAGGTCAACATTCTTATTGGGTTGTCAATCTTCTCTTAAAAAATTCCTTTCTTCAGTTCGGCTGTCTATTTCTTCTTCTTTAGGAACACTTTTGTTTTTAATTTTGTAGCAAGTACGAGGGCGTAAAGTTACATCTCTTTCGTGTTTTTTTTTACTCTTACATCTTAATGCATTCGCATGTAATCACTCCCACTTTTCTTTGTACACCTGAAAATTGCCCATTCAATGTTACTCCAATTTCCTTTGCGATAGCGTTAATTCTTACGCCTAAATTAGCACCTTTCTTTTTCAGACGCCCAAATTCGTAAATTTTTTAAGGTACATACAATATAAATTTGTCATTTGCTAATAAATCTCTGTGTTCAAAAGTTATAATATAAAAACTATTGACACGACTCAAATGAGTAAATTTATTATTCCTAAAAATATTTCCAAAAATTGCAAAAAGCTATTTAGTTTTTAAGCCTTCGTCCAGTCATTAAAGCTTCAATAATGGTTTATAAATTTATTGAATCCATACTCTTTTATCTTTTTCCCCATATACATTGTAATCTGTTCCGTGAGCGTTTTGTCGATGCTCTATGGTGAAATGAAACGAGCATTTATTTCTAAAGTGAAAAATGTGATGTTATTGCGTATGAGTGTTTGACAATGAGTTTAGCTGCGTATATTGCTACTTACGTAGAAGAGTAATGCTACCAAATAAACTTGACGTTAGGTGCAGAAAAAACACGTTACTCTTGAAGGAAAATTCCCTTTTAATTGAAGTGAGCGAGCGAGAGAAACTTTGTGGTTTGTCGGTTAAACATGTATAATATCAAATCATCTGGCGCCATCGTTATTCTTGCGTTCAACAGTGGTTGGCAATCAAACTGATGTGGCAATGAATAGAAGTTTTGATGAGTACAGAATCGCCACCCAGATCATTTGTCATCATCTTTATTTAAAATTTTATTATAGGGAAGAAAAATCAGTGGATAACAATAAAAAAAATCGTGAGATACTAAAGAAGTTCGATGTAGCAGGTGACGCAATGCCTTTTCTGTTGAGCGAGGTAAGAAGAAATAAGATCAGAGCAAAGAAAGGATAGCAGATGATAATGATGAAACCAAATTCGCTGAAGAGTGACCAAAACTAAGGGCACCTCTCTGGATAATGATGAATATTAACGTTTAATTACTCTATAAGTTGATCATTTTAATAAAAAGGGTCTTTGGTTATCAGGAGTAAGTATATACATAATTTTATGTGGTCATATGCACCACAGGAAATGTTTATAAATATGCCTGTCACTGAGAAGAGGACTTGAAATATTAAAAATCAGTGAATGCGTCAGTTAGATGCATAAATTAAGTCCACGAAATCGTGTAATTTCTGATCTTAGTGTTTTGTGGGATCAATAATAACTTAAACATAATTTATTGTTGAATACTGTCTTTATTCAAACAGCATATGGAAGAGTTTGAGTTTGGAATCCTATATAGTTGTGTAGATTCATATATATATATATATATATATATATATATATATATATATATATATATATATATATATATATATAAAGTCACTTTTTTGAAAACCCACGAACGTACAAAAACACAGAAACTAAAACATATAAAAGAGGGACTCACTGGTTATCACTGGTTTCTGTGTTTGTGTCGACTAGTTAGTGAATTTACATTATGTTACATACATATGTTTGTGTTTCCGAGCGGATGAGTTAATCTATTTTTAACCCCCAAAACTCCTACTTATTGTTGATATCCTTTTGTGATGAAGATAGCATAGCCACATAAAGATGAAAAGTAAGCTTGGAGAGAGGAAAGGATAGCATGGAAAAGCGAGAATGGGTGCAGTAGGTGACGAGGCAAATACTGGCGGGGAAGGAATGTGGAAGAGTTACCCATCGCCACAAAGTGAAAGCCTTGTTCTTTTTTCCTCTCGTGTCGGATGAGGTTATGAACCCATGACGTCATACGACGCCGCACGAATTTTATTCTCGGGGGTGACATCACTTCGTTTGTCGGCTGACACGACACCCTTTAGCACATGTCCTCGGCAATTATTCAGCAGTCCTCCGTCCTGCTCGTTTCTTTTCGTTCTTTTTCGTAATGCATCGAATCACTGGAGGCGTTGCGTTTGTCTTACTTCTTCCTATGAGTGCCCTGGAGTTTAGTAGAGCGTCCGGAGATGCCCATTGTAAGGTCTTATTGCAAATGTCCACGAGATGAAATTGGTATTAAAATAGATATAATATCCGACCATCTCATACCTTCGGTAGACGTTCACAGTTTTATAGTCCGAATACGTGCCAGATGGTTTGACCATCTGTGAATTTGACGCAATAATGCCTTGCATCGAGGGAACGGATGGGCGCAGGAGAGGGACACCCAGACCGTATCCTAAATTTCTGGTATTGAGATGATGAACTCTCAACTCAAATTAACTCTTTAATGGATACATTACGGATTATGTTATTATTGTTTTTATGAATCCTCAATATTAATAGTTACTTGGTTTTTTATCTTCTATGAGAATGTTTGATAAATAATAATCGCTCTTTCGAAACTTTGTGTTAATTCAATGCAATTTATTGATTGATGGGAAACTGTGGATTGATTACAAACCATATTTATAAAGTTACACGATCCGGTTTCAATGAATTAGTACCATTTGCTGCCGTTTCCTTTGGCTCAACTGATGATGATATCAATGTCTTGAAACCCGGGTTTTGTGACTGTGTAGCTGTGGGTGATAAAATTTTTCCATGAATGAATAAAATCAGAATTCTTGAGTTTCAAAATTATTGATCATTAAGGTGTATAATTAGGAATTTTCGAAAATACTTCTTTGAAATTAGGATACTTTCCATTAAAAGACGAATGCCCGATCGTGTTGTGATATTACAGGGTAATGAATGATATGCTTAATGTCGATTCAAGTCTGAACTCAAATTTTTATATTGCAATGAAATAGAGAATAGGCAGTCCGATTTACTCCAAAAATCTTGTCAAAACATTCTTAGCTAATTTCCAATTCGGCCATAGTAAAATAATTATTTTCAGCAGATGATATGACGCATTGGATGCATGTAATTCAATTTATTGGTTAATTGAGCTATGAACATAATACAATAGTTTCCCGAAACAATGCACGTAGTACAATAAATTAGATTAAATGGCTTAGCATATGCTTAGTTTCTCTCTAATGATATCGATATCGTCTATTGCATGCTTCTCTCATTTTATCACTGTTAGTTAATAATCGGTCACATTTTCAGTCGTTTAATATCAATTAATTACAAATTATTCTCATCAAGGCTTTATTAATTAAAATGTGAAATACTTCCGATTACTATGCTAATAACTCCGTCCCAGTTGTTTAAAGTGATCTATTTTCATGATTATTCATACATTGCCGAGTAGGAGCCAAGGAAATCGTTCTATTGCTAAGTTCGAGTTACTCGAATTTACTCCATTGCTTTCATCACACAAGCGTCTATCTCTATTCTCTCGCAAATCAGGTAAACGGGAGCGCACGTAATGGATGAAAAGTACATCGACCAATTTTTCCTACACCTCCTCTTTTGGGAGACATATTTTATGAGGATTGAATATTTATGGACTGCGAAGGGCGCATTTTTGAAAATGATTTATATTGAAGTTCAGATCACGCGCCCAAGTTTCACCACCCTGGTGTTTGCGTCGGCGAGGATCCATTGCCAGTGTACTGTAATAATGAGGGCGGCCTCGAAATCAACGGTCTTCGGGGACACGCCCGGCCATTTTCCCAGCAATCCGGGAAGGAGAAATGAATTTATAATTCACTCCCTGGAATGGCGGAATTCGTGCCGACCGCTCAGAGACCATCCCTTTTTGTCTTTCAACAAAGGGTCCTGCGCAAATAGGTCTCTGGGTCTCGATTAATTTCCCCCTTTTATTTTAGGGAATGGGGTATCATACCACACGCTATTGATTACAACAGCGGCACCAACTTGAATTTTAGTTGGGAACGGCGTAGGATCGTAAAGTAATGCACAAAAGTGGAAGTAAATCAAACACGGGAAGGGAGCGAGAAAAATGTTTTAGATTAGTAATGCGGCCGCGCCCAGAAATGCCACGCGCGGATGCTGAAAATAGATTTTCGTTATAATTGAACCTTAGGAATTTTTAATACTGTAAGTATTACTTTTTTTTAATAATACCATGTCTTCTCGCCATACCAACCATTTTATGTTTTTCTAAAAACGGTTTCAGTGGGAAAAATCATTGCTCAAGTTGCGTAAAAAAGTTTCAATTTATAGGTAATTGAAATATTTTAAGATGTTTTGCGATAAATAAAACCTAATATAGCATTTTGCTCTGTATATTTTCCATTAAGAAATTTAAAAAAATCAAGAAAATAAAATCGGAGTACTCCCCTTGCACAAGACAACAGTTATCAGCGTGTACGACGACGCTCAGCATTGTACATTCTCATATTCATGAGTCTATTTTTTTTCTCTTCATACTCTGAAATTTCCCGAAGTACTGACTTGCAGAGATTCGTACGGATTTTGTTTATTTTATGCCAGGAGAAGTCAACCGTTTGAACTTAAGACACTTAGCAGCTGACGCTTTACGCATTAGACTATGACGGCGCGAGATAAATGGAGAAAACTCGATGAAATATTGTGGAACATTATCGTACGAAAGATAGGGTAATTGAATGGATTCGTGTCATTACGTCAACGACATGGCGGTTGGCTTCCGAGACTCCGCTATAACAGAATCACTACGTGACGAAAGCAGCTTAAAGTAGCAGCTTGGAAGGAAATTCATACACACGAATGTGAAACTCACCTCACTGTGCCCTATTATAGCAGAATTGAATAATTTGTCTTTTGGTCGTTTTTCAACGATTTAATGCTGAGCTCGTTCTTGAGTCTTTAATGAGGCTCATAATGTGATATTAATGTGTACTAATCTCTTGATCCCGTAGGAGATAATTGTAAATGAAAAGTGATGTCTGTCCTAAATCTCTTTTCGTCAGTATTTCGGCACAAAGAGATCTTATCGTAGCTATAAGGATACTCCACTTCCCAGTTTAACTAGATGGTATACAAAACAAGTGAAATACGTGCAAGTCTCCTTATGTGGTTCTTCTTTGAACTTGTAATATTATGTTAGTACATATTATACATATATATGAAAAATCCAATTTATTATACCTGCTAGTGTTTTACCTGCACTATTTAAGGCATAAAGCTTTTTTATCACATGTATTTTCTTTCTCCTGTCGTTTCTATTATCAAATAATTTTAAGCTATTATTTATCAACAATGGAGTAAAAATTATACTTCGTGCACATTTATTTTATTTATGTATTTTTCAATTTTCCTTTGAAATACTCTGCCATGCATACTTAAATAAATGGGCACCATGTTTTCCGAACTTTTTCCAGAAGTATTAATTGGAAATATGAAAGCGTGGCTGACGACGGGAACAAAGGTAGAAATGTGATTTCGTGGGAATAATATTTTGTTTTTCACACTTTATTCTATTTTTCTTGGATGTAGTCATGATAACGTTGTGATTTTATCTGTACTGCTCTATTTGTGGAATCAAAATTTCAGCGATGTTTTTCAAACATTTGCCAGCTATTGAAGTGCAGTCATTTCTTATGTCTAGCCTCTAGACACGAGTAAAGCACAAAATTTAAGTCTAGAAATTCCTGTACCTTTTTATTCCAGATCTGAGTGCGATTTTCTTTCCTTCTATTTTGAGTGTTGAAAAAACTACGAGTGAGCCCCATTAGCGGTGGCAAACTTCAATATGTGTAAAGCAGGGCATGCTTAACTTACTCCCGTGCGCTACGCGTGTACTCCCGCATTTTCGAGCAATGATTTTTCTGGTGTCAATAGAGTGCCTGTGAATTTTGCCACAAAGCGGTTGGAAGAAAAAAAAGAAAGCACATTTTTTTGTCGTGCGTCAAGAGGAGAGTGCATTCGTGTGTAAGAGAGAGAGATGACCAAAAAGTCGCTTCGAGTAATTAGTGAATGCGCCCCTTTGGAAACCAATGCTCCCTCCGCAAGAGAGGTTTTTCAAGGATGAGAGCGAGGATGGTGTTTCTCAGGGGAAAGGGGAAGAGCGGAGGTTGGGGAGGGACCCAAGGCAGTTGCCTCGGGCGCTCACCCGCTTTCTTCCTTCTCGAGGTTTTCACTCCAAGTCAGCGCTCGTTCGAGGGCCTCGTCATCAAGAGTTGGCTCGTTCTCTCTCGCGCTCCCCGCACCAACTCTCCCACTTCCGCGAGGGAACTCCATAGTGGATGGACTCTTTGCCCGCGTGTCGCCTTCGTGGTACCCACGTTCCTCCGAAGGAGAAAGCGAAAGCGCTCTCTTTCTCTTCACCATCTCTCTCTCTCTCACTCGCCCACCAAACACTCGAGAGGAACAGCTAAAGGGTGAAGGGCATAGGGCTTGATCCCGTCGAAGGTAGCAGCGACAAACAGCATTGAGGTCACGATAGTAGTTTGGGGGTCGGTAAGAGGGAAAAGGTCCTCGCATCTCGGAGAAATCCTTTCGCTCGCGTGCTGGAATGTCGCATCTTTAAAGGAGGATGAGAGGCGCTTGTTGAGTCATGTTGTGTTGGAGAAAGGGGAAGGAAGAGATGTGGGAAGGAATTATGGCATCTCCGCTCGACTTCGGAGACCCGCTGCATTTCGTGAGAGGGCATCAATTTCTGGGCGAGACGGGGGACGAGAACGTCACATATGGTCAAATAACGGCACACCCGTATCTCCAGAAATATAAGCATTGGCAGTGCGCATGTGGTTAGCAAAACTGTTTTGAACAAATGGCGAACTCACCCGATCCGTCAAGATCACTCAATTTTATTTTGAACAGGGTATACTTTTGTAGGAAGCGTTTGACATCCTTCTTCAGCGGTATATAAGTTAGATGAAGAAATGAATTGACTATTGAGAAAGAATGGGATTGAGATGAATTCGGATTCCAGTCTTCCTGCATTTACGAAAAATTTCCATAAAAAGTCCATAATTTACTACTGCCTCCAAAAATTCTATGCGTATATTTTATCGTAGTTGGACCCAAAAATTTATGTTAAAAATTAGGTTAAATATATGATTCGGCGTTAGTAATATCTGGTAATTAATGCGGTAAAAAACGATAGAAAAAGACACCTGCCATAATATATGAATATTATATTTACGTTCGGAAGAATTAAATGTCAAAATATTGTTTGAATGCGCGCCCCACGTCGGCAAGATTTTATGTAGATTTTCCGTATTCAGATATAGTTTATTCCTTTTTTGCGTACTAATTATGCCCACTAAATATATCTATCAAATTTCCTTAGAAGTTTTTTCCGATTTCAGTTATTGCGTTTTATGGTAGTAACAGATCGTCTTCAAGAATATTACATACTGTGGGTTTATTAATGGCCACTAGATTTTTAAGCCCCTCTCCTGTTGAATTATTAAATAATAAAAATTTTAGAAAAGGCTATGATGTCGAATTTCTTGGTAGTGGAATATACTATTAATATAGTATTTACGTCCCAGAACAGATTTTACCCGTCATGAAAATATACGCTCTCGCTGCATGAGGTTGAAACGACGGTAAATCTTAAAAAAAGAATTAATTTAAAGGGCAATTACACACGTATATGGGTATACGACGTTTATTCTGTGAAAATGCTTACTTTTTTCACGGTTTCGCCACCGTACGTAAAAATGCGAAAACTAATATTTTCAAAGCGTTGATTTGGAACCTTATTTCTGTCTCTCAAAGTTCCTTGATAGTTGTTCCTTGTTGTTTTATTCGACTTCGAAATGTAACGGAAAATCTACCTATTTTCTTTTTCAAAATTTTCAAACTTAGTATTGTCTTCCTTCTTCAAGCATTAGACTGTCTTTGTTTTAACATATAAACAGTTTGAAAATCATTCAACATTTTAGTATGATACTCTTTTATTGTGATTAAATATATTTTTTTTTAGATTTAAATTTTAATTCCTTATTGTAGACCAAGAGTTTGATACACATGGCCCTAATATATGTATAGCTCGTAGGTAGTGAACGGCGCTTCTGCTTTTTTCAATCAGGTAGTCGCTAACCATAGGGCTATTATAAAATGTTATTACAGTTTGCATAACGGCAACTAAAAAATTAATATATTCATTCCAGCAAAACTAAATTTTCATATATTCTAATAAATGCCTAAATTTTTTTGAAATATTAATATTGATGTTATATCTTTCTTTTCAGGTAATCATGATTTCCTTTTTATTCTACAAGAGATATCTCCGCCTGGCATGGTACTCTATTGACCTTGTAGTCACGTAAGTATATATTAGTACACCCTCGTTCGTGTGTCAAATTTTGAAATTATTTTAATGCGAATTTAAAAGTACTGACGCATCTTCTAGGTTCTTCGAGTCTTTGAGCATTACTACTCCAACAAATATTCATTTGAAAGTTCAAGTCGAAATGAGATAATTTTTGTATTTACGGCCCATTTTACGTCTTTACCCTTGACTAGAGTTAGTATTCAACACTTTCAATAAATATTTTTGCTTCGATTGATTTTTACTCTTTAAAGAAATAAACAGGTCCGGTATTTTGCGATGAAAATGGAAACGCACCTACGAGATTGACCCATTCCAAAGTTAAAAATATTCCTTAAGGAACGAAGATTAAAGGACTTTTAAAGGGGGAGAGGTGGGTGATAATATTATAAAAGCAGTCTCGCAGTATGCTGCAAGAACTGGGAATGCGATGACAAAAAAATTGAAATTTAATTGGTTTGGGAGGAATTATGGTATTCCCTTCTTCACATAGTTTTACGTACATTTGTCCGTCCAATGGGAATCGGCGCGATCGCTCCCCGAAAGAATGTCAAACTCTCCCAATTCATGTGGATTGAACCGTTTCCACACCCAGTGGAATGCGAGATTCCTTGGTTTAATTGTCCCAAATGAACGACTGAGCTGAAGGCAGGGGAAGGGGTGGGTGGGGAAGGCGGAAAGCTGTGAATTGGTGGTGGCTTAGAGAGTGAGAGAGAAAAGAGAATTCTGTATGACGTGGCACTTTGGGAATTCTGAAAATAACGAGTAAAATAGAAAAAGAAAGTATTGTTTTAAGTGAAATCCAGGCGAATTAAAAAATATTCACGTGAGTGTTGTTGTTCATAAATAAAATTTCCCTACCCATTCTACTATATCTTGAACGAATAGTCTGACGTTAGCTGTCTGCAATGTGAACGAGTGAAATTTTATTCGAAACTTAAAGGAGACAATACGTAGTTTAGATTAATTCTAGAAAAAAACTATGGAATTAATGTGATAGTCGATACTTTAATCCTCGCGGGCTTTCCTCGAAATGATAAAAGGAAAATAGAAAATTGTAGCTGTTTAAAAAATATTTAACTTTATCCAATAGTAATAGTCCAAATTATTTGCTAATGGGACCAAGATTATTCAATGGATATCACATCTGATTGGTTTGGAATCTCCTTGCTCCCGCGATCAATACGTGATAACAACGACATAATGGTTGCCTAAAATGCATATATAGCGGATGACTCCGTTAGAAGTTAATGCCGCGGCATCTCCCGCAGTTTCTTTGAATAATGGTCGCCACATATAATCCAGTATCTTGAAACCCTCTTCCATTTTTCGCCCGTATTTATGAGATATCTCGTAATTTAAACTGAAAAAGGATTTAATTTTTGATAGCTTTCAACTATGCCATATTTTGTACGGCGTTTCTTAGGAAATCATTTAATGAAAAAAAAACGCTTTTCGAGTATAACTTCGGTGATGAGTACTTTAAACTGTTTCACTGCGGTTATGGATATCTGAAATAGTTTCTGTATTTATGGGATGAAAGCTTGTTGATTCTCCACGAATCATCGTTCAAGGACAGCCACCATCTTCATTTGCACTTTATTTTAGTAGCTCCTTGCTTTCAGTATTGCCAGTCACGGTCCGTTTATTTTCTACTCTTTGTCCAACAGCAGGAGTCATCTCATCTCTCCCGATCTTCACTGCATGTATTCATTTCCACCCACACTTTCTCTCGACATTCCTTTCTAATTCCTCTCTCTCTTCGATATCATCATTTCCTTCTCTCATTTTTGCTACCTTTCGTTCTCTGTATACCAAATTCCTCACGTGCTTCCTTGTATGCCACCCAAATGACCGTTTGAAGCTGAAGCATTGAAGCTGACCGTTGAAGCATTTAGGTATGTAAGTTGTAAATAGACGCTTTTTCCGTATTAATACGTATGAGAAAAGCTTATGGGTTTAATAATAGGTACAATAGATTGTTCTTAATGGTTTTTTTACAATTGGAGAAGGGACTGAGGGGCCATCCTCTATTTAATTATTTACGCCACGTTTAGGAAAGGAGTAAAAATAAGATCCTGAATTCCACGTTTGACTCTAGAAACTGAAGCTGAATACACACCATAAAAGTTACAAGAATTGTCTTTTATCTAAAAAGTATCCATGGAAACGATATTTTTAGAGTGCCATTTTTTCTCGCTTTACTTTACATTGTTATATTTGTATTATTGAAGTTCAACGCATATTTTTATGTTGGAACTATTTGATTGCATTTAATCTTTCCATTAGGGAATATTGAACAATAATTATTTTAAATGAGCAGTTTAGGGACTCTTTTGGAATCATGTATTTAGTCATGTGTCACTAGCTGTTTGGGTACTACTGCAGCCGCGTTAATGGGGTACACTAAATTCAGGGCGCTTCGTTGGCGCTTGTTGATGGAAAATTTCTGCTCTTATCATGTGAACTTTTCTTTAAATAATTCGTTGAGTACTAACTTTTTCATTCATACATTCAGCCATTAAAATTGCCGTGAAGTTTCAGCGTTAGAATAATTTGGTTCAATAAGAAATTCGTGCTTTGTGCAAACTTACGAAATAGGTACACCGTGTGTGATATAATTTTAAAAGTGCAATGAACTTGAATGAACTCGTGAGTTTGTTATCGAGATATCGATTTTGATTTGTCCGTGCGAAACTAAATCTAGCTCGCGCCTACACTGAAAGCTGAACCAAGGCAACATCTCATGAATTTAGAGTATACATGCAGCGTAAATTTTATTATTGACTACCTCTTTAACAACATTTTTTCCAGTGCAAAAGCATCCATTCACCAGCATCGTCATGAAATCCCACTATTGCGATATTTCTTTCTTTCTCAGTTCGAAGACATTGATAAGGTTAGGAATCGATATGGTGAAGTTCTAGGGCAACATTCCATCGTTCGGAGAAAAGAATTACGAATTACGGAGGGAACACTAAGAGTTGGAAGGGAGAGGAGGAGACGCCGGACTACGCAGCAAGTCTGGGAGCGGAACGGCGGCGGAACGAGAAACTGGGATATTTGGGAGGTGGGCGCGGAAGCATCTGCTCCTGCGGATTGAGCCGCAGACTTCCGGAGTCATTGTCTTCTGCCGCCCGCCCCGCGCCACATCTCCCAGTTTCGCGTCGCCCCGGTCTGCTGTCTTGATTGCAGCCAATCCTTATGTTCCCCAAACCCTCCTTCTCTTTCCCTCGTCTCTCCCACAATCCCCCCGCCCGACACCCTTAACCCTCCGCCATCCTCCCCCAACCACTCCCCCGACCACCTTTCCCGGGCAACCCCTTCACCTCCACCCACTTCTCATCCCTCCCACTCGTCTCAGTAAACATTAATCCTCCGGGCCTTCCCATTTCTCTCCAAAAGGCTTAAGAGGGAGAGCGAGGCGATAGAGGTCTCCCTCCTCCACCGCCGGCGTGTGTAGTGGCATTCGTGTGCAGTAATGCGCGCGCCTCGGAAAATCCTCCTTGCTGCTGCGTCAGCTAGACAGTGTGGCATTAAGCTGATTGAGACAAATGAGCGCCGAAATTATCAATAGTTCTCCTCTATTTGGGATTTCTAAGTTTATTTCTTTCCCGCCGTGGCTTCTGGTGCCTTTCTTGTTTCCTTTGTTCACGAAGGGATGACTTGAGTTCGGTGCAGTTATTCTATCAAATGAAAGCATTTAAAATTAATTAACCGAGTCCTTGTAACAAAAGAAAATAATTTATTGAGCTAATTACTCGCCCATTTGGATAATCTTGGTATATTCCTTTTTTGAGTGGATTCCCTAAATGTGTTTGCTAGTCTTTTTTCTTGTGCTTCGCGAAAAGTTATCGTATTTTGGCTAGTTATATCAAAACATGTATAACAAAATAAGAAATACATAAATCGTCAAGAATATATGTAACCTGTTAACCAAAAAAAAATATATACAGTATGTATGTGATTGCAAAGAAATGAAATTATAAGCGATTTCGGATGATAGGAACGGGTTTAATTAAGTCGGTACCTAAATGTTCAAATATAAATATACAGGTGATTTTAATTCTGACGATTAATTTTCAGTTTATTTTTTCAGTTTATCTTTTCAACGATAGAAGGCTTATTAAAATAAAAGTATTATGAGAGGTGGTAACAAAAAGGTTTATGTTATTGAGTGTCTTGGGATTTATTGTTACAACTGGAGAATATATGATAGTCATTAATCTCAGAGGGGTATTAAGTTCAGGGAAGAGTCGAACTTGAGCCAACATCAGCCTTCTAACAAACCTCTACGCATTGCTATTGAGAATAAAGCTATTTTTTTCCTAGTTTTGGACGTTCGACCTTTGGTGTTTGTTTACTCGGTTCATTTAAATAGTGGTCGTTGAGTGGAAATAAACACGCTACGCACCCGGAACGTTTTGTTTCACCGTTTATAAATGTTTACCTCAAAAATATTTCCGATCCGTTGAGCATTTGTGATAAATTACCCAAACGCCGGATTCGACCTTTGCCCAGGTGCTGCAAGCTAGGGGGGGAGGGAGGAGGAAATGGAAGCCGGGGAGGAAGGTGTGGGATGAGGGCGAGCCGAACCGCCTCCGCTGCCTTCCCCCTCACTCCCTCTCCACTCCCACCTGCCCTCATTGCATGGGACCTACCCTTCCTCCATCGTTTCTGCTCACCCGTCCAAATTTCGACGTCATCGCCTGACTCCATTTCCCTCTCCGCATATTTTGCACTTGGTTGTTTTCCGGCTCCACTCGAACTCTTCGGCCTCGCTTTGCAAATACCAATTTGCTCGCGTTAGTACGTTTTTCGGGGACGGGTGCAACGGCGTCGGATGGGCAAGGGATGGGCGTCGGGCGAGCCATATCGGTCGCAGGGTTGGAGAGGGGCAAGTAATGGAGGTAGGGGGTGGGGTAGGGTATGATGATGGCAAGGGGACGACATACACAAAGACCGTGGGAAATCCAACTCTCAAAAACTGCTCGTGGACATGATGCCGCCGTCGCGAGCTTTTTTTATTATTATTTATTTTCAGCTCCAACTAAAGGGTCGTGTTTAAATCTTTTTATTTTCACTATCATTTTTTTTCCTCGGAACTCCGTAGCTGGTCTGATGAATCGTTCCCTCTGCGTCCGTATGGACGAGCGCAATGGTCTCACACGTATGTCGCTCCTGTGATTTTTGCGAGGCTGCAGATTAAAATAAAAAGTGCACGGGTCGTCCTACATTACGTTAATTCTCGAAGTCGTGCCCTTCGTGATGATTTATATATAAATATAAATATGTGTTTATTTATATATGTGTGTGTATATATGTCTATATATGCAGATGTATTTATTCACATATATACACATATTTATATATATACACACATAAATCAATATGTGTATGCATACATAAATAATTAATTATTATAAATATTAAATATATGTCTATATAATGTGTGTATGTGTAAGCCTGTGGGACTCTGAGGTGGCTTTATACACCAAGGCATACTTGTATATGATGCACACAGTCGCCTCTGAGTCCCATGAGTCCATTCAAGGTTTCTGCTCGCATGGATGCTGAAAATTCGTTTGGGAGTTCGGATGCAATAGGGTTCTCAAGCCTTTTTTAAGTAACTCCTCTCGTTTTATTTGGATGTTATACGTGTCCAAATTCGTGGAAACTAGTTTTCCATCTCTTAGAATGAACGTTGAGCAAAAGCCAATATCATAGGTCCAGCGATTGTAAATTTTTCGGGGGACTCCGGCATCGTTTTGTTTATTTCCCCTTTCGACTGTGAATGCATGGCCTCCACATTTCAATTTTCATCGGCATTTATTTAACCCACCCGTCGTAATCGGTAAATTTCTGATTCCTTTGCGGTGGAATCTCGCTCATGGGAGCGTACGTTATCCGAGTGCCGCCCCGGCTCGTATGGGAGATATTTTTTTATCTCTCTTTGCTGTACAAACTTGTGTTCGTGCGCCTCGGCCGTGATCCAGTCAACAAACGTAAATCCGTCGCTCTCTGCGATCGCCTAATGGAGAAAAACAGAAATTCCACGTATTTTCGGAGGATCATATGAATCGTTAGTATAAATGTCGCGGAGAAAAGCTTCCTGAAAAGTGTCCCCTCGACGGTCTGACTCTAGTAGAAACAACAATTGGTATGGAAGCTTTTGCGAGGGCAAACTTAATATTATATCTTACAATGAAAGGTGTGTTTTATGTAATAGAAGAAATTTTATACACCCTAATCCATGATTTTGAATAAATTAAAGTTTTAATGTGATTGATAATGTAACGTTACGATAAAATCACAAAAACCACTCCCAACTGTAAATTTTGTGAAATGCCCTTTACAAACGTACTTTGATTGCGATGCTTTTGTATATTGCGACAGAAAGTATGTCCCCAATGGAATTTCATCTTGCAATTGCAAGAATTACCACTATTTCATTTGTTTGGACCTCTTAATTCGGAAAATACGTATATGTTAATGCAATTAATTTTAAACCATGTATTATTGAAACATTTGATTTGGGCTGTTAGATTTGCGAAGAAATGATTTTAAACAGCAATATATATTTTATCTGGTTTTAAGTCAATACCTGAAAACGATAATGAGGTTGGGAGGACATATATGGTTTGTTTATTTCGGCTCAAATATGTTTTTTATAGGAAAAATCAAAAACATTGTCCTGATTTTAGTATTATTTTAACCTCATTTTCTAGTGATACCAAAATTTTCCTCCCACGAAACGCTGCGAATAAATTTGGGAACGAAATTTCCTTCGAAACTGAGTGCCTACCTACCTAACATTGCCAAGATGACTGCTCTGTGGAACATGAGACTAGGTGAGCGTAATAATTCGTTGTCAAAATGGAATTCCTCCTCCTCGGCTTAGCGTGGCGGTCATGCATGAATAAGCTGGGCACATAAAATATACCTCCATACGTAGCATATTGCAATAAGTGAATATCTCTCTCTCTTGCTGGGGTAGTCCGTAAAAAAATTGCAACGGCCGAATGAAGATGACCGTCTAGTTCTGCCCGAGGGTCTATCAGGGGTGGGCAGGTGATGTGTTTTGTGTGGAGTTGGAAGCGAGTCGGTCTGTGGCTGTTTTTCCTCGGAATACGATGGAGGCGGTGTGCGGAGCCGGAAGAATTGGGGGAACGGAGTAGGAATGCGAGCAAGCAAAGAAAAGAGGCGGAGAGGGAGCTGGTTGAAAGAAATGAATAACGGAAAATAGGAAGCACCTGCATGCAGATTCACAGTCACTTCTCTCTACGTACTCGTATTACTGCCTCGAGCGTATATTCACTGAAAAAGAGCGAAGCTGTTGTGAATTGCAAAACGCAGTCAAATGTTCCCCGCAGCGGGTATGCTTGGTTTTGACAGTGGATTATTTGTGTTGCTCTCATCGTCATTAGATCAATTTCTGGATGTCTGCAGGATCATTGTTCCATTTATGAATTAACAGAAATATCGTAAAAGGTAGTTGCGTGAAAGAGGTGAATCGATAGCTCTTCAAGCCATATTGTAAGCGGAAAATTTCCCATGCGTATCAATATCGTGGATATCTGCTCTGCTTTAAAAGCCTCGCGCTGTTTGTCTTGCTGTCTGGAATTTTTCTCGAACTTCCCGTCTAATTCCAAAGCTTAAAGATCGCACACCGTTTACTTCTATATTTTACATTACAACCCAGAAAATTCCTAAAGCTGCATTTTTACCATTTCATTGTTAAGAAGGAAAACCTTTCATAGACGTGAGCGCGTTATACCTCTTTTAATATCTGATTTATAATTGATGAGAAGGATCATAATGGATTTTATCTTAATCATTGCACTTTTTTCACAATACAAACACAATAAAAACACGATATAAACGAAAAAGGGACTATTTACCACGATAATACCAGTGGTTTAGCCGTGATTTATGTAAAGGTAGCGTTGCAAGCATTATGGGGTAACGGTAGGTATAGTGTATGCTCTATATATTAGTTGGGAGCCGGCAGTACACGAAGATTGCTTGACTAGAGTTTCGAGCAGGGAAGTTCCACAATCACATATGTACACGCCTTTCCACTAGCGACAGAAGCAGCCCCCACCGGTGATTTCATTCCATATGGTGTTCTCGAATAGTAATGCTGATGATGGGTTTTGTTAATTCGTTTAATTCCCAATGTGTATTGTTGCATTCGTTAATTAAAAATAGCACCTTGTGCTAACAAATTTCTGCGTTTATTGACTATATATTTTTTGCAAATTCACGTTTTCAGTTTAGTTTTTTCCGGCTTTTTAATTCTAAACTTTACTTCTTGGTATTTGCAAACCCTCGTTATTTGGATTTAATAAATATTTGAATTCGGCACCGAAAAAGTAATAGTTAAAAAAATATGAGGACTATTTCTTTATAATTTGGCCGTACTTTCTATGAATAATTATATATAAATTTACTTCACATCACATAAAATAATAACAAATTCACAATTAATACTTTTGTTTTCATATACCAGAGCCTCTGAAGTCTAGTAATCCTTTGCTGCAGTCCTTGAAGAATAAAGGAAAACCATTGTAAGGAATACATTTACAGAGAAAATCGGATAACGATAAAATAAATTTGTCAAGATGTCCTGAGGAAAAAGAACTGCTGAATCGAAAGGGGTAATTTACATTTGTGCCAAATATTCCTTAGTTAAGGTAATTTTGCTCCGAAGTGTTAGAACCGAACCTGAAAGCATTAGAGTGACGCGAGAGAATTCTTAAAGTGCCTGCTCTACTATTATAAAATGTGATGTTTGAGCAATGGGAACTACGAAATATTGCGACGCATCTAGCTACAACTATGTATTCTGGGCGAATGCAGAAAAGGATATCAATGACAATGTGTTTCTTGGCTATTTCGTATACTAAGTGTAATGAAACACTTTTGATGATAAAATATCAGCAATTTTTCGTAAATAGAATGGTGATCGGAGTTCAAAATTATCTGGCAAGAAGTCTCGATTCCATGAAAGTCCCCCCCCCTACAAAAGAAAGGAATTAAGATTCACTTTACCCCTCACACATACAATTTGCCTTATGGATGCATTATTACATTCTTATACCCTATTACGATGCACCTTCCTTTTTCTTCATTTCCTTTTCGGAATTAGAGTCATATCTTCGCTTAGCCCCTCGGGGTGAGGAGTGGAACCGTCTGGGCACGGCATTGAAGTGCCAAGCGACATGATGGTGGAAGGAGATATCCGTGGATGTGTTCGAGAAGGCAGGAAGGAATGTGGAGGCTAAGGGGTGGAGAGAGTGTAGATGAGAGAAGCAGGGAAGTATATAGGCTTATCGGTAATGCGGGAAGGGTTGGGAGAGGCGATTGTGTGGGTGTGAGTGGAAATAGGGTGTGAGCGAGTGCGACGGATTGGGAGAGACCGTAGAAACCCCTGCCACACGCGTGTACACACACACACACACACACGTGCGGGCGCAAGTCTTTGCATTGGAAATCGGTTTCCGACTCTACCGTCTGCGGCGGTTGTATAATACACACGCGTCATCCTCTTGGGCTTCGATTTCTTCCCTCGCGGGTGCCCTTAATCGCTTTTTTGAGAAATCTCCTTTTTTCCCTCCACCGGATCTCCTCCTCTTTCTCTCTTGGAAATGTCCTCTCTCCTATTCGCATTCTCCTCCGGCGACTCGCTTTTCCTGTCGCCCGTGAAATAAGGATCGTCCGCGATAGTGAATACCCCTTGGATTGAAAAGGAGGAAAGAAATCCGTGAAGACTACGTATGTCGATATCAAAGTATTCTGTTTTTGCCATAAATTACGAATAAGATTTAAGGTATTTTCGGAAAAGTTATGTATTTTCTTTGTGGCAAGGTAATAAAGGAAGAGGTGCCAAACCCTAGAGACTCTTACCGTGACAGTCGTGGATCCTGAGGGACGACAGGGGTGGCCGTATTTCTTTAGTTTCTTTGTGAAATGAAGACAGGGAAACGCTGTATGCTCTTGTGCAATTATTTGATTTGAATGAGTTATTTTTCATGGCCATAAATTTTTCAAATAATGTGTTACAAGAGCATGTATTTATTATTAATGCGGTCGAAATTTTAATCAGTTTTGATAGAAAATTACTGCATTAGTACATAACGAAATACCTCATTCTTTCATCTGGCATCATTCGTTAGCAGTCTTTAAAATAAGTGATAGGATAGACTATGACAAGTGGTAGTGCACAAAATCATTTAAGAAATCAAGACTCGCAACATTATAAGGGGACTTGCTTATATAATAAGTCCTATATCAGATATTGTATTACTAGTATTTCCCATCTGGAACTCTTCTTACCATTATAGTTATGCCCGTGGTTTTATCAATGCAGGATTAGTTCGTTTTATACATTTGCCAAAATACGACTTCTAGCCTAATTTACTTGAATATTTAGCAAAATAGGCAAACAATGAGGAACGTTTAGGTACATCAAACGAAAAATTATTTTAAGCATGTTTTGTATAAAAGCTCTGATTTTAGTTTTACAAATTCCACGGATTTAAATTTTTAGCGATATTAATCACTGATTCCCTATTGTGTCTACATGTTTTCGGGTCCTCGACGTAATCTGTGCATTGAATAGAAAAGAGTTTCTATTGCTAGCGAAACTCTCTTCGAGCCAACGATCGCGGTGAGAACCCAGATATATGCAGAGATCAACAGATCAGCCCCGCGAAAACCTAATCACGAACACCGATGCTCTTGAATATATTGTGCATGAAGTGGTACAAGTTTTTCTGGTATTAACTGGAAATAAAGTTTATATATTTTTTCTTTGTAGATATCACAAGTGTAGACCTGGGTCTGAATACCCATAAGCTTCTGACTATCGGAAAGTAAACATGTTTTCCGATATGAAATATGGGAATCAAGTGTTATTTATCCTTTGAAGGTGGGTTATTTTAAAGTGATGTGTGGTACATTATTCGTAAAATAGTTTTGTCCAGTTTTTACGGGAAATCAAACGGCAACACTTCACACAAAGTTGATTCCAATGTTCTGAAAAAACCTTTTATACGCTTCTGCCCTAAATTTCTCGATAAAGCGTGTGAATAGGTAGTAAAGCATGCTGTACATGCATGATATATTATTAATATATTTTGCAAGGATGAAATGCACCAGAAATTTCGTACGTAGGTGTGCAATTCACACATCGGAATAGGGTGGCCGGGTCCCGTCTATGTGTCTCCTGTGGCTTTTCAGGAATATCACGTACCCGTGAAATCAGTTTTGGTGAAATTGATGGTACTCAGATAATTAGCCATTTTCTGAATTAACAAATACATTACAAATTTCGCAAAATATTTCGCACACCAGAAATTAAATAATGTTTTTTTTTAATTAGTGATGTAGATAATCAGTGATAATTTTTCGTTGAAATTCACACTTTAATTTAACACCAACTTCGCGTGCTTTCCCATTTCCGTTTGTTATGGATATATTCCTCGCCGTTCTGAATTAAAAGTAATATTTTTCTTTGAATATCCTCAATAAATAATTTTCATTGAACCTTTCTGAAATGTTCCAAACATTGATTTTTCGGGAGTGAATGATGCATTTACCAAGGCAGTTGATGAATAATTTACTGAATAAATCCGTTCAACGGATAAAAGACTGGCGTTTAAATCCTAATGAACCATTTTCAGCTGATCCCTGAGGGGATTTTTTTATACCTATTTGAAGAAAATAATCCATTCTCAACATCCATGTTAACTCGTTGGAATAGTTCAATGTAATTGTATGAGTATGGATATTTTTCAAATTAAGAAAATGGCCGTGTAAGAAAAAATGTATGGTAAAGTTCAAATGCAAGTTCTTTATATTTTTAAACCTTGAAATAATTAACGATAGTATAAATATTACGGCAGCATATTTTGATCCTGCCAGTAATGAAAAATCTTAATGACAAATTCGGTAACATTTGATGATTATTAATTACCAAATGACATTACGGTGGGAGTATCCGCTTAGAACTTTTTGCCCCAAAATGATTTAAATATTCATCATGCAAAAATATAGTAGGGTGGCCACCAAATTGTCATTAAAATACATGCACACATAAACAAAAATTTTTAAAGGATCTCAGTATCTAATGGGGAATACGAACAATCTCGAATCTGTGATACGAAAGAAATTAGCCAGATTTGGGTGCGAGAAGGGAAGATTCCAATTGAGACGGGTAGTGGTGGAGGATAACTGGATGGAGGGAATACTGTCTGGCCGGGATCCCACCCAGGCTCTAAAGGGAATCGCGCAGGAACCGATTAGTTAGTTCCAGATTACTCGATAGGTGGAGCCTGCGAGAGAATGCATATGGGAAGAGCGGACGAGCAAACAAGACAAGAAATCCGGTGGTCGACCTACCACCCTTCCCTCTCCTCCATCCCCTCTTAATTCTCCTCTCCCCATGTCCTCACATCTCTTGGCCGTTACGCTGAGTTTAGTTATCCCCCTTCCTCCCTCTTCCCCCCTCAGAACTCGCCCCAATTATCTCCCTGATCGCTGCAGTAGCCGTCCTAGGGATACGAATGGCGGTCTTTCGGGAGAAGGAGGGAGTTTCCCGATGAATAAACAATAGGCAGCACACGGAACGCAGCCCTCCGTTGGGACATGCGATTATGGGTATATTCGCGGATTTGAGCCCGAAGGAGTGGAATGCAAACAGATCCCGATGTAGGATGTTTATACGGGTCCTAGTAGGATGTCATTTGTGTTCTACAATCGAATTTTCTTATCCAGTTGGGTGAGTGTTTTTATTCCGAATCTTTTTCACATGCATTTTTTTCTGTTTTGTTTTCAAAGTAGGATAACGAAGGAGAACAAAATTTCGGTCCGTACGCACTGATAAATTTTGGCCACGGAAGTCAGGTGAAGAATAAAAATTCGTTCTAATGCCACTTACTAAATACCGGATTGAAAAACTTTTAATAGAATTTAAGCTTGATTAATTAAAAAAAAATACTATGAACTTAAATAACTCTTCACCAAACGTATACGCAGCATGCCAGTTCATTGGCTTGACATTTAGTCCCTCAGCGTAAGGGAAGTGGCGGTGATTTATGGGTGTGAATGAGGTTACGTCAAAAGCAACGCCATAATAATAAATTGTTACTTGAAAATGAATGACAGTGGGAGAGTGGTAATTATCATTTGTTCTTGTGTAAATATAATGCATTAACCTGGAGAAAGATGTTGCTCAGGCTCTCGCATCAAATTCTCTTGTTTCCATGAATGGGAAATTGCATTACCTCTCAGAAATCCCGGTAGTCCCGGGGATATGTTTAGCCTGGGAAACACCGTTTCCAGAGCCCTTCGCGAAAATCCTCTGCAACCAAAATGACCGAAGATCAAACTTTTAAGTCGTCTGGGTTAGCGCAAGCGTTACGGCTGACTCATTCAGTGACTTTTCTGAACCCTTGTCTCGAACTGTGCTCCTTAAATCTAACTAGATCGTTACCAGCCAGGATTATTGAGGCATTTCTGCCGGCGAATGGGGAGTGTTGGATCGTGATCGCAATTTTCAATTCCATCAGAGGTTGTGTATATTTTAGCAACTGCGATATAATTTGCTATTAGTTCATTCAAAAGTACTTTTACGTAGATATTTAATTAATTTAAAGAAGGAAGTACGGAATAATGGACATTTTTCTTAGCGTGATAGCATTTCTTTATTTGGATTATGTTCGCTTTAATTACTCCGCGTAAATTATTATTATGCTCATTATACAGGTACATTGTATACTATGTATTGTAAAAAATAGCGTTTTAATCTCCCTCACGTTTTTTTCCAGTGGTTTCCTTGTGATTTATCTGGCGCTAATGCTCTTTAGTAATTGATTTCATGAGGAATTAGCCGTATTACATTATTTGCCCCATTAGTTTATTAAATATTTGCGTTGATATTTCTACTATTTTGATGGAATAATTATTTTTAATACTTGTAATCTATGATAAAATTTATTGGTGGGAAACCTATGTGGAGCCGTTGGGTTCTACAAATCTTGTAACTTAAGCTTAATGCATTTCATTTATTTTATGAAAATTCAAAGTAAATACGCTTCTTCGGTTGCATTTTACACTGGAACAAATCATCATTCATTTCAGTAGATATTATTTCTATTTCCTGTGAGATGTATGACATCCATATGCTTTTTCTCTCTCCACCGTGGTTATTTAGAATTTTACTTTCTATCACAGAATTAAAAATCTATTGTTTTTCCCCCAAACCCTGTTAAGGCTTGCAGGAGACAACGGAATATTCTAGGCATATAACTAACTTGAGATGAAGGCGTTTCTTTGGTTTATGGAATCCTCGCGTCTTTTTACTTTCGATGGTCAGGTTCGTGTAGACATGTTAGCGGTGGTTTGGCGAACATATGCTAAATATTCTTTTTCTAACATTTATGGCTTGAAAAGAAAAACAAAGGAGGGATCATTAGCCGAACTTTTGAAATGGGCTCAGGCATCATTCTTTTGAAACTAGATAATGGAATGAGAATAATGGAATCCTGTTTGGAATGTTGCACTTGTTTTTCCATTCTTTTTTCGGAACGTCAGTATAACATTGCTAACCATTTTGCTAAAGTGTTGGAATTTTTCAGCAACCCATTTCGTCGATTAATTCGGGGGTGTTGACTCACATTTCTCACCTTATGGCTTATGGTATACCTTTTGACTCGTTGGAATCACTTTTCCAGGGAGCCCCTCAAACGTTTTTATGACTCGCGGCACTCTGACTCGAGTTATACAATCAATACCCGTATGTGTTCACTTCGATTCACGTATAGTCGGTAACTCCCCTATGCTTCAATACCTTCCATCCCTTTTATTATACAATTTTTTGTTTATTATTTGTTTAAATAACTGGTGAATCGGGAATATGCTATCCACTCACTTTTTCGATTAGCCCTTTCCATTCAGAATGAATTTATTGAGTAATTAATATTGCTCGGTACTTTGGAAATTTTATTAAGTTTAGGACGTGGTAATTAAGTGAATAGAGTTCTGGGCTACTGACCAGGGAACTCGGGAATGTCCCTGGGCACCCTCGGCTTCACCCGAGCTATGTGATTTTGCGGGTACCAGGATTTCCTTGGAAACCGCATGTGGCACAGGGAAGGGAACTGGTCCTTCCTACCAAGATGTGTGAATTTTACACGCTGTGGGCCTTAGAGCTAGGTGAGCTTTACCCTTACTTGTGAAACCAACCTTAGTGCCGATGAATACGGTTTTTTATTAGTCGCATAAAGTGCCTTTTATTTAAATTTTTAAATTCCTAGATACTATTTTCTTTCTCCTTACCAGCATCACATTACATTCATCTTAATGTCAAGCTGGAGACAGTATTTCATTGGTTTGGTTTTAAATGTTTTTCATGGTTTCTACCCCTACTTTTAAACGGATCTTGTTCTAAGTGAATCATTTTTAGTTATTCAATGTCTGACTTTCCAGCAGCAATTTCGATACTCCTGCGTATTCATTTCCTAATTTTCACATATCATCCTTTGAAAAGAAGTGAACGTTTTATTTTTGTGTTAATAACTGTTCATAATCTTGTATTTGCTTTATTTTATTTAGGTTTTAAAGCTGTTTAAAAAAATGAAAAATAGTACTACACTTATTCATCAGTTTATTTAGTAAGCTGAAATTTTGGTGTGTTATTGGAATAGTGATTTAGTGTTATTAGTTACCATTAATCGAATATTTGGTCGTGGGAAAGTGGAGAACATCATTGAAAGCCGTGGTTGCGTGACCTCTCCTCGTGAGCTACTCTAGAGTTATTTTTAACCTCGAATCGTCATTATCTATGGGCCCTTGAACATTTGAAGGTTGCATTGTATGAAGTTACCGGAATACCGTAGTATTAGCGTCTCCAGCCGAATTTGAGTCCCGGAATGCGGAGTCGAAGACCGAACAAACACTACCGTCCATTCACGTGTTTTCGACTGAAGAGAAAACCGCATACCTTGAGAGAAATAATCCGGCTGACAGTGTCAATGACTGATTTACATGCATGCTCAGTCATCTGTGAAAGGGTCTAATAAATCGTAATGCATCTCTGCTTATTGGAATATGTACTAGTATGGTGTTAGCGCTAACATAATTAATTGCCGGGGAAAATTTCAGGTGAATGGTCGACAAGTGTTGAGTGAAAAAAGAAATGGTAATGATAGAATAAAAGGGGAAAGAGGTGAGGGTGCCGAACAAATTCTTTATCTTCATACGGCCTCCTCTTTGGCTATCTCGTACTACCTGTCAAAAAATGTTCTCCATATAATTCTGTTCCCTGTCCTCCCAAACCTATTGTATTGTCAAAATAATGCCTGAATAATGTGTGGGATGCTTGAATGATCCTTGGATTTATGGAATCCGTGTGAAAACTGCTACTTCAAACGTATATTTACGATAGAAAATATCACGAGAGTCATTTTCATATCCTCGAAAATAAAGTTGAACAGGGGTTCAATAATGAGCCACTACTCTAATTTAAAATGAATGGTGACTTTGCAACTCCTGGCAAATATTCTAGTGGCTCCTTAAGTTGTACACTATAGAGTTAGATCATGCATTCTAAATGATATGTTAATAATTCAGTTCTTAAATGAAATATTTCACGATTGACCTCAAAGTGAAGCACATTACGAGAAAAATTGGATAAATATGGGAAAAAATATGGGGTGGATTTACGACATGATAGGTTTAATGTAAAAAATGTGAATTTACTCTTTTAGCATGGTACTATCAGGTAAAACATTCATAATCTATTTAAGTTAAGCAATCATATGCTGGTACAAAGTACACAGACGTAAACTTTGCTTTGTAGAAACTTACCATATTGGAAAATAAATAGAAAAAATACGTGTAAATTTTGACATACGTGTACGATACAAAGTAAAAACCGGTGTCATAATAAAATTTTAGTCTAAATTACAAGTGTTTTGTCTATTCTTTTTCTATTATAATAGTTGGTAAAATGAGCACTTTGAAATATAATCACTTTTTAATTTATAAATGGGTTTATAAAATCTCAGGAACATACCTTCTTCTTGGTAAAAGTTTGAATTTTTTTCAACTTATTTCTGTTTTTTTCGTGTCTTTTATTTATATGTCTTGTGTATGCTCATGCCGTAATCTGTCTTTTTTCATGTGAAACGTTTCATGTAATTATGCGAACTCCGATTGATTAAGTTCAAATAATATGCTAGATGCTTTTTGGTCGTCATTAGGACATTCTTCAGTAGTATTTAATGAATGGTGGATATTATTCCTCACTGGAAGTAATATTCAACAAAATGAATACAGAATAAATCGGAAATACAACAAAGAAAATAAGAAGAATAGCGAAGGGAAAGTAATTGAGATAACTTACAACCTCAAAATTTATCAATTAAAAAATAAGGGAAATTATTACCCCTGTATTTCTGCGTTTTGCTACCCTACAGAAATGAAATTTGCTATCTTAATCTCTTCGGCTTCACTTGATGGGATATTGCTATATTGGAAATTGAAGAAAAAAAAGCTTGGAATTTCGCGAAATTTGTGATTATTCAAGTGGTACAGGCTCTTGCACTGAGAATGTTATAAGAAAAGTATGCTTCTTGGAAAACCGAGGGGAAGATTTTGGTAACTAATTAGAAAAAATATTAGTTTTTGCTTTCATTTCCCGACTGAGACAGCAAAAACTATAGTCATAATTTTGTGGAAGTTATTAGACACGTTTAATTTATATCAGCATATGTGCTTTTGGAAAATGACATTGATTAAATAGGGAGTATTAAAAATAACTTGGGCAATATGAAAAGGAAATATTCGTTAACAAACCGATCGGTCGTGGTTGGCCATTCAGAGGAAATTATTTAGGTGAGTAGGCAGGAGGATGGTGACAAGAGCCGTGCGTAAATGTATATGGGCGGAGTGAGTAGATGACGGTGGGGAGGGAAAAGAGAGAAGCCATTACCGTGGTAATGCGAGAGTAGGGGGAAGAAGGAGGTTGGGAAAGGGGAGTGGGCCTGAGTGGCGGTGTATTTTTTTGGAACGCATTATGGAGGGGACTGCGGGAGGAGGACGGCACGGGCAGAAAAGGAAAAGGAGGTGTTGGCGGTGGCACTCTTTCCCGTGGAGTTAGGGGCGGGGGGAAGATGATGGTCATGTGCAAGGAGGTGGGGTATCAAGGATGTTTAGAGGAAAATGGGGGCGCGGAAGATATGGGAGGAGGAAGCATGGGGGGGGGGTATGGTGAGGTGGCGGCTGCAATGGAGAATGGTTTTATTTCTTTTGGTGGAAGGCATCGAGGAAGGGGCCGAGGAAGATCTGGAAAGGACCGGGGTGGAGAGGGTAAAGGGGGCGGGTAAGTTAGGGAGGAGCGGTAGGTGGTAAAAGGACTCGGCGTGGTTATTCTCGAATGTGATAATGGACGTCGTTAGTTCGTCCGCCCTCTGAGAGTGGGAGAAGAGAAGGGACCGCGGGGAGACTCATATGGCAAAAGAGAATAGGAAGGGTGTTGCTTCGGTTGGCGACTTTCTCTCCCCACCACTTCCCCTCTCTTCTCTTCCGCTATCCTCCCTCCCCCTTGTTCTTAACAACGCGAAAATTCTTTTTTTTCTCTCCTGAGATGTGATGGCGATGGTCGAACCCTCCCTGTCCTACCTACTATATATCTTTCTCTCCTCTTTTATTGGTGCATTTCGTTCTATACTTGCCGTCTTTCGGTTGCTTTTCTATCCAATTTCTAATTGCTTTCTTGTCTTCCTGTAATTTGATGCATCTCTAGGTTTCAGGTGGTCGTTTCGATCATGGCAGACTATATTTTTAATTTTTGATGGCGAGGAAAATTTGTGCGAAATTCTACTGAAGAAATTAAATTTTGTTTCATTCGTATTTAACCCGTTCATGTTTTCTTGTTTATGGTAATCGTTACACACTGAGTTCATGGACCAAATTGCTTGTAAAATATTGAATTATTTTTAGTCAATTTAATGTTTCATAAGTTCATCATATTAAGACTAAAAAAATCACTAGAAAATAATTGAGAATTGTTCATGGGTCACATAAAGAAATAGTCTTCTTGGGAACTCTAGTCAAAAGCCTAATAACCAGTGGAATATCTCTTGATACGAGTATCGTAGATTGCATCAATATACATGAATTTATCTAGTTTTCCATTATAATCTCAAGCTTGTACTAAATTAAGAAATAGTAAGTAAGGTAGCAAATAATTTCTGTTAATATAAATGAATACCAGAATTTTAGTCGTGATTGACAGTGTGACTCTTACGTTATAAAGCAGATAGATGTTTTTTATATTAATCATCCCTACAAACGAGCTACGTTAAATGTGTTTTCTCTTTAATTTTTTCGTATAAAGAATTTTTTGAGTTCAAAGTTCATTTGTTTTATATATCTTTCAAAAATATCGAATTATCTAGCAAATTTTACTTAACTGTCATAGCGTTTTCTCAGAAATAAATGTATACCTTCTCATTTTAAGAAAATCACATATATAGGGAACTTGGATCATGAAATAATATTCAGTGTAATGAAAAAGCTATGAGAAAATTATCATGTACACTTTCGAATAGTTTGCTAGCGCGACGGTCATATATATATTCTTGAAATTGTTTATTAACCATTGTAGTACTTCTAATGCTTAAATGCTATTGCATTTTCTTTGCCAAATAATGATTCTGCCGGTTTATGTATTTGTCTAGTAATTGAGAATTTTATTCTAACAAAATTTCCACAGATATTAGACGTGTTCAAAGGCTCGGAGAATCTTATACCGAATCTTTATGAGATGACCATCACAAAAGCATGATTTTCCAGAAAAATAATAACATTCTTTTATTGCAACAATTTCAGAGTGTAAAAATCATTCGCCTTGCCAAGAGTGCCTTTCAGAGTGTAAAATCATTCGCCTTGACAAGGCGAATGATTTTTACGCTCTGAAATTGTTGCAATGAAATGCATGTTAGCGGATGACTCAGTTAAAAGTTACTGTTGCGGCATCTCCCGCAGTTTCTTGCAAATTCTTTTATTGGCTTTTCTTAAATAATAATTGATTAAGTAGATTTATTAGAAAAATACATATTTATGAAATAATCAGAGCATAACTACGCGACTTTTATACTTTATGTGATTTCGGAGTTTTCTCATTCGTTGTACATATCGTATGAACTGAAAAAATGTTTCATTAAAGTGCAATTATGAATCTATTTCATTGACATTTGTGCGTAGTTCTACACGTTAGTCCCGTTAAAAAGCTAATGCCGATCAATTTGAGATATAGGGTTATGTTTACGATATCGGTCGAGCGAGCGAATAAATTGCAAAAATATCCCGTCGGAATTAAGATTCCTCTGGAATATTCTTTTAATGCATTTACCTTTTTTTTCCTCCTCTCCACTAACAAAAAATATTCATGTGAACAATATTCCGCGCTCTCCCAGCCGAGCGCGTGACGTGAATACATATTTTTGGCCTTACTTTTATTCCCTCCGTCTTTCACATTCTTCATTTTCTCTTCTTCTTTTTTCCACCTTCCACTTTCTTTTGACCAGCCTTTTGTGTATATTACTGTCCGCAATCACGCATCGCTGCCGTCTTCTCCCTTTTTGGATATTTCATAGACAGAGTCGACCATTTTATTATTTAACAGTATCGCTACACATTTGCAATCGCTCAATTCCTTTTATTTTGTCTTTTGTATGTAATTTCTTCTTTTTACTCACGATTGTTATTGTATAATTCTTCATTTTTACCATTTGGCCCTGGTATTATCTTTATAGCCTATTTAGGTACTTATTTATATTAATTTATGGAATTTTGCTGTCTCTTTGATAATATTTTATATTCTGCCATCTGCGTTTGATTCGATGCAATGCGAATCGGTTGTCTTGAATATTTGTAGTCAGTGACAGTCATAAAATAAATAATCCATTTATCGCAACGCAATTGGATAAACTAAATCCAATATCTATGTAAATATTGAAACTGACTGAAAAATAAGTATGAGATACTCGTTTGTACGTGTGTGATATATAATTTTGAAACTTAAGTATTTTACCTAAATGTAATTTTTTCCCGATCTTGCTATTTGTTTTGTTTGTAGTCTATAAGCATGTGTGTATTACGTTTCAGCCTACCCTCGTGTATTTTATTTTCTATAGCTTACTTTCAAGTCTTTCCTTTGTAATGCATTGCTTAAAATAAAGCATTAATGAGAAAATAGCGCGATAAATACCCTTTCACATTTTGAAATTTAATTTACATGATTTTAGGTTTCATTTGGTTCATTTACCGAGTGATATGAAATGTCAGCTTCGGGCATTTTATGATATTGAACTCTGGATGGTGGGTTTTAAAATCACCGAGCTTCGTATATTATATAAAATCTTGAAAAAAAAGTATATACTGAAAAAACCTCATTAAAACCCAATTAGAATTCCCTTCAAAATCTTTCCCAAGACTATATATGTAAGGGAAATCAAATTTTACAATTTCAATAGACATCGTGTGTGAAATCTATATATATTAGTTCATTCCTAGAAAAACATTTATGATATTCTTTGTATACATATATCGTAATTTAATTTGAAAGTCTGTATTTTAGGCAGACATGTATGGAACAGCTAAATTTTTCCTTCAATAGGACAACGTTATTAACCGATCAGGTGGAGATTGCGTCACTACAAAACCTATGTTCTTCCCGATCAAATGTTAGTTTTCTTAAAACCTGCACCACACTGGCTTTTCGTTTTAATTGAACAACCTCTCTATGCTATGGTATGCGTCATGGGAACTTCTATTTTTCCTTCCGTTACAGACGAAACCAAATTTTAACTCCCAACAATTTTGATCGAAAGGATGTTTTCTTCATTAGCCATTGACTCAAAATGTGCCCGCACTATGTCCTTTTTTTCCTTTCTAAGCCGAGCTCTGATTGTGTAAATATTTTTACCGCTATAGACTACGGAACGGGTTATGTCGCTTTTTCGTGGTATTCTTCGTCTGTCAGTGCGTATCCAATTTACCAATTCCAGGTTTCCTTTGCCGCAGAGTTCAACCCCTCCCTGCGTGCGGTTAGCGAGTGAGCAGATAGAGGAGAGCAGATTGTCATTCATCCGGGTCTGTTAGTCTGTCTCCCCCTATTATTCTTCTCCTCCCTCCATTTTCTCGCTTCCTTTATTCCACTCTTTCATTCCCCTAACACTTTTTCTCTCTCCATGCTCTTCTTTTTCCCTCTCTCCGCCAGCCACTGCAGCAAGTGTGCTCGCATTACAATATAATTTCGGAATTCTATTGAAATAAATTCTTCCTTTCAAAAGAGATGTGATACAGCCTCCAGAATTTTGAGTGACATTTTTTTTGAATTTGAATAGATAAATCAATAACCCTGAAACGTGAGGGGCTTCATTTGATAGGGAAGCAGATTCCGGTGGCTTATTTTTTTCGTGACGTTCGGATGTTGACAGCATAGTTGACGAGCATTGGATGATGTGAAATTTGCATCTTCATGGTCGACTCAATATGATTTGTTTATATTACTCGTCGACATATGTATAAGGAGATTGAATTAACTCTTTACATGCTACCCCATGTGTAGTTTCCGGGAATTCTAGGAAATAGAAGGAATTTAAAATATGCAGTTATTTATGCTACAAAATATTCTTGATGGGTTTCTAATTTCAGCAATTCTACCTAAGATTTTCATCATACGTATCCTTAGGTAAAGGGAGGTTAGCAGTGTAAATTTTTCCTGTTCGTGGATCATTTAATATGCAGATTCGTATTAGCAGAGATTGTGGTAAACATTCCAAAACGAATTAGATTTGTATAATGTTTTTTTTCTTTGATTGCTATGGAATATGACCACTTTTATCGTATATTTTGCTGGTTCTAGAAATTTTCCAAAAGGTTTAAGGAATCAACACATCGGAAAATAATTTAAAACTGACGTGATTTGTCAAGCCATCGTTTTTCATTAGTTATTTAGCATTTCACCAGAGAAATAGCTTCTATGACAGAGCAAATATTTTTGTTTGCCATTACAGCGTAATCGTGAACTCCATTTCCTTGATAGTTGAATTTCTAATGTGTTCACTACCAGTACTCATACGTTCACCTCTTGACCATGATTGATCAATGAGTGGGAGGTTTTAGGAAATATTCTTTAAAAATAAAAACTCTGATAGAAATTCAGGGGATAAACTATGGTTTTGGGACGGTGGCTGGGATCACAATTTTGCATTAAACTGATGAAAATTCAGTATCTCTGCAGCACCGACATGGGATTCTTTCTTTCTTATATCTTCGTCTTCCACCCAGTCGTCTTGACTCCGCATCCTCCCATTATTTCCTTTCCTCGGCCACTTTTTGAGAGAGTAAGAGGAAGAGGATGAGGAAGAAGGAGGAAAGGGCGGGGCGCTGAGTCTTTTCGAGGGCGAAGGAGGAGAAGCCAGCTCATGGATTTCGTCAGCCATATCAGCAGACCTCGAAGTCTTAGGAATGGGATGAGACTTCTTGGACGATGGAGTCTGCGGAATGCGAGGCGGGAAGAGGGCTAAATGGAAGGATTTGGGGGGGAGGGGAGGAAGGGAAGGTGGGGGTTAAGGCGCGGCGTAGAAATGAGCGGGTTTTTCAGCGAGAGAGTGGGAGCGAAGTGTGGAGGGAGGGGATACGTTTGGAGGAAGGAGAGAAACGGTTGATGCGGAGGAGAGGAAGGGCTTAAGGGAAAAGGTCCGAGACTTCTTCCCCGCGAGACGTCCTCGAAAGGGTCGCTAGGGAAACGGGGTTTGGTGAATGTGAGAAAGAAAGGCGAGTGGAAAATTGTGTGCGGGCAGGGGTAAGAGGTGAGGAGGGAAGGCTTGAGCGAAAAACTGCCGAGCAACGTTCGTGTTAAGGTTCTCAATCTCATCTTCCAAGGTTGTTTTTTTTCTAATTCTGAAATCAGAAGTTTGATGTTTTGAGTCAGATAGGAACAAACCGTAAATGAGATATCGAATCTAAATGGGTAACCCTATCAATTCGAGCACACTCATTATGAGTAATGAGGCATGTGTGAGTATATATGCGTTCGTGTATGTTTGCTTATTTTTGCACTGAATGAAGGGCTGGGGGTCGTAACTGCCTCCATTCTTACCCACAGAATAAAGGTAGCATTTCTCACATTATCAATTCATGTGACTTATGGTACATCCAGTTAATTGAAAGAATTATGACGAAAAAATAGGATGTTTCTTTCTAATTAACATTCTCGGAATATAGGCTGGTTGTGGTATCCTTACTTTAATAAGAGGACTCTTCCAGAACGTGAAAAATGGTGTGTAAGTTTAAGAAACCGTCCTCTGTGGTCCATTTCTCACTTCCATTATGCTCGTTACAACCAGTAATCTCTTTATGTTTTCTAAATTATAAGAAATGGTAAGGATGGAGTTCTGCATTCCAGATTTCGCCATTTCCCTAAAGTTGCTACCTGCTGAAATGAGGACGTGTGGGTATCCTACGTTTGATATAGGGAATTCCCTCATTCATTCACGTGTTTATTCACTTTGACTTTTTGACTAAAATGTAAATTGAAGTGGCCCTTGACGTAGGGTAAGAGTAATGGTGCGCAAGATGGTGTATGAGGGGCATGGCTTTCTAAGGCGGAAGAAGGAACATAAGAGGTGGAGCGCGGGGAAGTTTTTGCTTTTGATAAGAAGTGACCATAAATTAAGGGCTTGGAGTTGGAGGATGTGCTAGGATGAAGAGGAGAACAAGAAGAGAGACGGCGGGATAGATAATCGAGTGCGTCGGAAAATGAGTGTTGATTTCCTTTTTTTTTCTATTCCGTCTCAAGAAAGAGGTGGAATAGGGGTTGAGTTTGAAGTAGGAAAGGAGACTGACAGGAAAGGAGATGAGGGGTGTGGGACGGGCCGGAATGGGCGAAACGTGACGTCATGAGGCCATCTAAATGGGTTCACGTCTCAGTTGAAGAGGTGGTCTTCCTCTTCCCCCTTTACAATGGGTGGAATGGAAGGCTCGTACGTATAGAAGTGGAGAGAACGACGTCTTGATCTCCTTTTCCTGCAGTCTCCTTCATAGTTCACTGTCCCTCCTCCCTCGTTACCGTTTCTCATTCCTTTACAACCACCTCTTAGTCTTCGTCAAGCTGTTTATACCAAACATTCTGTCTTGATCAATCTTCTTTCTTGTCTTTCTTGTTTGTGGGCAGGAAATAGAAACATTTCGGCGTTGTTACCGTGAGTTTCACGATATTTTCTATTCATTGAGATTGTAACTCTGGACGTTGGAAGGATTCACTCTCAATCACCTATATATTCACAATTATCTGGAAAAATGTTCGACGAGATAAAGGAAATGGCAGGCTGAGGAACCAAGTGGGGTGTCTTAATTTTGCTTTATTTTGTTTCTTTTCTGCATTATTTTTCGTTCTAATGCTCCTTCTGTTCGCTTTCGAGTTTGGAATATAACAATAGAATCAAAATTCACAAAACCAAGTATCCATCTAATCAAAGATAGTTTTGGTGCAGGCTACCATTCTTCCCAGCTGAGTTTTAAGATCTTTCACTTTCTTTTTGTTACTCGAACTCGTATTTTGGCCCTTGATATTTCTACTTCCGTGTCAGTTGAAAATTTGCGCTCATTCTCCTTTATCTCTTTGTGGCGCCGCGTCTTCGCCCTAAATTATGTGACCTTTATGAACTTAGGAGACTTGTAAGCCTACCACGGGAAAATCAGCATTTAATAATATTCGTCTTTCAATCACCTATCTTCACTACCGATTTAAACAAGTTTTTCTTCAAGCCTCCAGATTTAAGATCCAAGCATAATAACTTGTTCTTTTTCCGATTTTCCTACTTAGGTATTCTACATTCACCTGGCCGCATTTTTCACAAAGATTTATTTCATCCGTGTTACTCCACTTTCACCAACGACTGGGTTTTCCATTAAATAACTTCCACCCCATATTTCCTTAACCTTTCGGTAATTTCGGAGCGCCCTCTTGGTGAAGTTTAAGTGGGTCGGTGTCATTTCGGTTCAAAGGTCCACTCGACCATTCCGGCGGGTCTAAGAGTGTCTCGAGTGCATCGGTCAGTCTCTCCCCACCCCACGCCCTTTCCACAGGAAGTATGGCTTTAATTCTGGCCTCACTGGACTCCTTCGCTTCAAATAAAGACTCCAATGTCGCCTCTTCCTGGGTTGCGCTCATCGTTGCATACTTTGCATACCTTAACATAGGCTTTAATCTTTTATTGTTTTTGTGATTGAGTTTTTCAGCGTCTTAGTGGGCAATCGTCATCTGAAACTTATCAATAATCTTTTAATATTCCCATTCGCATAAGTAAAGTCAATAGAATGAATAAACACGATCGGAATCGAATGTTTATTTTTTATTATTATATGCATTTTGTAATCTTTTATTAATGAAAGTTTCTTTGAAATATAGTTGAACGTTTTTTTTTAGTTAGTAGTCTACCATTTAAGATAGGTTATCAATGGAGATTTCTAAAAATTATATTTCTCAATCTCGTGTAACGAGACAAAACCTTAAACCCCACACAACAGTAAACTGTCCTTTAATTCCTCATAGACTCTATTTCTCTTCATCTCATCCCAGTTGCCTATTATTTTCCTCCCCTTTCCTCGTTACGCCCATTATATTGCTTCGATGACCAAGTATCCGTGCCGTACAAAACCACAAATTATATTCCACAGAGCTTTCACTAATCTTTTCTAAACATCATTACTCAACATCCCTGTCACAAACTCCCTCCTTCTTATGAAAGAATCTTTGTCTATCACAATTCTTCTTTTGATGTCCCTACTATTTTTAGCGTGCTAATTCTAAACACTTCCAAGATAGTGCCACTGACTGTACTGACGTACTCGCCATTAAGAAAAATTAGAGGAGTTTAGTGTTTTCACTTCCAAGCACCGAATGCTCACCCTATCCTTTCTATATCACATTGCTTAGTCAAATCTTTGCTAAAATAGTTGCCATCACTTTTTCGTATTACTTTTTCTTACCTTATAAATGTTGTGTAGAAAAAGTATAAAAATGTCATGTGGAAATTATATCATATCATTTGACAGAATTTCGTGTTCACATTTAATTTTTAATAAAAAAAACCTTAAAATCATTCATGAACCTTCATTGATTTAAACCCACTTCCGAATTTTCCAAACCCACCCACCTTGAATTTAACTTTTTCATTAACCTTTATTGTCGCACTGTGTCATAGAAATACTTATTATTCCTATGCCAATTACTTATAATACGCAGAATTTGAAAGGCAATTTAGGAATATTTCTAAGAAAATACATTTGGCTTCATCCATCGTTCAATAAGCGTTATCTTATAATCAGTTATCATATAATCGGATAGATTGTCTTGCGGCGCGCCGTATCATCTGCCATTCATACTGACCGACTTGGTGGCGTGCGCGCGCGTTTCGAGCATTTTTTAAGCATTCTAAAAAATAATAATTGTTTCGTCCAAGGTGAATATAGCTTTACTCATGAGCTAGCATTAGCCAAACACTTCTATTAGTAATTGCGATGACCATCATTTGCGTTTAATATGCGAGTTGTAATTTACATGATACAGTAACATTTTGTTCCTTTACTACGTACAGATAATGTTTCTAGGTGACTTCGCAAATCGAATCAATGTTCACGCATGTTAGGTCCTGTCTCTTGTCCCATAACATGGTGTTCAACTTGTTCAGCGAGGGAATAATAAGTGCAGAGCTAGGAATGCGATTTTTTTGCTTCCAGCCTTTATACAATTCTCTTTTTCTCTAGCACTCTCCACTCTCTTTCCACTCCCTGCCACTCGTGAGCGCTGCGAGTCTAAGGCAGCACCTCCAATGATGCCATTGGTTAACTCGCTAAATTTGCCGCCTTCCCCACTTGAACACCTCGATCTTCTGAGTTGGGTCCTGTTGCAGAGAGCTCTTACAAAAAATTCTCATTCTTATCTAGGCTACCTACTGTCTAGAAATTATTTTTTTGTTATAGATGGGTTCAATGTTAAGTCATAATGTATGCTATTATCATGGGCAAAGTCGTGAAATGTTGATTTTTTTCAAAAATAACATTGAATTAGTCGTATTAATTTTGTGAAATTTCAAAATAGCACCGTAAACAGATCATACGGTAAGGAATTAGTTAAACGTAAGAATTAGGATATTGAAATTTCGTCATTGCAGTCGAAAATGAGTCTTTTTGAGTTGCAATGTAATTTATTTTAACTATCTACAAGTATGTGTTTCTTGGGTCTTATTATAAGATATCTCAATCAAATCTTGACGATTAGCAAGCATAAAATTAGTTTGAATTCTTTCGATTTTTTCAGTCCATCTCCTGTTATATGGTACTTGGATTGCATCTCTTCATTAGCTCCTTCTTTAATTTATCCCTTAATTTCCACGTTGCCTCTTTGTTTCCTGACAATTTCGGTTTATTAGAGCTATCATGCAGCATTGACCCCCTTTTTTGGAACCCGTATCTAATTTCAATAAAGTTTTACTAACCCATTAGCTTTTATGCTCTCCTATAAAAAAGGTAAATCTCCTGCTCATGCATATACGGAACTTAGGAGATAGGGTCATTTCCAGCATTTTCGTGGCCTTATTGAGGGGGGACCGAACGAGGGAGCGAGAGAGGGAGTGAGCATGGCTTCTGGTCCCGGCGTCATCGGGTGTATTTAAGCGGCTGACTGCCTGGTGGGCCGAATGGGCTCCCCAGATATCTTGAGGAGCCTGATACCTCCCCAACACTTTTTCCCCTCACTAAAACCCTACTGTTCCTTTTCCACGAACCAACCCCCCCCCCGTGCTTCCTTAACGATACTCAACTCCCCGGAATCCTCTTCTGTGAAATTCCTTTCCACCCTCTCCCAGCTTTCGGCACTTTATTTCCCCCTTTTCGTCGCTTTCGCCTTCATTCCCTCTCTCTCTATCTCTCTCACTCGCTTCCGCTAGTGACCCTCCGCTCTCAGAGAACTGCCTTCAAATACTCTTCCTACTCCTCTGCCCCCCTCCCCACGAAATAGGTTCCCACTCCTGATTTCTCCGAAGTGCCTCCTTCTCCTTCCACAATTGTCGTAACCTCACGCATTGGCGCACTTACAAGCACTTGTACCCCACCCCCTCCCAATATCACATTTGCCTCTCTCCCACTGATTGCTGAGAGGTGTTTGTCTACGCGACCTTATCTAGTTCGTTACACTCCATTCTTCAGACCAAGGACGGGACATTCACGCGAGCCCGTTACATCCGAAGCCTCGGGTTTGATTGCGGGCGTCCTCGGAAAAGTTCCACATCATCCATCTGAAACGGATCATAGCATTTTCTATTTAATAATATGCCGGGGAAAACCGCGCAATTGGAATCAATTCGGAATTGGGGCGAACTATGCGCCTTTGCAGAATTTTGTTTTATTTTGAAAAAGGTGTTGCTTATTTTGTTGTGACTATTGGCAGGAGCGCGTTGATACTTTCCCTACATATTTTCATACAAATTTGCTATTTCACCCAAACATTCTTAAATTTTGTTGTCGGCTTCATTATAATGATTAGACGTCTTCTTCATAGGATACTGCTACATTAGATACCGCATTTATGAACCGATCATTTCAGGGAAATTTTCGGAAGTCTCTGAAGCAGAGAAACTCATTATTTCAAGTTTTACCCTGTATCCCAGCATTCCTTTGTTAAGAAACGTGGTCTTGTGATAGTATTCTATTCATGGGTGGCCTGGAGATTAGGAAAATCAATATAAATAGGTGTATAATTGCAGGAATGATTTAATACAATAGTTTGAGGAATCAAAAATGTTTTATTAAATTTAACCATAAGAAATAAAGTCGGAGCATATAAAATTTCTTTGTTCGATTTTCTTCATTTCTTCACCTAGAATTTAACCTGCGAGTCGCCAAGCCATAAATTTTGGATCACAGAAATTTTTTGATGCAAGGAAAATATCCTGACACATAAGTACCCCCCGCCATATACCATTGAAGCAGCTTATGGGGTAATATAAATAATCGATTTAAATGATATAAATATACATGTGTGTTTAATATGTTATGCATATATTATGTATATAACAGTAACGAAAGAAAATTGAATCACTTCTGTGGAATAAATCAATATCTTGAAAATGATTTTTGGGGAGTTTTGGAGGGTAGTGATTTTATTCTGTACATTAGACATGGAAGTTACTATATTCCAGACTTTAATAGCGGCGTGGAGATCCAGAGGTTAAAGCTTTCGGCTACTGACTGATTCAAATTCGAATTGTCCTGCCGAGCCCTTCCTTTACTAAAACTGTAATTTTTCGGGCGCGCGATATTACCGGGCGCTTAACTTGATTGCATTTTACTCACCTCTACATCTACATCAATACCCTGCGAGCCACCAAAATGGTGTGTGGCAGGAGGGTGTAGCACCATGAGGGAAGGGTAAGGGATGAGGGGTTGGGGTCATCAAATAGGTGAGGAAAGGTGGGGGGAACCTGTTTGAAAAAATATATAAATATACATATATACATACATATCCTCGCGCAGTCCCTAACCTGTACGTTAATACTTTTTGTAATGAACTAACTCCTGGGGAATTTCGACTACAAGCATTCCGGTCCCTTATCGTTCTTGGAAAAAAATAACATTTTATACCTGTCAGTCTTGCAGTCTATCTCTCTAGTCTTATATTCGTGATCCCTTCGACCGTAATACGTTGGGGTTCGTATTATATCCTTGATGACCTCTCAGCGCACAGGGCGTTGGTTTGCATCCCACCTCGAGCATAGGCATTTTATGTTGTAAAAAATGTAACGCAAAGAGGGCCTCATGCTCCTACCTCCTTAATTTCATTCTAAATGGAGTTTTTAAAATCTTTCCCAAATATCTTAAGCATAAGAAAAGCTAGCTAGCCTCCAGCCCAATGTATGAATGTCACAGGTCTTTTGATGACCTAATTTCTCCATACGAAATGAGCTCCACTTTCGCCTATCAAAATCAGCTGTTTGCGTTGATTTCTGTGGTCACCAGTTGTACAGTCCTTCACTTTACGGGTGAGGCCTCTTACGGTTGGCCTACAAGTTTTAACATTTTGTCATTTGGAGTATTCTTTCCTGTAGCCGCCTGAATATGTATAATTTTTGAAAAACTTGCGCGAGTTACGGAATACAGAAGATTTTATGGTTAAAACGTATTATATGTGTTGCGAAAATACGTGGAATCAATTGAAAACGGAATGAGGACATTTTTTTAATTATATGCAACAAAGGTAATTCATTCTAGGGCTTAAATAAACTTCAATAGTTAAGTTAAAATTTTAAATCTTCTTTTGTCGTATCTCTGTCGAAAACCTCTAAAAGGGTACTTTCAAAGGGGTGCTATAAAGATTTTACCGTTCTTCCCAAGAATGGTTGCCATGGCTCCTGAAGTACCATTCATTTCTTCATTTTCGCAGGCAATATAAACTCTATAACTATCACCAAGTTAATGACGGGATGCCTTAATTAATTATCAAATAAGGCAAATTCCAGGATAGAAAACGCCACATTGATATTGAAAGTCCTTGGATTGATGACTTTAGGAACACGAAGATTACAGGAGAGACCTTAACGTTTTGAAGCGTAAAAATCATTCAAGTTCAACGGATGACGCACACAGATGGAATTATTCTATGGTCGCATTATACTACTAGGTGAAAAAAACAAAGTGAAAGGAATGGGGAATTAACTAACCGTATGCTAAATAAAATCATTTTTCCTCGCACAAAATGGCACCTCCACAGTAGGAAACAATTAAGCATAGCTCAATCAATATTAACCCAAGTGGCTGATGACTTAACATCCTCTGCCACTCGCCCTCGTGGCTACTTGCAAGACAAGACGAAGAGGAGGTTCCCTAGAATAAGTTTATGTAGCTGAAATACTTTTGCTCTAACCGTTTATTAAGTGCAAGTACCTTTTTTTAACTGCAACTTGTTCGCTAAACCTAATTTTTTTATTTGAAAAGCAACGGAAGGAAAGATTTGAAATAGTCGATAATATTTTATTTTCACGACCTAGATTTTGACTCTTACAGAAATCTTCAGGTCAACATGAAGCTCACAGCATGACACTCAGAAACGCAAGTCAATCTCCTCTTTAGGTGTCGCAAAGATTCGAAATCCGGGTGGTTAAAATTAAATATTAGTTGAAATAACACCGTTTATTTCTGTAATTTTTCGAAAATTAAAATGTTTTCCTAATTTAAGTATGGGAGTGTAAGATTCATTCATCTTACTTCACGTTTTCCTTATCCGGAGCTTAGTTTTATGAGTGCTTTTTCATTTTTTCCCTCTATAAATACTGCAAGTGAGACGACTGTTGTTAGGATCCAAGCTGCCTTAGAGTACTAATCCGTGGCCGAAATAAGGCATCAGTAAATAAAAACCTGCCGTGCTCGTACTGGTTTTGCCTTTTCACCTAGGAAATGAGTAAATTTTGACTGCAATTGTAAATGCGCATGTAAAAATTTTACTTATGAAGTTACTGAATCTACAATAATTGGTGCAATATTTAATACTTTAGGAATGATTTCTTAAAATGATGAGCAAAATACTCCTATATTGAAACGTGATTTATGGAAAATGGAAAAAGTGCAGAGCTCTCACTTTCTTTCAGAAACTTGAAAGCGTCCTTTTGTCGTTATGACCGAGGTCTCTCGTGACCTCCCTGGCTGCTCTAACCAAAACGGAAAAGAAAATGCACTCATTGTTCTCTTGATGTTAGCCTTAATTGCTGCCCTTCTCACATCTCGGTCCGGGAGAACCAGCACTTAAGAAATGAAGACCAAGCATTCTTTTGAAGTTTGAGCTCATAAGGCACCTTTTGTAACGTCGTTAAGTGTGTGAATGGCGCGACCGTTTTCACGTTTTAATGCCAACGCACGGCTTGGTAACGAGTCACGCACATTCTTAAATGTCCTCGTCCCACATTTTCATGTCCACCCCAAGTTTTCAGGTCCTATTTAAAGCGAGGGGTGCTTTTGAAGACAATTTCTATTTGTCTGGAAAATCTGGACCTAATTTTGATGTTACGTTTTATCGTAAAAAATAATTTCGGTGCATACTTTTAAACTGGCTCTCCTCCCATTCCTTTTTCTTAATTTGAAGTCTCAGAGAATTGATGTTCGTCTCCAGGACCGTGGAACGAAAGCTGTTGCTACATCTTCGACTTGTAACTCAGTTCATGCTATGTGAGTGAACGGTGATATCACATCTCGCTATTGTTCATCAACATACATTTAATAAGCTGGTGAATCTATTTCCATATCTTCGAACTTTTATTTTCCTTTTATTATTTAGGATGTGCCATATAAGTGTCGGACCTATGATACGTAATGTTTTATAGAGTTATTTTTGTTCTTACACTCACTCATACGTAAATGCACGCTTTTTAATAACTTGGGTATGGAAAAAAATGAGGCCTAATTATAGAATATCTATTCAGCCAGACTTTATGCCGCATTGTTAAAAAAAACTAATTGTAAATATTTATTAAGCTGCAGGTTTTTCGTATTTTAATGGTACAGTTCCACTTAAACACACCTAAAAGGACGTTTAATGTGTCGGTATATATATTCCTTTGTTCTATTTACTATTTACTTATATTTACTACTACCACGTACTGCTAGTACTACTTACTTTCTATTTATTTATTTACTTTATTTGTACTATTTAGTGTGTTCTAATTTACTGGAATTGAAACCGAAAATGACTGACATGTAATGTCTCTCCAGGAGCTTCAGGTTATTAATTCCTGCTTAAATGTCGCGTGAATACAAGATATATACTCAATAATGAATGGTGTGGACAAGGACGTGTATTGGGGTATCGATAATGTGTGAGAGAATAAAAAAAATATTGACAATTTGAAAGAGAAGGTATCAATTTGTCTTATACTGAATATTCTCTCTTCCGATATTCCTATCAACTTCTCTGTTCCTCCTTTCTCGAGACACCTTCCCTTTAACTTTCTTTCTACCCTCTCCCTTCTCGGCCAACCTTAATCAGTCCAACGCAGTTGAGAGGTGGAGTGCGACAGAGTGGTGGGAAGAGGGAGTAGCACCGCATGACATGGCATTCGGCCTGAGGGCGGTGGGGTAGAGGGTCATAGTCGCCATCGAGGAAGGCTATTAGCACCATTCCGCCAATAAAGAGGAAGTAGAGTTGCCCGGGTGGAGGCGGGGGTGTAAGTTCACTGGTCAAGAAGGAAGCTGGTGTGGGAGGGAATGTGGGAGGTAAGATGTTTGTGTTTTACGCGTTTAAGAAAATGTGGATGTGTAATTTGGGCCGTGTGTAGGTAACGGAGTATCCAAAAAAATTGTCGTCGAAAAATTGAGGAAAGACGAAAAAAAACATGTTACAAACTCAGCCGTAAATAAGTGACAAAAGTGACGTCCAATTTCTGCGATCGTAGTCAATGCGCGATGATGTCACTCAAGCTTGGTGGAGTAAAATTTCTCATAAAAGTTATATTAGTTGTGCTAACTGAAATTTACCATTTCAATTGTAAAATATAATCTATATAATAATATAATTTTAATTCGACGGAGACAGAAGAAACATATCACATGTTCATTTGGAAGCTAAAACATCTTACAGAGTAATTTGTCAAATTTGCAAAAATTTGAAATGGTCACGGGTCGTTTAGACAAAACACACGTACTTTTAGGAATGACTTAGGATAATAATGTAACGAACAATATTCTATCTTTAATGTCTGTGACGTATGATACTCGTTTATTCTTGAGTTCATTCGTACGCTACTTCTAAAGTGAAAGAACACCATGTAAAATATTTATCCGATTATGATGAATATTTTCATATTACTGTAAGTGATTGTCAATGAGAAACCGTCTCATTAAATGAGACTACAGTCTTGCCACGACAATGGACATTTCCTTGGATGACGGGCGGAATATGGAAAGAAACTGAGGAGGTGGACCGAGTGAAGTAAGAAAAATGGTGAATTGAGCGTAGGAGTGAGAGCCGCCTATTTGGGAGGATATCACGTGTGGGCGGAGCCCATGGCTTCATTCCTCATCTACACTCGCTCTCTGCTTGCCTATTAAGACCAAAGATTAAGCTTCGAAAGATCTTCCTCCATGAACACTACAGTAGCACCCAGTTGATTAATTTCTCGGAACTAGTTTTTGATATTCCTCGTCAATTGTTTCCTAATATTCGTTCCTTTATTCGTGATACGTACAATCAGCATTGCGTTGATTTATCCAACTTGGGAGTTACCGTCATAATTGAAGTGCAAGCTCCTCTTTTGGAGAAAATTTGCAGTTTGTTCATTATGAAGGGTATTTTCATGATTTTGCAAGAGTGTTTTTTACTTTATTTAACAATGTTGCTTCCTAAATCCCATTTCTTATGTAGAAGTAGGTTTGGGCGAAAATTTAGAATAACTTAGTCGAAAGATCGTCAGAATTCAATGTTTGCCTCTAGTAGTGCGTGTCTTTTGAAATTAGAGTGAGATATAAATGGATATGTTTTTCGATTTATGATACATAGTCTATATTCTTAAACGTCATAGTTCTCTGTGGTGCAAAGTAGGATTGTAATTCAGTAAATTTCAATTTATTTGATATGAATGCTTAAATTGAGAAACATTTGTGAGATTACTTTTTTCGTATTTTACCTTGCCTAGCATAGCATGATTTGAGTAACCATGAAAAACTGATCTCTCTCTTAAAGCTCTCTTATGAGAAATGAATACCACTCAGTTAAAAGTAATGCATCACACCATTTAGGTAATAGGATAAATGACCTGAACGATTTCCACGCTAACTCATCATCATTAAGAGATGATAGTCTCTTGATGGCAATGTGTGTGTCGACAAATTTAACATTATTTTTAATGAATAATTTTAAGCATTACAAATTAATTATCATTAAGCTACCACGTCTACCATAAATTTTACTCTCATCCTAATTTCTCCTTTCCTGGTTGGCTATTGAATAGTCGTAGAACCGGTATTTATTCAGCTGACAAAATGTTCACTTTTGGTGAACGTAATTTGATAATTTTAAGATAAAGGGTGCATTGATACAGGAAATTAACGCCCATAGCTCTTGTTATATCGCGTTTAATCAGCAAATCTAGGGTAGCGCTATGGGTTCGCTCTAATTTGTGCTTACTTTAAACGGAAATAATTTCAGGAAAAGTTACTTTTGGAGTAAATTAAGGCTAGGATAAATTTCCTAGGGAAAATTGTGTATGATATTAAGGGTATTGTATAGAATGTCATCAATTATTATTTTTAATGGCTAAATTTGTACAATTGTTATGTCTCAGAATGAACATATCTATTTTTTCGTGCTACATTTACGTATGCCTATCACACACTTTTCAATTATTCATTTTTGATTGATTATGTATATTTATTCACTAATTTCCTCAGTCGTCAATTCGGCTAAGTAAGCACCTTTTCTTGGATGCCTCCTTTGTATTCTTCTTTCCCCTTTTTCTTTTCTTTCGTTAAGTTTTTATCTAACTACTGCTTTCATCTTATCATTTTCTCTCAGTTCTCTCCATCCTCAGCGAGTTTGATTTCTTTTATGTCTCTCGTTCCGCATTTTCTTATTAATTTTCTTCCAGTTCTCAACCTTTCTCTTTCATTACATTTTCAGTTCTCGTCAAAATGGACCTTCCGAAAGTTTTTGCTCATATGTCCTCAGAATCAATCAGTCCGTCCAGACATTTTTTCTTCTTTCGCATAGTATAAAATTCTACCATTAGGGTTCATTTTACTCTTCGAAAACGTCACTGAGTATTTTTCAATTTCATAAGAAGAGATTGATGTATTACTTCGCTAACATTCCCTAATGATTTCTTGATGTCCCTTCGGGAATTATAAGTAATTGACGTCCATACATAAGTTTTAATAGAATATTTTGACATTTGATTAGTGTGTGATTTTGAGGGTATCTATAAGCAATTGGTGATTATATGTTTTCAGGACTTAAAAGTTTAAGTTTCACCGCTTTCGTAAGACTCGGATTCTGCACACGTATTACCAAAACTCACGAGTTAATAAAAAAAAGAAATATTATGCAAGCTATAGTTTCAGTTGCAGAAACAGTTCGTGAGTAAAATTTAGACAAAAGAAGAATAGGGTAGTAAGGGAGAGTATGTTCAAATGTGGTTTTACGGACATTTCCTACCCCTAAAGGAAATTTACGTGAAGGTTTTGTATGAGCAAAAACGTTAATCAAATCAAATACTCCTCGTCAACCAGTTATATTATAGTTAAATCCGGTGGGTAGCTGCGACCAAAATAAAGCGTGCGAGTTCCATCATTTTCTTTCTAATTAAAATGTTCGACAACCAAATGTAGCATAAATGTAAATATTTTAATTGGTGATGCTTATTTATCTCGAAGATTCACATCATTTTAAAAATTAATTAATGTCAACTATTAATCATTATTTGACCATCTTATTTAAGCATTCATTCAGAATGACCGTTTGTTATTATATTTACACGACTGCTCGAATTCTCGCAAATTTATTCCTTATTTATACAACTGAGAGGAGATAAAGTTCTTTGTCATTGTTCATATTCCATTGCAATATGTATAAGGTGGAATTGTGAACTATCGATAAAAAATAGCAAAGCTCTTAGGATTACAAAGCACTTTGCATCATGCGTATTATAGTAGGAATTTGTAACTAGTTGGATATAATATGTGAATCTGTGTCAAAATGTGAATCTCTAACAAAAAGAAATTGATGAATCTAGTCTTTTGATCTGAAGAATCATTGAATGAATTAGAGACACATTAGTGACAGAAATTTTAAAGCTCAAGTGAAAAAATAATTAAAATATTTTGCTGAATCAATCCGAGATATCTAAATTTCAGTCACTTATTTTGTTGTGCAGGAATTCTATTTTCAACGGAAGAAACCATTCATGACATTTTTCTCTAGTTTTTCAGTTGTGTAGCTGTATTTGGTCGGTAAAATTGACAGAAATGTGTGGTAGAATTTAGATGTTCAATCTTGATTTACAATTTTTAGATAAATATGCATAAAGAATTGCGCAGAAATTTCATTAAAATCGAGTCTTAGTTTCCTTAAGTGACAGTCCAAGTTGACAGACATCGCTGAAGCTTACTTATTGACATCCGAAGTTTGATTCGAACCGTGGTTATTCCTATTTCGTAGACTGGGCCCCTTTTTCCCTTCCATCAATCTTCCCTCGGCCCTTGCAATTTCTTTCTCGCTGTCAACCTTCTTTCTTCTCCAACATTCCTCGCGACGATTCCAATCATCTATTCCTCTTTATTTAATCCTCTCCCATCCGTCCTCCTGGGAGTCCTCCTTTATTTGCTTCTGTTAACGCCATTCGCCTGTCGGTTCACATAATGAGCAAACCCGAAGGGGCGCCTGATCTTTCTCTCTTGCTCGCACTCACTGTCTTAAACAAACAAAAATTCTAATTCGGAGGTGATTGGGTGAAATTTACGACGCTAATACTATTCCATGTTTAAAATTTTTTTATTGCAGCGTTCTTTACCTTGGGATTTTCAAAATTGTGACATTGGCGTATATATGAGAAAAATACAATCAAATTATACAATTTTATAGTCACTGATAACTTCTCTCTCTCTCTCAATTACTCGTGAGGTAGATTTGGAATTGTCATTCAGATAGCGAATCCTTAAAACATCATGGTTAATTTATTTACGGTTCATGGGTATCAATTCATATATTTTTAGTGAACATAAAAAAAATTCTCAGGATCATCAACAAAAAGAGAGCAAGGCAAATGCTTACTTAGAGGATGGCTAGTTTGGGTTATAAAGGGGAGAGGCACGCAGGATGCCACTGAAGTAATGAGATCAATAATCGAGAGGAATTTCAAATAAAATCAGGACGTTTTTGCCTGTTTCGTAGATTTCGAAAAAGCGTTTGATAGAGTGAATTGGGAAAAATTAATGCGTGTATTGCAGAAAATAGGAATTGATTGGAGGGACAGGAGACTGATCCACAAACTGTATGTCTCAGCCTGCTCAGGTGCGAGTGGGGAACGGAGAGTCCGGATGGGCAGTGTTAGGAAGAGGTGTAAGGAAGGGTTGCCCATTGTCACCGGTGCTGTTCAACGTATATGTGGAGGAAATGAATAAAGAGGCATGGGAAGAACTGGAGGTAGGAAAGAAAGTCGGAGGGGAATTCGTAAAATCGGTTAGGTTTGCTGATGGCCAAGCATTATTTGCTCAGTCAGCCAAAGGGTTGCAAGCAACCTGTACATCGGCAGTGGGATGTGGAAGACGGTATTAGAGGGGAGAATGTTTGGCAAACGAGTAAAATGCAGGAATAAGATAGGGATGTTGGACGGAATGAAGGTAGGAAGGAAGTACACAGAGATGAAGAAGGAATTGATGTAAAATAGATCTGGATTGTGTTTTGTTAGGAGTCACAAACTATTTATTTGGTGGTTGTTTTCATGCAAAACCTACCATAGCCAGTAGATTACTTAGTAATAATAATAAAAATTTAAACAAAGAGTCAATATTTTAGAAAATAGCTAAAGCAAGAACTTAGGGGTTATTTTATGCTTGAATTAACTCAGTATTAACCATATCTTTCATTTATATTGCAATACTGCCTCAAGTGTGTATGCTGAATTAGTATTAGTGTTCCGAGGCACTACTTACGTATTCCTTCACTCTAGACGTCATGGCATTTGCATGGATGTTTTAACTGTAGGTTTCTGTGCCAACGTCTCCATGAATAATACAACCGTTCATTAAGCTAAATCTTTGGGAAGAGTTGAATGCACATTTTCTTTGTTACTGTTATTTTTTCCACGAGTTCTAGTCACATTCATTTAGACAAAGGTCAAAAGTAACTCAGTGATGTAGGCACACCGAAATTTGTAATAAAATACTCGACTGTACGGGTGGAAGTATTTTTTACATTATTTTTTCACTACCATCTCTCTTCCTTTTCTTTCCAGAACATTAGACTTTATGCGAGTATTTCCACTCATCCCTTAATAATCCCAATTTAATTACCTCTTCCTATATTTTCTCCCAGTTCCCTTCCTTTCTTCCCAGCCCCACCATTTCCCGGCTCCAAACCATTTCATCAGCTCTCCGGTGCAGCACGTCCCTCCGCTTCTCAAACCAACCGGCCCTGCCCTTCCTCGCCATTACCCAGCTACAACCACCTTCCACCACCTTCCGTCCCTCACTTCCCTTTCAGCCGGTTACGGCCATCCCACAATTTCCACCCCATGCATTTCAGACATCTCTTCTCATTGGTGTCATATTCTCTTTGGCGTTTCTCCGGAAAACTCTCATTTTGCGAGACCTGGGATTATAAGACGAGTGAGTACTTGAGAAGCTCAGCGAACTCTGAAGGATTGATGCGAAGGCAATTCATTTCTTCAGCCAATGTATCTTTTTTTACTTTTCTCTGCATCTTATTCTTTTGGGTAAGGTAATTCTTTCAGCCTTTTCATTTTAGCAGTAGCCTGGCTAGCTCAGTCGGTAGAGCATGAGACTCTTAATCTCAGGGTCGTGGGTTCGAGCCCCACGTTGGGCGATTTTTTTTTCGGTTCCCATAACGTCAGAGTATCGTTATCACCCGCAAATCAAAAGGTCATAGCTTCAATTCCCTCCTAGGTGGGTTTCATCACCTAGTTTAAAGTTTAATCCCCTAGTTAATCACAAACTCCTCTCTTCTGCAGTCTATGCTTCCATTTTCCGTTGTCATAATTTAATTACCATCAAGATGAGCGAAATGATTAATATAATCCGCTAAAAACAAATGTTGATATTGTTTTATTATGAGGAAGCAGCAAATAATTGCGTTGCTACTACGCTTTATGAATTTTAGTAACCTATTGAACGCGGTGTATGTATCTTATCTTGATTTTCGCGAATCAAAGTACTGTGCTTCCAATTTATCACTTTTAATTTTTGAATGAAAACAGCTTTGATTAAAAAGAGCAGTGGGGTTCTATATTTTTTTCTTTCCGCACGGATCTCATACATATTAGTGACCGTGAAATTCAAAATGAACTCGTAATAGAAATTCGACGTCAACGTTTCCATTCCATCAGCTTTAACCTGTCGCTAGATTGCTCACCGTGTCTGGGAGGAGAGGTACATAGTGCTATTTGTATTCTCTATGGGTTAGATAGAATGAAGGAGCACCCTGTACCCTTTACTTTCTCTTTGAATAATTTTTGACAAAAAATACGGTCTATCCATGTTCCTCGAAATCACCTCCTCGCTCGCTGCGGCGGTCGAAGAAAACTGTTCCATTCCACTCTTGCATGCGGGAGAGAATGACGCAGCCAACCTGGTCTGTCGTTGCGAGAGAAGTCACGTCGTGCCCATATACTATTCTCTCTCCGTTTCTCTTCCTGCAGGCCTTTTTTATTCCCTTTTTCGCGCATTATGGCCATAAGCTTTTGCAATTGTAGTTTAAACAAGCAGCAATGTTCGAACTATATTCCCATGCACGAGCACTTGAAAATCCAATTTATCCCGGCAATAATAATTTTCTGCAAGGGTTTTTCGTTATGTTATCCGTTGGTCAATTTTTAAAATTTTCATTAAAAAAATGTAATCTTTTTTCTACTCTTTAAAAATAGCTTTCTCTTGTAATTTGTCTGCTCAAAGGATGTTTTTGGTTTTTATTTCATTCGATTCATTAAATATCTTATTTAATGTTCACTTGTTCTCTTCTGTGTTCGGAATAATTTTTTTAGTACTTCAAGTTTAAGCTAATAATTCTTACTTTACTTTGAAATTCATCAGATTACGGATTCCCTCATGGTAACTTTTATTTTACCATCCATAGATTTAATTTTTTATTCTGTACCTTGGTAATTACATCGAGTTTTCTGTACTCAAACAATATTTTTTGAGGAAATTTTCAGTGGCAATATTTTACATCGAAGAACTCCATACTAATTCTTGTAAGCGTCCTTCCAACCTTACCCATCTCTAGGATGAGCACTCTTGCAGGAACCCTGAACTTTTTTCGAGGTTTCGTCGGCTCCAAGCCAAGAAGCTTTCTCGAAAATGGCTCAATTTGCGGATAAATGAATGTTAATCCTTATGTAGTGTGGCGTATTTATAATATTTCGCCCTCTAGAGTGGAGGCAAGCCCTCCGATTACTTCCCTCCGCCCCTTAGCTCCCTCCCCTTTCACTAATCCACTATTCGCGAGAGCTACTTTTTTATGCCTCCGTCTCCATCTCACCACGTCGGCAAGCTCATCATCCCTCGGTCTCTCGCTATTACTCCACTCTTCTCCCTGGACCACTCCTCACTCTACCAAATGGCTTCTATTAACTGTTATTGCGAGTAAGTCACTCCAGGATATCGAAATTGCAACGTATCATAGGACACTTATGTACAAAAATTATGATCCTGTGACTAGTTGAACTCTTCCATTTCAGCTCTTTGCTCTGTACGCGTTATCCACACTTTTTCCACTTGTGCGTTCTTAGTTCCGCCTCGGTGAAATTATAAATAAATAGATATTCATCAGTTTGAACGCGCAGAGTTCCCTTATTCGATCCAAATAATATTATGTCGTTACGTTTCTTTTTCTGTTAATTTAAGCCCATGGGTCATCTTTCATTTAGTTTTTTCTATTACACGCTTCGTTTTGTCGGAGGTCATTTTACTCCACGGTGGTTTTCTGTGCGCTTTGCACAAGCTCGCATTCCTCGTATATTTAGGGTTTTTCACGTTTTTGTTATAAGCTTCAACTATTTTCACCTATATTAGTAAACTTAAGCTGTATCTATTATTACCAGTTTATCTTTATTTTGTGAGCCTCCTTTACCACACTAAAAATCAAATTATAATTGCAACTGATATGTGGCATGTCATTTTTTGTATAAATTTGTGAATTGATATTCACCGCTCTTTATTTCACTTCTCCTACCGAGTTCATTTCTTGTATTCGAGTTTATTTGTAGCTGCCATTTCTGCTTTTTTGGCTAATCATTATCTTTACAGCCTGTATCTTTATCGTTTGAGCCTGAGGGACCGCTTATCTCTGGGTACTGTTAAATTTATCGCGGCTCTTTCCGCGATTTGGCTGTCAAACTCCTTCCAACCACCTCCACTGGGATCCTTTTCACTGCCTGTATTTCTTCCTTCTCTTCCGCCTCTTCCTCCCTTCCCCCTCCCTCCTCCTTTCTTTGTCCTTACGCAATCCTCCCTTCTCCAAGCGCTCAACTCCAGTCTCTCCCGTCCTCCGACCCCTTACCCCCCTCCCTCCATCTTCTTCATCATCCCCCGGGATCTTAAGCCTCTTTTCCTTGCCTCCCACACCACGCGCCCCTAACACGTTTCCCTTCCCTTTCCCCATTTCAGCCGCCACCCTTTCTGAGGGAATATAACGCCGCGCTCTCCTGCTATAACGACCATAATCCATTTCCTCGCAGGTTGCAGTCTAGCTCCCGAGGAGCGGACGATTCTATAAATCACACGCACGACCAGGAGGAGTACGAGGGCAGATGGGGGTTCGGGGAAGGGGCTGTTAGAGGAGGGGTAAGGCGTGGAGTGAGGTACGGCGATGCAGAGGAGTGAAGGGGGAAACATTAGGCTGCGGCTCGAAAGAAGGGTGAGAGCGAGGAGCCTGATAGGGGGTGAGAGAGATAGAAGTAGAAAGAAAGGGAGAGAGTGGGAAAGGGAGTGGGAAAAGAGAGCGAGAGAGAGAGAGGGGAGGATCTTTCCCATTGCAAGATAGGGTTGCTTTCGGAGAGTGAAGCCAAGGAACATCGGACACCGACGATGGGTTTAACGGGGTTGTGCTCGTTCCTTTCTCCCCTTCCTTAGATGGAAACACTATGCCAAATATGTCTCTCTTCTCTCCTCGCATGAGAGATTTGCCTCCTGCACTCCCACAGGATGCACCCGATCGAGTTGCGTAGCCTCCTCGTCACACTGCCCGATGCTGCCGCTAGTGGCGAAACATGAAAGGATTGGGTGGCCGGCGAGAGACCACTTTCGAGAGATTACATAGTGGGGTGTCCTGCGGGCGAAGCTTTCCATGACTAATGAGTATCCCAGGTAATCAAGCCCTCAGTCTCTCTCATGTTAATGCACATAATGGTAATTGCCTTATTAATTACATATCGTCAGTTTTTCAGCATGAGAGCACATTGCGATGCGGATTGGAATTTTTACACACATTAGCACCCACAGAGGTAGTCTAAAATCTATGCCGTTTCCAAATCACTCCAATAATATACATTTTCTACTAAAGTTAAACCGGGCGTATATTTCCACTCTTTTGCTTAATCCCCAGTCTACCGTAATCAATCTTCTAATTCCCTCCCAAAACATAAGTTTTTTGTGATTTCATCCAGTTGCGTATCGTAAAGATTTCAGTGTCTTCTTTTCATCTTTTGTAATGACTTATCCTTGACGTCTTTAAAATTCTAGAAATTACACGCTGTCAAAAACTAAATGTAGTAATCGGTGATCCTAGAGCAGTGGAATGCATTTCTAATCAAGTGGCTACGGTATAAGCGTCAACTCTTAACCTAAATTGGTCTTGCATGAGGCGCCATTGCGAAACTTTTCAAAATTAAAAAACTAGTGAAGTAGAAAAACTTCCAAAAACTCGACGAAATGTGATAGATTTCAAGCTTGAAAGGTGAGAGCGTGCCCACCCGCATTCTACGGGCGGAAATGCGTAATTCGCTCGTGTATATTTTTCGCATCCCCTAATTAATTAGGGAGGAAAAAGTTTAATTTTTACGGGATCTGTCTTATGCCTTTTTTCTCCAAAAATAATACAAGCACGCGCGAAGCGGCAAGCTCGAGATCATGACAAAAGGATTCTCTGGCTCGATAAGCAAAAGCGCTGGAAACAGAACGAAAAAGATGAAAGAGGAGCGTGATCGAGGTGCGTTGAAAGGTGTGGCGACGGGGTCGAAGGGATAAGGGGTGATGGGGATATGCGAGGGTATTCCCTTCATCCGTGCGTTGTATCTCCGCTTTCGGTTTGAAATATCTTTCCATCTCGATCATTCCCGAGTGCCCATTCAAAACGATTACAATTACCAGCACTTTTTTTCCAAATACCTACGTGTGCTTGAATGTTTTCGCTCGCGGAGATTTAGTCGAAATGATAGGAATAGCACTGCCCCCTGAATTTTTCCAGGCGCGCGATTCGTTATTTCCCATTAGCAAAAAATAATCCGGCGCGTATTCTGGAGCCGTTTTTACTCACCCCCATGAACGGTACTACTGAACAGCGTGTCTTCACGTTTATCTTTAGCATTAGGGATGATATAATTTTACCCTGCCAGTGAGATTCGCGTGCTTCTGCGCTCCTATTCTTCCTCCACTTCGCGTCCCAACCTACAGTTTTTATAATACTAGATGGGATGAAGGTGAAAAGTATTTCGATTATTAATAATCCTTGGGAGCTACAGGTAATAGCGGGTTAAATTAGTTTGTAATTAGGTATTATAGATTGATAGTTTGTTATTTTTAAATCGGAATCGACACGAGAGGGGGTCTCTTAGATAAAAAACGTCTTCATATTACCGTGATTTGTGTCCTTGAATTGATTAGTTATATATATTTATGTATAACACTTGTCGATACAAACTTGTAAAGGGTGACACCATCTTATGCTGAATTCACATGATGTTAATAGAATTTTGCATAGATATATTGATGGATAAGTTATATAATACCCTCGATAACTTAACCTTAATCCTAATCTGAGGAATTTGTTCCACCCCCGGGGAGAAATTTTCATTCGTGAGTTAGGATTTGAGGCTGAGACAGATATATTATACGGTGCTTTATTAACCTACGACAGCGTACGGCTGATTCATACGGTAATCCCCACTTTTCCAACCATAAGATGCTACCGAAGTATTTTTCCGCTGATACGGATTGAAACAGTACGTTTTATTATTTGATCGTTTGTTGCTGCTGGGCTGGAAGTTGCGGTACGACTCATTATAAAATGGAAATACAATTTATAAAATTCAATACAGAATACAGTAACAAATACAATAATGAATCACTTTTCGGTGTAAGCGTATTTCAGTGAAAACTGGCCATGTATGCAATATCACTTTCAAATATGAAAAACCACGATATTTCTTTTCATAATCACTCATAATGCAGAATTACGATAATTTTTTTGATCAAAGTTAGAGGAAAAATCTATATAAAAAATTATTGTTATTACAATATATAATTTATTATTTTCTTATAATATAGTATGCCATAATTTTTGTGACAAGACTCCTGAAACATTCGCTGTAAATATTATTCATCGATGTAAGCGACGACTTCGGTCCCTTTTATTTCCGCTTCAATGTTATGAACTGGTCCCGCAGTAGTTTTATCGAAAGGATCAGCAACAGTTCCACTGACAATTTTCTTGCAATTCAAAGGCAGCGCAATTTTGAAAACTAGCGCACTCGTACTCTCTCCGCCCTCGCGCTCATTTCACGCGTCTTTCCCCCTTACTCTTGTCCCTTCGGCTCCGATACTCCTTTATTTCTCCTTTTTCCCTTGCCCTTCGTCACGACCAATTCCATTTCGTCGCGCAGCGCACAGCCCCGACGGAAAAAGTTCCTTTTTGGAGAGCGCAAAACATTCCGTACTCGGGGTGGTGGTATCAAAGGCAGGCGGGGGCAGGCCTTGCCTCTTTTTTTCCTGGGGAGTCGAGGCCAGAGGTTGAGTTTATTGGCGGTGGAGTGGGCTTGACGGAATAACGGGGCGGGGGAGAGTGTGTGTGTTGGAAAGGGGGTTCGGAGAGTGAGTAGGTGGAGAGGCAGCGGGGTTACTATACCGACAAGGCAGAAGGGAAGAGGAAGGGGAATTGGGGAGTGGTGCGAGAGGCGGGTTGGAGATAGGTAAGAGGCGAGCGGGGGTGGGTTTAGGGTAAGGGTGAGTTCAACGAGCTTTGAAATGGGTTAGCGGAGACGTGTCTATATGGAGCGGGGCTGAGACTGAGGATGAACGGCGAAAGGGGAGTTCGGGGGAGGGGAGGAGAGGGTGAAGAGGGCAGATGTAAGGTTCGGACAGTTACGAGATCCCATCTTTCTCCTCACCGCCTCGCATTCTTCTATTCCTCACCCAAACCACCCGTCCGCTTCCCCTCTCAGTTCCCTATCCTTCAATCCTCTTCTTTCTTGTCTCTCCTGCCTAACGTCACGTCATTTCTTCCCATTTCCTTCGTTTTGCGTTTATTTATTTTTTCCTGCATCCTTTTCACATCTTTCCATACTCCTTTCTATCCCTTCGTGTTCTCAACTATAAACGAAGAAATGGTATAGGTTTTGGATTTCAACTAAATTTACATAACAATTTATTTGTTCTGTTAGAAGTCTATCCTTATTTAGCAACAAGTTTTTAAAAAATTTACTCACTTAAACGATTAATACTATTCATTTCAATCTTCATGACGCTGGGAAGTAAATGTCTCATTTCTTTAGATGAGTTTATTCTCATTCCTCGTACCTGACATTATTTCAATTTGTTTTAATTTCAGTGGTCGTGCAATGATTTAATTCCATTATTGTTTCATATATAATTAAGTTTGGCTTGCTAGCTAATGCGTTTGTCTCTGATCGAGCTCTTGTCAAGCTCTTGCCTTTCCTACACACGGCAAATGTTTATGAAGTAACTAAGGTAAATCTATATTAATTGAAATGCTGATCATCCAAGCGTATAAAGTTAGAATATGTTATCAGAAACATTGTTTATTTATTTATATATTGGCAGAAGCATATGGATAATTGTTTCAACTATATCATTAAACGAAAGATCAATGAAAGTGCACAGTTCACATAATTGATCATACCGAAATTATTTGTCACTCTTTTTTATGTTGAAATGTTACAAAAGAAATATTTACCCATTACGATCTAAATAAACCAACAATTAATTGGTTAAATGATAATTAAAGTTTGTTCACTTCCGAGAAAATAAAGAATTTCGACATTCAAGTCAGGTCTCGTACTTCCGTTGTATAAAATAATAATTTCATCTGTAGAAAAAAAATGCTACTGTAGTCTCTTTCCGTGAGCACTTTCATCTAAATACTCGCACCCTTGTCTCGACGGGTTTTTTGTCATTTTGATACATCCCCTTAAATCGGATTCCGTACTCCCTTTGTCTTTGACCGGCTATTTAAATTAACGCCCCCAACCTCTTACACCCTCCATGTTCACTCTGCACCCGTGCGCCCAGTTTCCGCCTTTATCTCTTCCATCTCTCTCGCACTTTCTCTCCCATCCTCTCTCTTTCTCTCTCAATCCCTCTATTCTCCCAAAGCCGTCCGTACCTTTGCCTGTTTCCCTTTCCTCGGGATTCCTTAAAAATATTCCTCGTCTCCTTTTCCGCTCTCCCAGATCCCCTCTCCTCTCTCCAACCTCTTTTCATCTGTTCCCTTATCTTATCTCCCCATCGGATCCCAGCAGCCCTTCACCCACACACACACACGCACACACACAACACCTATGCGTGCACACGTTAGGGAAACTTCACACACGCACGCACACATAGACTCACCTCCACAGCTTAGCGTCTCCGACCCTCCACCCCCCTCACCCCTTTCCCACATCCGCGCTATCTCCCCTGCGCCGGCACGTCAAGTCCAACGAGGGTTACTTGGCAACCCCAAAGGAGAGGGGCGTGGGGGCGGGTGGAAGATATGGGTGGGAGAGAAAGCAATAAGGAGAGAGAGAGGAGTTCGTTCAGGAGTTAGGGGAGGAGGCGGGTGTGTTCGGGTCTTCTTTTTCCCCTCCGCATCTCCCTCCACCCTCCTTCTCACGTGACTGCCCATTCGTTTTGTGTGCAACCTTGGAAACAGGGCGAAAGAAGGTAAGGGAGGAGGAGGGGGGGAGGGAGGGGGAGAGAGAGATGGAATGGGAGAGGGAATTGAGGGGAAGAGGACACCCAATGAATGAAATCTTCCCCTTCATCTAAAGGCAAGACCTTTTAATGTGTTTCCAGAAATTGCCTTTCTTTTCAGGCGATGGGGTTTAAATGCGTTTTGCTCAATGGAGATTAAAGTGGAAGAGGTCTCCCATGGTCTCATGCTCCGAACAAATCTAACAGTTTCCCTCCCCCCTCTTCAGTTGAAATGTGTTTTTGCGGGGAATTACGGGCATTCCGAGATTAGCGCAGGTGCCAGAAGTTAAGCATTGTGTTTCTCTTGTGTCCCAGTGACGGAATCGGGCGGCTTACATAAACCACCTTTTCATCTCTCACAAGGGCTATTGAAGATGGAAAAAATGGAAGGCCTGTTGGAGATGGAAAAAAATGTATGATAATATTATCGAAAAGTGCGTAAAAAAGAGGCAATTTAAAGTTTTGCCACGAAGCGGGACCTTTCGAGTTCACTTTTTTCTTCCGGGACTGCAAACAGCATCCTCAGGGGATTAATCGAGCACGCCTTAAGCCAGGCCACTAATGGTTCGGGTCGTGACATCGTCACGCTTCAGGGCACCGTGCTCGGACGGTAATCTTCCCCAATAGGAGTGGATGGAAGGGGTTTTAGCCGAGCTCGGGAGGAAAGGAGGGCGAGAGGAAGGGGTGGGTTTGCTTCCCACCCTGCTGTTCGAGCAGTCCAAGCGATCCATCGCCACCCCGCTACACCCCACCCCTCGCCCCTAAGGCACACATATATAAATCCAAGCCGATCCGCACCCACGCTCCCCTTTTCTCCCCTGGAACCCGTCCCGCCCACTTGTATGCCATACACCCCCTCCCCCGTTCAAATCCCCGCCCTGTCCCGAGCACATCCCTCCCCCAAAAGCCTTTCCACCCTCACCACGGACACCACCTTCTCCATTTTCCCGCGGAGGCTCTAGAGTTTGCTCAAACGAATCTTCCGAGTCAAATATGTCGCCCGCCCTTCCTTCCTCAGACAATGACCATTCATTTCTCCCTTCGGGGGGGCTACGGGGGATGGGGAAGGAAGGCTTTCTGTGCTGGCCGCGCTTCCTCACTGCCCCTCCTTTCTCCTCCGAACGTGTGCAGAGGAACACGCCGTGGCTCTGCATGCCATGAATTGATGGCGGGTGTGTTTTCGGAGGGCTGTTATGAATTGGAGGGGGTGTGAGAAGAAGTGGATGGTTGGCTGTGTTCGCTTCGTCTGGAGGCGTAGAGGTGGTTGTAGAGAGAGAGGTTTGGGGTGCTTTGGGAGAGAATCTGGTGCAAATAGTACGGAGTGGTGAGGAAATTGAGGAGATTTGCGGGAGGAAAATCATGTTTAAAAAATCTTTATTAAATTTTGATCTGATAGGAACAGGAAAGTTATGTCTTCCACGGTAGAGAAACGTGCCCTGCGAAGTAAGAAGAGGAGTGCATCAATACTTATTAGAGGAATAGAAATCATCTTCGGAGAAAAATGCCAAAAATTTTCTTACTTTTTCAAAAATATCTTCATGAGTGAGATTGACAGCCGGTGTGCTGTATTTCTCTTTAGATACTTTTATTAGGGGAATCTATGTGTAAAGTAAACATTAGCTTTGGTAATTTTTAAGATTCCACTTATTCATTCGAGACTTCGTAGGAAAAACTTTTCTTATAAAGGAATATGAACTAATATGTGATAAATCAATTTTCATTCCCCATAATGTATAATATATTCCAGAAAAAAGGGGTATCTAAAGATTAAATTTATGACAATCTGAAATACGAAAAATTTATTCAATGGTTTAACTAAGTACGGAGCCATTACTGTAAATTAAGCTGCCTGATAATAGGTAAATATTTAGTAGAAAATAGGGTTGTGATAAACGCCGCGGTGAACTACAATGCAAAGGTGCTAATTGCCTGAGCAGATAGAGGATTCTGGTAGCGGGTTCAAATATGAGTAATTTTTCTAGACCTCCAAAATCGGGATAAACTGAAGTTCTTATGAAATTGGGAACCGAATTGTTCCGGGGACACAGGAAGTGACCCCATTTCCCTGTGTGTGTACATTAATCATGTCCTTGGGTATGAGAAATATACACACTCACTCGGTTGTGAACGCTTATCTTAAAATTCAAATCAATTCCAATGTATTTGGAATAAACTCTGGATTCAGACTTCACTCCTCGGAAGTTGTATATGTCCATAATGACAAAATGAACATTAATTCTCCACAGAGTTGTGTGATTTTGGTATAACATGTTTCACCGAGATACGATGTCACGCATTGTGGTAAATAATACATTCTATTGGAAAATTATGTTCTTTCTTCTGCTATTATCAATGAATACAACATGATAACTGCAGTCTTAGTAGAAGTTTGATGAGTTAATTTGGCGTCAGCGACTGCATAAGAAAGTAACCCACCGCACGAGGAGGGTAATTGGATATCAGGAGCAATTGAAAAGATTTTCTTCAGTAGGAAATGCGAAGAGGTTGGAAAACCGGTGGAGTAGATGGAGAGAGTGCAGCGGAAGTGGGAAGTTAAAGTGCAAAGGGGAGAAGGTCCAATGTAGAGGATCTGTTACTGTTAGGTTGGCCAAATTTATGGCGGAAAGAGTGAGAGGAAAAGAGAGAGGAAAAGAGAGAGGAAAAGAGAGAGGAAAAGAGTGCAGAGACATCCGGGGGGTCCTGAAAATACAGAAATTCGAGCTCTTCTATGCGAAAGAAGTAAGAGCATTTAGTTCGAATTGAAGAAGTGATAAAAAAAACGGTTGGGCGGTTTGTTCTGTTATGATTCTTGCCAAATGAATATGTGATCGGTCAAGGATATTTACTCGTATGTTAGGTTTTGCAGTTGAAAGGTTAAGGTTAACGGGTGACTTGAGAGGAAATAGGGAGAAAAAGAGAAAACATCCGATTCGTGACCAAATATGTTTCAATAAACATTCCGCCATCTAAATGTGGAAGAAATAGTGAAGCAATGAAAATGGTAGAAATGAGAAACACTATATCGCATCCTTCCACTTAAATTTTATTAGGATAGAACTGGTTTCAACGTAGAGGCTTAGAATGGAGATAATGCGTAAAAAATATTATCCCATTAATAAAATTTTTTGGGAAAGATACTTGGTGTTCCTAATTTCGTCAACATGAGCTTCCATATAATTGTCCGAAACCATAGAGGTAATTAATCAAAGTCAACCTATAGGGAATAGCTTTTAAGTTGTAAACCGAACATTATCAAATTTTCATTAAATAACTACAATTAAACACTGCGTCAGGCAAATATACATAGAATATAGAAAGAAAACACAGGCAGGGATAATGAATGATACAGTACTAGTTGATATGACTTAATATTATCGTAAAACTTACTAATATATAAAAGAAAGTAGTGATATCACAGTAAAAATGGAAAAAATTAGTTTATATCTCATGATATTTTATAATGGAAGATATATTCCATTAAATTATGTCTAATTGCTGTGGAATTGGATTGATATTGTAACAATAAGACATGACAAGCTACTTCTTGCTCCTTTTTTCACTAATTCCGTCATTTTAACGTTCAATTGAGAAATTTTGGAAGGGTAAAGATGTATGGGGCTCTTTTGCGGAGCGAGGTGTAGAAGGAGGAAGTGGGAGCTTTTGAAGGAGAAAGCTGGTTATGATTGGGCGGTGAAAGGGGTGGGGAAAATTGGGAAGGATCGAAGCAGGGAGGCGTGTAAAAGGAACCCTTGAAGGAAATACTATTTGGGGAAGACGGATAGGGGAATTGGTCCAGTGTGTGCGTAGGGGGGTCATAGATGTTAGTAGTCTGAGGGAGTAGGTTGCAGAATTTCATTGGGATCTTGGCCTCCACGGGGCTTTGGGGAGCACCGTTGGCTTTGTTGGGGTGGGGGGAGTTGGGCGATGAGGGAAGGGGGTGGTGAGGACGGTGGCGCCGGGGTTATCTTTACGTGTCTATGGTTCCAGCGAGTGTTCCGCGTGCGAGGGTGCGCGAACAATGACCTCTGATGAATGGGATCGGGGCGATTTCTTTCGGGCATGCAGGGGATGATTGGGGAGAGGGATCGGAAATCTTTTCATAAGCCTTCGTAATATCTCTCCCCCATTCGGGAATTGTGAACACACGGGAGTGGCTTGAAAAAATGGTCTCTTTCTCACGCACCACGGCTTGTAGTTGTCTCCTATGATCCCTATTACAATGGTGTGGTTCAAATCCTTTTATATTTACCCGTAGATATTTCCTATTGGTTCATATACGAGTATGTGTGTGTGTGTACATATATATATATATATATATATATATATATATATATATATTGGTACAGACCGCAAGATAGTATTACAAACAGCTATGCTTTGCTTGAGCGAGCTGAGATAAATATCTCGGGGGTCTCCATGCGTAATATTTGATAAAATATTTATTTTTTATATATATCTTCTTAATCGCGTCCTATAACCTTGCAAAATCCGATGATCCAACCAAGTTTTTTCCCCTGTTATTTCCGAAATTCAGATCAAGGATTTCAAAGACAGTCATCTTTATCAACTTTTGAGTTTATTTTTATGATAATCTTTACATATTGATTAGGTTTGTATGTGATTTTATTAAGATATAAATATTTTATATTTCTACCCTTTCGTATGCATTGTTGCGCTCATGAAAAATCGAGATTTACTTTCGTATTTGGGTTCACGGTGAGATATAACTGCATGAGGGAGTAAAGCACATCTTAATTTAATATATAAAGTGGATGCATACTGTGCAATTTTCCGATATCCAGAGATGCCAACTAATCCTTCAATCTATGACGTGGAACATTCGTTTCTGCAAGAGACGAGATGGGAAAGAGAATCTCTGAGGTAAATTCCTGCTTAGGTTTCCAGCATCTATCAACATCAAAAAATTACTTTGGCTCACCCAAGTTATTTGCCAAGATATTTGGTATAACTACAATTCACGTGAAGATAACATACATTGATTTTATGTATGCCTAGACCTAATTCATATATATACCATCTTAAATCAGCATTGAGGATAGTGTACCGATTTCTTCATCTTTTGGCGGAGACACTCATACTCTTCACGTGTCAATCTACAAAAACATGTTCTGAAGTCAAATGAAATCTATCGATTAATTAAAATATAAAATATTTATCCTCCTGCACGTGGATAACCTATGAATTAATTGGCCGTATATAGGGGAGTACATATAATAGAGATTTAGTTGTGATGTGGGGGAATCGTTTCATAATGACGGAAACAGATAAAAACACTTGCATTATTACGTGGAAAATTGCAAGTGCTTTTCACTGTTTCTGTCATCAGGAGGGTATTCTTTTATCTATTGTTTACTGAGGCATTAATTCTTACAATATCTTTTAAAAAATGAGTTTTTTTCTCTTGAAAAGTAGCCAGTTTTATGTTTTATCATCGCATATGAACGTCCTAACTATTAACTCGGTACGAACTAAATTCTATGGAATATTCCCTAGAGTTTGGTGATCTTTACTTTCAAACTCTGCTTTATTGCGTTCATCCACCCTCGACCTTCGACACAGGGAAGAATCCAATGCTCTTTCCGTCGTTTCTTCATCTTTTTCTCCTTCTCTCAACACTCTTCACGTTTATTGGCACGTCTCTCTCGCTTCAGAGCTAACTTTTGCACCTACTGGCTCCCTCCATCCCTGGTTCTTTGCTTCCCTCCCACCCCATCCTCTGTCCTCCCTAACCCCCAACCCGTCTGCCAGCCATTCCTCATCCTTCTTCCCCCCTCTTCCTTCACGCTAGTCCCCAACCCACTCTTTTCACAAGAATCGATTTCTCCACCCCATTTACTCCCTTCGGCACTTTTGGTAACCTCCCAATATTCCGTGTTTGCTTTCGTTTCTCGTTCATCTTTCTCGCTGAAGGGGAGTGAGGGGGGTTTATTGTTTTCCCGTTTCTTTTTTTTCCCTAAAAATCACGTGCCACCAGTTTGCGAGCTTTTTTTACCCAAGGTTTATCCTACTTCATAAACGAGATTTATTTTATGCCCTTTTTTAGCCTAGTTAAGTAAACACGAGAGGATATTTCCTCAGAAAATATAACATTGGTTACTTCAACCTTTGGTATAGGTGCGTTCCTTTAATATTATCGACAAATATACCCTTATGTTGACAGAGTAAAAGTAGATCACTGATCTCCGGAGCTTGCTCGTTAAGTTTATGTTTCCTTACCTCCTTGCTCTTGCCAATACTGCCTTGTCCCCCTCTCACCTTGAATATGCTTAATTGTTTAACGCACAAGAGTTTGTTGGATTAAAAAGAGTTCCAAAATGGCCGTGATAATATAAACTTGGGGCTCTCGCTCGTCATTGTCAGTGTCATTTTCGTACATTTCTGCTGATGATTCTGAATTTCTTTGCGTGACAATGATTTTTAACACTGTATTGCAAGATTGATGTAGTAAAATAATAAATACAATTGGAATGTAGGGAGGATCAGAAATGAGAGCATCACTTTTTGGTTCCGTTAATAGCGTACGCCTTATTATCCCATATCCACTCCCATGCATGGTGGTGATATCGATAAAATAAGAGAGCATTACAAGGGGCGGGGTAATTAATTTTGTCCTGAGATATCTATATTTTTTAAGAGGAGGATATCATTCTTGAGAGTAGGGACTGGTGAATAGCCAGCAATAGGTTTGTTGCCCATTATAGGAATTTAAAGTGTATTAGGTATTTGAGAACCCATATAAAATCAATCAACACACCTTAGGAATGAGTTTGACAGGACTTCCAAGACTAATGAAACCAAAGTAATGTTGACTCATGAGATGAATTTGAAATTAGTTGTCCAAGTTACGACCAAACTAAAGTCCAAAACTCACGTAGTATTGAACCGACTGGTAGGTTGTCTCTCAGAGTAACTCACAAATAGGGAAATCTTTCAAATGGAGAAAAAGATTTTTTCATAAGAAAGTGACATCATTAACTAGGAGGAAGCCTGGTGCGAGGATTTGAAATCAAGGAAAGGAGTTACATTCACACTCGTGGTGGAGCAAGTAGTAGCAAGACATTCAAATCTCGTGCGCACATTATACACGCAAACACTAAAATGATTGTTTAAATTATCTTCCTCCGATCATAAAAATAGGGCTGAGTGTCCGGCAATGTCTTCAACTAGTGGAAAAATATCTCACGTCTTGATTGCAGAGTGAATAAAACTATAGAAATGAATAATGCGGAGAAGTGTCATTATCAATTCAACAGGAAAGATCGAGAATGAGATTGGGAGTGAGACGGTCCGAAATAGGGAGCGTCGGAACGTGAGGTAAGACATATACAGTCGCGGCGAGGAGAAAAGGAGATAGTATATATGGAGAGACGTTTTCGGTGGGGGAAGGGCAGAGGGTGTGCTAGAATGGGGAAGTATTGGAGTGGGTTTTGGACAGAAGGGTGGATGGCACGCCGTGCATAAAGGAAAGAGAGATAGGGTTCGTAGGGGAGCTCATGAGGGCGGGAGTAAATGGGGGAGGGAGTGAAGGCTGTGAGTGCGGGTTGAGGAATGGGGGTCGGAGGGGATGGGAAGGGTATTGGTAGGCAGCGGTAATGTAGTGAGTGAGTGGAGTGTGGCGAGGGAGTGGAGGGACGGTAGGGAGAGGTTCCCCTCCAAAGGACGGAGAGGGATATGAGGGGAAAGAGGTAGGGGGAGAGTGATTGGTTTGGAAGGGTCATTGTTGTAGGGCAATTGGGGAAGGACGTGGCGATGGATCCTTTGTGAGTGTTTGTGTGCCTAGGCACGCGCTCCCCTTTTTTCTTTTTCCCTTTCGTATTTTTCCCCATCCCACTCCTTCCCCTTACTTCAAGGGCTAAGGAAAAGCTTCGGAAAACAAACTTGCCGTGAAATTTGATAAATTTGATATGATAGGCAGTCTTCATGTGTTTCGCTATCGGGTGCGAGATGCCGGCACCTGAAGCCGCGCGTGTCCTGATGTTTTCTTTTCTCTGGACCTGAGGATAAAGTAAATAAACAGAAATAAAAAAGATAATCAAACATAGGGAGACCAGTGAAGTACTTCAAGGTTAATAAAGCGCATAAAAGCGGTTCTCTCCCTCCGCATCTCTCAATCCCATTGAAATTCACTAGGTTTTGTATAGGATCAACTGTAAATTGTCGTATTTGTCGCTAGTGCGATAGCCCCTGCGATCATGCTAAAGTAAAGACGTTTTAGAGAAATTTGCGACCAGATATATATCCGTGCGAGTCTACCATACTCATCCCCTTTTTCCAAACTTAAAGTAGGAAGCCCGTTCTTCTCTGAGTATAACGCGATTCCTGCAACTTCATTGAAAATTTAAGCCTGATTTAATTCCATTGATGCTCGGTGTTTCTTTCGAGTTAAGCACGTGCGTATAATTAAAAATTCCCTTTCAGCGGAATCCCAATGGAAAATTCAGCGCATCCCTTTCACCGCGACTTCAAGAGGAGGACTAGAGACTGTGGAGCATGCAAAACGAGTTCGTGCTGCACGAAGCACGGCTAATGCAATGTCTCCAGCCTCCATCCACCCCCTACTCTCCCTCTCCTCATTTTTTATCCGCCGAATGTTTCCACGGGAACCGAACCTACTGCGACTGCGTGCTTCCCTACCCCCCCCCCTTCGCGGAAAGATGGCGCGTCGTTATATTCCGCTTTTGAAAGGGGACGGGGGTATGCGCGGGGTGTGTGGGGAGGAGGCTTTTTGGTAGGCTGGTGTGGGGGGTCGAATCTGCGGAGACTGTCTGGGGGGGAGGAGGGAGGAATGGAGGTAGTCGGGAGGGTGGCGATGGTTAGGTGGGGTTGAAGGGGGAGGGTGTGGTGGCGGGAGAAGAGAGAGCGAGGGTGGCTTGGGGGAATCGATATGGAACCTTGAGCGGGGGCGGGTTTGTTCGGGTTGGGAAAAGGGGTTTTCCCCCCCTCGTCGTTGCCCCCGTCTCTTCTCCCCCTTCACCATCGTTGTGTGTCTCCTCTATCCCCGCCCCCCTTTCCAGCTCTGGTGAGCCACCCTGCAACCCCTATGTTCTTCACGTCGTCTCCAGGAGCATTTGATGGGGAACCTTTTGGAAGCGGAGACCCCATATCGGATGGACAGGGATTTTAGAAGCGGAGTTTATAGGGGAGGAGGGGCTGAAGCTGTTGCGTGTATTTTCTTCTGGGTCATGTGAGGCAACATATATGCATACATGAATTTGGAATAGACCAGGAAAAATGGGATACTTGGACCCTTCCTCATCATTTATCCCGTCGTCACTAACATTCAACGTTTTACAGTAAGTTGTGTGCCCTCAAGAAATATATATAGCCCTATAACATGGCACTTACTCTCTGAGGATCTGAAATACTCTAAAAGGCAACAGAGTTCTTCCGTTCTTGTCAAATGCAGTCATTAAACTGGAACCAAAAATTGAGTCGGATGAAGTAACTGCTAAGGGTAATAAACCGTTTTCTCCATTTTAGGTAATTATGAACAGAAAATTTATTTTTGGGGTATTCAGAAAAAGAAGAATTTGTTATTTTATTTGAATGATCCTAACACTTCGATATGGGTGCAGCTTTTCTAGTTTGGTAAAAAGGATAGATTTCGGTTGAACTTTCACCTATTCTGATAAAAAATTATGATGGTACCTTCTCCAAATATGAATGAATGATGAGATATCTCGTCCTCTAGAAAGGTTCTATTTAAAGCACTCTTTTAAATATTATAAAAATGATTTTATGATATCATTTTTCTATTGTACAGACACACCGCTTCTTCAATGCTGTGCATTTAATCGTGGATTATTATTAATAAATATTATCGGGATATTTATTCAAACCTCTCGCGAGCAGCAAAACTGGCTCTTTCATTACCTTGAAATGTGGGAGTTCCTTCTTCTGTTCAAAGTCTACTTCCTTGGTAGATGGCTATCTGATATCACATGCAACATAATTACCTAAAACTTGAGAGTCATTTACTAACCGCTTTCATGAAATTTCGTAATTACTTCTTACCCTCACTAACTACTTTCCTTATTGCTTGCGTAATCAACGTTATTGAATGACCCTACTCATAAGTCGTGTGAAACATAAAATTTAGAAAGTTGATGCATTCAAACGACATGCTTGTCATTTACTCTTTTTAAAACTTATTCACAACCAAGGTCTAAACTCTGTCACACCGTATAACAAATAAAATTATATTAAAATCTAAACTAGGTTTCCAATTCGATAAAATTTAATGTAACATGCGACAAACTTGGGGATACATGAGGGGAATTTTGTAAAAGAATATATTTTCCTGACGTCAATTCATCTTTAGTTATTGAAAAAGATATTGTTTTTGTATCTTTACAGGTATTCCCATCAATGCTCACGTAACCGTAACCTTTTTATTTTTCCTAACAACAATGGAGGACATGTTGTACATGCATGTAATCTCTAAAATGGTATTTTGGCTGCCCTATCAGTAATGTACGAATGTGCTAAAACATTTTTCATAATTGATTGTGTGAGATATTCCTTGAAAGATAGAGAAATATAAAAAAATATATCCTTTTGGAGTGCTTAAATATTTCGCTAAGTACTTTTATATTCCTAAGAAAAAGTAATTTCTCTGAGTATTTCTTAATATTTCTCTTAGTCTTTCCTTGCCATCTTAACATTCTTTCTTAGAGCCAGGGGTTAGCTTGAGCCGATGTACCTACTATTGAATTTAAGTTTGTAGCCAAAAGCTCTCGTGAAAATATCTCTTGCGAAACAATATCGTTACAATTGATCGATTCATCAGAGAGCACGCGGTAGACTTCTGGAAAATGAGTACCGGTACACCTAATTAGCTCTGATGTAGCGAAGGGGTCGACCTTTTACAAGCTGAGATTGATTTCTTCGTAGTGGGCACGTGCAACTATGCTTACAAAATGACACCTCGGTGCTACTTGGAACTCTTGACGGGGTAATCCCGTCATCTAGTTGTTGTTTATGTCAAGGATAGCGACGAAATATGGTCGGGCTTCATAACAGGCACTATCGGCAAAATGCGCCCATATGAAATATTGGCTAATTTTCCGCCTTCGAGATGCTTCCTCTCCACATTTATACCTCTGAAACAAGCCTTCCTTCCCCTTCCGCTTTGTAGTTCATCTTCCAACTTTAAACTCAAAGTGATTACAGTTGTCCAATAAAATTACCATCTGCATGGATATCAAAAGCATAAAATTTCTCATCGGTACGTATATATTCCCCATAGGCCATGTAATGTATTGCATGAGTCACTACAGAAATTTCCTGATGTGATATCGACATTAATTTCATGGATTTCAGCTCATTGATCAAGGCCAAGTGGACAGTTAAAATACATGAATAAGTACTTTGTGATCATGTTCTTCCAGTTTATTGGACTAAAACAATAGTTTTCACGAAGTCGATATAACGTGTTAACATAATTTGAGTTGGTAAAATATGCGACTTTAGTTACTGGGCTACCGAAAAGCCGCTGGTACACAGCTATGACTCATCTGTTACCACGTTACATCCCTCTCATATGGATATGATATGATTTTCATCAAATATCAGCCATTCGTCACCTTACATGAACATAAATTATTTCGGATATGGATTAGATTAGATATCATGGATTAACATAAATTATTCCGTTATTATTAAAAAAGAGACGTTTCAGGCGTGATATGGTGGAATATCATGATTAATAAAAATTGGCAATTTTCCACAAAATAAAATTTTAATACGACCGGTTTCGAATTAGCTACATCATCTTCTGGTGATATCTCCAGAAGATGATGTAGTTACATCGAAACCGGTCGTATTAAAATTTTATTTTGTGGAAAATTGCCAATTTTTATCAATCCGTTTTTATTGTTTGGTTTGCACTGGATTAAAGATAAATACTCAATAGGAATGTTCAGTTCTTGAACAGTTCTTTAAACTAAACGCATACCTGTATTACAAAAACGTTTTGCAGTTGTAATGAATTATGATGTTCTATAATATTTCTGTTTATTTTTCATATCTGTGATGTTAAATGGAATAAATTCAACTGTTGTTGTTTAAGTTGCAGATGTTCGAATAAGAAATGTGAAATAAGTAGAATTCGCATTCAACTTTGCAACAATGCTCTGAATCTTTCCTGTCTCCTTGGGATTTATCTCAACAATAGCCTGTCCTCCTACATCATTCATAGCACTTTCTTGTTTGGTTTCCTTTCTGTCCATTGTTTCATCCTTTAACGCTCCCATGATTCTAAATATTTCATTTATACTTATCATATTGTTTCAATGGCCATGTTTCCGGGCAAGATATAAGGCCCAGCCAGCCCTAATCCCGAAGTTGCCTGGACTCATACTCTTAGTCTTTATGAAGGATATTTATCCATCATGGTAGCTTTGGATATTTGTTTGAGGTGATTCCCCTTTTTCTACCTCAATATTGTCTCGAACGTAACCCCATTCACCTCAGTAGCGGGAATTTTCGCAGCCTTGGCAGCTGTCTCATTCAGGAACAGACGCTGCATGGGCTACCTTTGGTTCGACCCTTAACCTTCAAACTATATGTTTCACATTAATCCGTAAACAGCTCTTGGCCTTAGTATCGGACTTTTTAACTATGAGATAACAACATAAATGATTTCAAGCACCCTAGCCCTAGAAGGAGCAAAATTCACCTAGGCGAAAATCGAACCCGCGACCTCTGGGTTGGCAGGCAAGGACGTTACCCCTCCGCCACCGGGACTATCTGGCATGGATGTCCATACCATATCGTTCCTCCCTCCCGAGCAGCTCTAGTGTTCATCGGAACCCATAAGCCCTTCCATCACGTCAGGGTTGTAGTCCATGGGGAGGGGACATTTTATTCACGGCTCGAAATGTTCAAAGCCCTCATGGAACATTAGTGTCTCAGGATGAATAAATTCGTTTAACAAGGGGAGGGTGCTAGTACGAAACACACTTTCCCCCCTTAACAGTTTATAGCTTGCATTTGCTTGGTACTTTTCCTTGAGCAAACGTTGTTTGTAGTTGATTTAGTGATCATTATGTGAGGGAAATGATGGTATGTGTTGTGAACACCAATTTCTTTTTGAAGATTTAACTTGTTATATTTAACTTCTCTCAGTGTATGACTTTTAATCTCTTGCAGTTAAAATTTCGGTTAACCATTCAGATTGGTTTTATATTTTTATCCATGTTAATACCAGAGCTTGTTCACTCCTCAGTGCGTACCTAGGAACACGAGTAAAAGTTGGCGGCGATCAAATAATTCATTTTCTTAGCAGATGTAATAGTGATGACGTAGGCGGTTGAAACAAAAATTCAGCCGTGCCGACAGTTTTATTGCACCAGAATGTGGACTGTGAGAAAGTATTAAATGGATGTCACGTACCTGATGTGTATATCTCTTTAACATTTGTAAAACAGCAAGTTCTTTTGTTCTTGGGCCCTTTCTCGTCTTCATTCATTTTGGCCGTGATCTCTTCTCTTTTTCAACTCATTACAATGGCCTTACCCGAGATTGAGAGCGCGCCACTTGAGCACTTGGGAGTATGTCTCCTTTGGTTTCATCCCTGTGATGGTTTAAAGTGTAATGGCTCCAAATGTGCATCCATTAACCCTGTACCTTTTTTCATTGTTCACTACGTCGAGTAGTTGACGAAATGGCTTCCGTGAGCTCACCACTTTCTGAAGTTTAGCATTAATTTTCAAAGTTTGCGTATTCTTCGTTTAGTGAAACTTCGCATTGATGTGTTAGTTGCACTCATATGTATAACTTTTTTTTGATCTTGTGTGTGTTGACGCTTATCCTTAACAAAAAAATACCAATGATCTTAAAGTGGTTTTTAGTTTGGTTCACTCACATCTGTATTGAAAACTGTTCTCGCATTTTCTTTCTTTCCTGCTCTTTCTCACCTTTCCATTTTTGCTGTTTCAATTGAGGCTCGACATTTCCCATTATATATATATATATATATATATATATATACATAATATATATATATATATATATATATATATATATATATATATATATATATATATATATATATATATCTTTATACCATACTGAACTGGCATATTTTGATGTGACACATATTCATTGTTTTGGCAATTTTTATTGATCGCTCCAGGTTTTGTACTCATTTCTTGCTAAGTTTAGCTTAAAAAGACAACCTTTTCGAAAACGTGCGATTTTGTACTATCCACTTTAATTTGAGGTGGTGGACATTGGAATTGGAGGTCATTTTTAAGCTTAAATATCATTATTATGCCGAAGATAACGTTTTTCTATGGGATATTTCGTGTCAAGTGATTTTAGCTCAAATTCTGTTAGAAAGCTATTAATGAATGAGTAAAATAGTATATCGTAGATCTGGTTCTGTCTCTTGTTAATATTCGTCTTCATTATTATTTATTGCTTTGTTGTCGTTTTCTTATATTTTAACTGTAACTTGGATTTTCTCCTGCACTTCAGTTTTTAACAAAGTAAACGGAAGTGAGTTTTGAAAAAAGAATTATATTTATGACAAAGATTGAATGAATGTGCTGCACGTCATTTCTCACTCCTTTCAATCTGCATTCTGCACTGTCAAGAAGGAAACGGCCCTTCATTCACTTCGGCGTGCATCCTCTCTCCGGGCACCCACCATCACCTCCCAAAATGCACAGCCCGCCTTTATTTACGCCTCTCCAATCTCCTCTGGTAAAGGGAGGGAGCACGAGAAGGAGAGAGAGAGAGGCCCTTTTATTTTTCCTCCTTTGCGCCGACAAGTAAAAAAAAGAAGCAACGTGGAGAGCGCAAGCGGCGTGAGGAGGCGTAACGGGAGATTTTTCTTACGCTGCTTGTGTGTGATGCTGGAATGGTGATGTCGAGGGGGCGGACGGGGGTCGGGGTTTTGGGGAGGGGGACGGGACGGGGGGAGGGGGGAAGTAAATGGGGGGTGAGTTGAGGAGCGGTGTGTGCAAAAGGCAAGGAAAGGGGTTTGGTGCGTTTCGCAGACAGCGTGGTGCAGGGGTGTGCGGGGAAGTTCCTTTGGGTGGGTGGCCATAAGGAGACAACACTTCCAATTACAGCCTCATTCCCCCCCTTTCCTACATTTTTTTTATATCCCAGAGATCAAAGTACTTTTCGGCGTCTGCTCGGGTTTCCGCCGAGCCCTCCTCTCGTTCTGCCGTCACTCCCTCCCGATTTCCACACCACTTCTTTGTCGCCGCCTATTCATTTTTTTCCGCGCACACCGGTGTCAGGTTTTCTCACCATTTGATATCTCTTCATCTTCACCCTCCCACCCCTCCTCTTCTACTCTTTCTTTATTTTCCCCTATGTCCCCCACAATACATCTCTATCTCTATCCCTCTCGCTCTCAGCCCCTTTTCCGTTGGTCGCGTTTAAGTTAAGTAGAATCATAACGGAGAACGAAAAAACAATAAAACGGTCCCACTGGATCAGCTTTTACTTGCAAATATATATATATATATATATATATATATATATATATATATATATATATATATATATATATATATATATATATATATATATATATATATACACACATATGTTTATAATATATATCATACATAAATATGTATACATATATACACGCATACATATATATATATATATATATATATATATACATATAATCAGACAGCCATACAAAATAATTGGTATTACAATACTTTTTTAGTTGACTTTATATCTCATTGAAAGAAGGTTGCGTCTCAATTATTTTCCCTCTTGTGCATAGGTTTCGTGATAACAAGGTAGAGAAAATATAGAAACCAGGACAATGGTTTAGTAATATATACTCGGAAATCGAGAAATCCCGGATTTAACTTTGGATACCATACTTTTTTAAGTATAAATTCACATATATATTTGTTCGTCCATGCTTCCTACCTTGTTATGCCTTTTCCTATCCTCAAGATGTGTTTAATGGCTCCAATTGCGTATTTTTTTCGAAAAAATCTTTCAAAAATTTCCCTCGGCTCTCTCCTCTTGCATTGGTCGTTCTCCTTCCATTTGGTCCCCATTCTTCTTCCTAGGAATATCTCTATCAGCAAGAGTCTCGTTTGGGAAACGCGGGCTGCTGAGATTAATAGTTGAGCAGAGAATTAGGGTGCATTTGGTCTGGGATTGGACCAACATTATCTGAAAAATTCTTCCAACATTTTCTTAAAAACACTGATCAATTTATTCCTTTGATTTTCATGCTATGATCCAGAAAATTATATCGTATGTGTATGTCGACTATTTAAGGCTGTAATCCTCAAAATCGTTTCATCCACGTTGGTTTTACAGTGGATCTTGGTAAGTATAATTATTCTTCTGGAAAATCGATGGAATTTAGAAATCAGACATAAGTGTCAACTCTTGAGGTGGAAGAGGTACTGGGTAAAAATGAACCCTCCCTCTCTTTCCCCGCACTGCAAGCCTTGTGACACGCTCGCTCCTTTGATATCTACGCCCGGATACACGAGCACCCTCACAGATAGCGGCCGCTCGCGTGCGTGGTCACGTGCTTCTCCTCGTGTGCGGGAGTGAAACCGTCTCCTTACCTCTTCGCTCTCTCCTCTCTGGTGGCATTTTTTTTCTTTCCGAAGCTTCCTACTATGGATTGAGCGTATCTCATATGGCTTTATCCCGTCGATCGGCCGTCACTCATTCCCTCGTCAATATCATCACTGGCACATCCTCTTCTCTGAATTAGTTTATATTTATCGTGAAAGAACAGTTTTGAATTTTGCAGGAGGAATACTCCAGGCCAGTCACGCCATTCGTAGTGTCAGGCGTGATATGGCAAATTAATTTAGATACATTATGCATGTCCTATCATGAATAATATCTACCGAAAAAAATTCCTTGTGCATTTCTTTAAATATGATCCAACGATACTGCATTTAAAATTATTACAAAAAAAGTCAGTTTAATGGAAATTGAAAGAGTTTATACGTTGTTTTTTATTAATATACTTCTCGTACGTTTTCTGTCGAGTGAAACATAATGTGTAGCTATTAGATTGTAATGATTTAATTTGGCTGGTTAGTATTTCTTAGTTTTTACTTACTATGTCGTTTTGAATTGCTACTCAATTCTCATCGTAGTCCTAGTGGTCTTAGTTGATATGCTATATTTGATCCACCATAGTATTATTATTACATACTAGAGATATAATCATTTTTGGTGTAAATATTTTCAGAATTAATAGTGTTATTACATTCAACCTCCAACGCAAATTTTGTTTCTCAAAGTTATTTACAGTTACGAATGGTGGGCGTGGATAGTTCTTTTGTGAGTCTTAGGAACAAAATTTACCAGTTTTTGCTAAGCTTTATCAGAATCGTGGATCTTCTTATTTCCCTCTGATTCTTGTTCAACATCCCTCGCAAGCCTTTGCAGACCCATATTCTCATGTGGCTCTGACTGGTACGTCATTTCGCCCTATTCCTTTATCCCTTGCGTACTTGATACTTATGTGGCTGTGTTGATGTTTTATTTTCCTACCGAATTTCCTTGAGTGCTACCTGTCAGTCACTCTGCTCTATTTCTTCTTCCTCACGTATTTTCTCTTGACGGTTCCCGCCAGCAAATGAGCTCCTTCAATGCTCCTTGTTAGCGTCTTTCGGATCCAATGGTAGGGAGAATAAGCCGAATGGAGGTAGTATGAGGCAAGGGGTGTCTTCGGGGATCGATAAATAAGCGTCATTGTCAATATCTCCCCAATCAAATAATCCCTTGATTAGTGCGTGCACCCCAGATTGGCCCACTCCATCCTTCAACTTTCTTTGCCTCACGTGTGCCTCGCATTTCACTTTTCAGGCTCTTGGACAAAGAGGTGTAGACTACTTGGAGCCCTTGAAAGTGATGCGCCTTCTTTTTCGTTTTCTGATGGAGATATTTTTAATGAACTAAGAAATACATTTTATAAATCAACGCTGTCATCGATTTCCATTTGTGTTGGTACTATTTACTAATTGGCCACTACTATTAAACTAGTATTTGCCGAGAATCGTTTGGGAATCCGGTTGTTTACGAACTCCGGTTTGACCACTGAAATCCTAATTAAAAAAAATAAATCAGGGAGTATTTATTATGATATGTGGACGAGTGTGCGGGGGAATAGCTGTATAGTTTTGCCTAAAAAGGACTTTAAAGTTCCTTCTTAATAAATATTATATATTAATGCAAAGGGTTGATTATGTTCGTTGTTAGTCATGGAGATATTTCTATGAATTTAACCTGCTATACGGAATACATCTCTTCAAATTTATGTATCTCAGTTTATATACGAGTATGTTTGTGTGTCTCTCATAATTTATGTCTCTCTTGAGCTCACAAATGGAGAGATAGCGAGCTTATTATTAAAAATATACATTTTTACCCTTTCGGTTTATTCCATTAGATGGGAATATTTAACTTAGCCACGTGGAAGTTTATATGGAAAGTATTCCATGTCTCTGGTTAACAAGACAATTTGATTCTGGGCAAAAAAACATTATTACCCCATTTAAATGCGCTCTGCTTGCATAATCTGGCGAGAACCTCTGCGATGCTTAGTTATAGATCTACATATACGATGAGACCTGCTGTGCTTACCTGGTATGTACCAGGCTATCGTTTCCGTATAAAGTCCCTAAGGACTGCAGAATGGGGAGAGTATAATATGCGCGTATCTCGCAAGGTTCATTTCTCCTCTTCCACTTCGGAGCAGGTGATTTCGTATTTCATCCCCCATGAACTTCCCTCTGTTAAACTTTTCTTTTTGTCTCCCTCTCGCCCTCTTTTTTTTACGTCGTATGTGGAGGTGCAGAGTTCCTTCAAGGGACTTGTTGAGCATCCCCCTTTGCTTCCTCTTCTCTCTTGACCCCACACCCCTCTGCTATCCTCCCTGCTCGTCATTTCATTATAATATAAATACACCTCTGCAAAAGGGGAAAAAGGCGAAGCTGCCTACCCATTTTATTTCCGCCTCACCCTCCCTCCCTCCACCCCCGTTTTTCCTGAAAAATATTTTATGACAGGAAAACCTCTCTCTCAATCCATCTTTCCTCAGCCTTTTGCTCCTACCGTCGTGTGTAGCATCATCATATTATATTTTCCTTTGGGGAAATGCCTTGTAAAGTAAAAACAATGTAAATGTATACATATGTATCGAGGTTTAAAGCGTTTTCTTATATGTACTTAATTCTTTTCCCTGTATTGAAGTACATTGCGAGCGTACGCAAATTATTTACGTGTGTATACCATGAGTGATGAAAAGACGTCCGTTTTCTCTCTCTGTACCTTTTTATTCATTCGCATTATTTTATTTTTTCTTCTCTCTCTTATCCTTTCCTTTCGAGGGCGCATTACTCACTTGGCGGGAGTCCTTCCCAGCATGAGGGTGAGGGCAGTGGGGTTGGGGTGGAAAATGCGAGATGAACGTCAGAGTGGGCCAAGAGGAAGAGTTTGAAGGTGAGAGAAGATTGGTAAAGGGAGGGTTACTGTGCGGAGTTGAGGGGATTGAGAGCGAGAACTGCTGGAAGTATTCCCACGGACACGAAATTTTATGGGTTTCTCGTTGCTACCATGTCCTCTTTTTGTACCCAGAGGTTAAATTCCTATCTTTGAGGTAATAGAGGATATGAACTGTGAATATCACCAAAACTTCGCGTGATGACCCATAAAATATTGGATGAAAAATATTACAAAAGCAAGTACTCCTTTATAATTTTCCATTAATTTTTTATTGCGGTAACACCAGTTTCTGCAGTTGTCTGCAATCATCTGTCCTGTCTGCAAAAAGGTAAAAAATATGAAAAATTACTGAGAAGTATTTGTTTCTTTGAAAATGGAACGATTCCACAAAATTAAGTTTGATTCCCTGTATTACATATTGGAATAAAAATGTGAGTTGTTACAAGACCAGCGTCATATTTTTGATTAATCTCTTAAGCAGGAGACATGTTCAGTTATTCAATATGTTTGTATGCATTTATCGTATAATATTCTGTTCTCCACCATTGACAAGGTTACGTAACATAATAATCACTCAAGGTTTCGTAATTTTTCTAATAATCAATTGTCCGTATTTAACTTTCAATGGAAGATATGCGGCTATTTTAAATAAATTTGTGGATTTGTTTCTAAACTGAAGCGTACCTACTCATCCTGAGGAGTAATGAGCCGTCCTCTTGTTGCATAATGAGGAATTCAATTCCGATTATACTCATAGGAGTGTTGAAACTCCCTTGTGGTAACATCAGTAGTGTAAGGATATTATTATCTCATTTCGTCGAAATGTCTCATTAGAGACCTTCCGTTATCCGTTCAAAACATCACTAATTTCTCAACTTTGCTCTTTTATTAACCTTTAACATTGATTGGAGATATAGTTAGAACCGAGACTTACCAGTAACTCGGGATACATAGCAATTCAAAGAAAAACCTGCTAATGTCATAATCTGCATTTTAATTACAAATTCTACTGATAAATAAAGGACGCAGTTTGAAAAAAGCAGTGAAATAGTTTTGAATGTGTACATTTATTTCCTCAAATGGTTTGATGCACAATTCATTGAATTGGTAGGCACATTTGTATTGCCGATGCCTTACCAAATTTTCAATAATTTATTTTAAATAAGAAAGTCGTAACAGTAGCTACGTGAAAATAATTGAAAGAACTATTTTTTGGTGCTTTTAGTAAAAAGGGACCATACATCCGACAGCGCTGTTTTCAAGGTTCGAACTGTTGGAATTATGGTTGCTTTCATGTCTATGCAGGCATGGAAATTTACCGCATTGATTTTGTTTTAACTCTATGAAATTTTATTATATAACAGCAACATTATTTTAGGATTTTAAATTAAACTTATAATATGTCAGGCTATTTATGACGAGTCATTTGACCGAAATCACTATTCTTTAAGGAGATAAATGAGGAACTAAAGCTCATGAGTGATATCGCTCTTTTCTCTTATGAAATGGTGACCAGTTGAATTTATTGTCTCAGTTTTTCGCAAAATAATTTCTAATTGATGCGTTATATATATCAACATGAATAATGGCTTCTTTGGGTCAAAGAAGCGCAATTTTCCTCTCGTAAGAATCTGATTAGAAATTGAACTAAATTGAAATTATTTTATGATTGACACGGGGATATTCTATTTGCATGCAATTAACCTTTTTCATTATTTAGAAAATCTTATTTTTTATACACAGAGAGACATCTCATTTTATATAATATGATAAAAAGTTTTTTTATGCTTATTTATTAATATTTTAAAGGTTAATCTTTCCTTTTTCCTGAAACATTCCTTCATTTTAAGTTCTCATTTTTAATTACCAACCAGGCATCATCGTCACCAAAAAATGATACATTGAAACCTGATCGGTAATGAATTTTTATCTAGCTGAGAGGTGGTATTATTTAGTCATTGTGTTCCAATTTTACGCCTGAAACTATGACACTTATTAAAATTTCAATTTTAACGTGGCGTTAAAACTACATATTTCAATATTGAATTAAACTTTTATACGTTTAACTACATTAAGTTATTCTACAGTATACTCACGGAATTTATGATCAAAGTACTTGTTGAAATAGCTTTAGGTACTTTCATTGAAACAAGAAAACGACATAAAGCCTGAATTGCTTCTTGGATCCCCACAAAAAAACTTGATTGGGCGAATATTTTGGAGGGTGAAATTCTTTGATATGTTTAGTGAATGGATATAGTCCATCCCTTTAGAAATCATATTTTCCTCCCCAGTTGCTGACCTTGGGAGCCCATGAATTCTCTAAATCCGTCTACTGTGGTATAAAGCATAAAGAACGAGAGAGATATAAATCATCACGATGCAAAATGTAAGGTTTTCAAAACAAGTAGCAAATGATTTCGATAATGGCTGTCGCAGTACCTTCGGCATTAAAAAAATCCAATTTGCATTTCCCTCTAGCCCCAGTAAATATACTGTCAAATCCCAACATTTTCAATTTTATTTTATATATATTTTTTACGGTTCCTCAGCCATGCATTCATACAAAGTCGGATGCACCTGAATTTTTACATTTTCACGCAAACTTAATGTCCCTCTCTCAGAAAAATTGTTCCCTGGTTTCCTGAGTGACTCTCGAGTGTTACATTAAAAAACCTGTGCGGTGACATTTGAAAAGAATTAAAGAGGGGCGTCATTTATTTGTTAGGGCTCTGAAGTTATGAAAACCCGTTTCTGGGAAGCGGGATCGCAGCCGGAATATGTTCGTGGGGAGGTTGGGAAAGAGGGTGCAGCAGAGGGTGAGTTTTTGGAATAATTAGGAGACGGTGCGGGTGTGGTCGTGTCGGTACATGAGGTTGATGGGAAGGTGAAAGGGTGGAGGGAGGTGTAGGTAGGAAAAAATTATTTCTGCGAAAGATGTGCGCGTTGGTATGTGGTGGAGATGTGATATGCGTCCTCCGCCCAACAGAGGGCATCTAGTGGGAACTGATCTTTATACGCTACTATTTCCCGAAATATTAAAAAAAAAGCTGGAATAAAAATGGAAATGTAGATGGTCAAAATGGTGGCACGTTCAAAGTTCTTGTTTTTGTTAAAATCGTCATTTATTATTATTTGTGCATATTTAGATTATTTTGAAAAGCCCAGGGATGCATGAAAACAGATTTTATTTATGTTGAGGTTATGAATCGAATTCCAAGTTGTTCTGCTGTTTTGTTACTATTTACATTAAGACAATGCGGAATCCAATAGGGAATCAAACTTTCACTGAAGATCATATCCCTCCATGTTCCCATGTAGGTGCAAGAAAAAACCTTTTCTTTCCCGAATTTTTGGCAAAAAATATTTGCAAGGAGAATATTTACCCATCCCGTAAAGTTGTGTATCTTGAAAGGAAAAAAGATTTAATCGGATACCTTCGTCGAGGATGACAGATTTTCTGCCTCTCCGGTATATGTTGCGTTAGTTTAGCCACTCTTATTTTTCGTGAGTGAGTGTGTGCAGAAATTTATGTGTGTGTATATTTCTATTATATGCACACACACAAAAACATAAAAACACATACACACACAAACACACACAAACATATATATATATATATATGTGTGTGTGTGTATATATATATATATATATATATATACACACACGCAGGGAAATATCTTTTTCGGGCATTTGTAAGAGAGAACAACCAGCTCAAATTTACCACCCCGGCGGATAATGAAGAAAAAACTCATAAAAATATTTGCTTTCAATTTCTATAGATTTTACGAAAAAAACTTCATTATTTTATATTTACCAAGTGTGATAATTTGCATGCAAAAGAATTAATGAGAAAAAATGCTTAGTAACAGAGGTTTAGTACCTGAAATTTGAATTGTTATTTCTAATTACTGGCCTGTTTTTTAATGTTCCAAGGTAGTCTCATTATATTTTTTCGTTAAAAAGGTTCATGGCTCTTACTTTAAGCAAATAATTTTCTAAAAGAAATGTTTTGCTTCAGAGAAAACTATGGCCTCTTCATAAATTTACATATATCATACACTGGGTGATGCAGAATGGATTCCCTAGTTTCAAAAATCACTGAAGAGCGCGCAGGTAAATTAGCGAAATGAGACTTGTGGCGTTAGCTAGGAGAAACGACGTATTTTTTTAGTATTTACGAGGCTTTGTCGTGGAAACGTTCTTTAAGAACAATGATATCATGGTGGCGACACAGAGGTCGCTGTGTTCCAGCGATGAAGGGTATTTTCACCTCTCCGGCTCCGTAAATAAGCAAAATTTTCTTCACTGAGTGACTGACCACCCTCGCGAACTTCACTCAAGAACTCTTCATAGCCATAAAGTGACAGTTTGGTGCACTGTGCCCTCCATAGACATTATTGGGCCCTGCCTTTTTGAATTTCGAGGTCCAGCTGTTACTGTGAACTCTTGCTTGCTATTGTGAGACCCTGGAGAACTTTTTACTCCTCAAAAAGGCAAAATATGGTCTGGAATGTGACACAGAAGCCTTTTGGTTTCAACAGGATGGTGCCACGGCTAATACCGCCCGTCGTCCACGCAAAATTCTGCAAGAACAATTTCCCGACCGCCTGAGATCTCCTTACGAGGGGATGCTCCATGAGGGAGCTGAGGTCGTCACCTTGATGAAATATTTTCAAAACGTAATGAAAAAAATGAAATTGGATTTAATTTTCTGAAATAATTAAAAAAAATTAACTTGGTGTTTTTTTACATTTCACCCGTCAAATCAGGTCGTGAATTCTGCGCTCCACCCTGTGTATCGATTGAAAGATTTCTCCTTGTTCATAACATACTCGTTCAAACGGTCATAGGCCCAATATATCCAGTAATAGGCAGTTATTATTTTTAGTTTTTTATGTTTATAGTTTTGGAAGTTAAATGAGGATTTAACTTAATGTTGTTTAATTTTAGCCCCTGCCTGAATTAATATTGAGGAAATGTTTTTATTATGTATCCGAAATTATGTTCTGATTGACGTCGTAATCAGCATAAATTATGATTCTTATTTTCTTCCGTTAGATTTTAATGTTTGACTAAAATTCAATGGTGGTACCATGTAATGAAAACGTATAATATATTTCTACGATATTCATATGAAAAAAAGTTTCTAAGAAGCTCGTGTTGGAATACAATTTCATCTATAAATGGGAATAGGTACGCATTAATTAGAAAAGCGCTTAGGACTAGGGTATTTTTAACCCAACCAAACAGTTATTCAACATGCCTCTGGTGTTGACTTTTGATTCATTTTCTTTTAGTATCTTTTCAGTAACCTTTACCCCTCCTAACTTCAGTTTTTACCCACAAGATATCCACAAAACTTGTTTTTAACACACTTGCATTCCCTCCAAATTTTGTTGAAAGAGGATTCACGTTGAAGCACGTGACATCAATGCACTTCTCGTACGCGAACTTTTCTGAGCGAAGCATCCTATAGGTTCCATTTTGATTCTGATCGTATAGTCACGTTGTTAGTAGTTAAGTCCACAGTCCTTCACTTCAGAAGAGCTCATCGGTATCCGCGCGGAAAAATATTTTCAGTGGCGAAATGCTTGAGAATGTATCAAAATAAGGACCGAAAACTCCATCCAACGAGTTTTCACCGAATGAGCCTTTGGACTATTGACCCAGTTTTTCCTTAGAACGATAATCGCTCACGAAAAAGTCATGTATTCCAGAATTTATGCATCATGTATGCATGCATAAATTCTGGAATACATTTCTTGAATGCATGAATAAATTCTGGAACACATATGCAATGCATATGTGTACCTTACTGTATATTATTCCTTCTAAAATACATGTCGTCTTTTCCTTTCAACATCCTAGTTTTTTTTATCTTATAAAACATTTTAACTTGATTGAACATTATTGGTAAAAGAATATTCTTGCTTATGTGTATCCATTAAATAAAAGTACCGCTGAGAATGAGGAACAGCAATGAAGCTAATGAAGGATAAAATTACCTGTAAGAACCACTGGGGAAATTTTTTCGAAAGTTTCTGGTTTCTTTAAGCCTCTGCGCGAAGCCGCCGAAAAATATGTGATTTCATTCGCAAGTTTCCTGGGTTCAAGTCCAGATTGGATGAATTTATTGAATGGAATGTATTTGGGAAAACAAAAATTTTTGGTGAGGAACGGTTTTCTTTTAACCATGATTAAAATACAACCATGGTCCTTTTGGCGCCATGGAAAGACATTATCCAGATTTCTGCAGTGAAATAGTTGCCTAAACACCTCTTTTTTTGATGTGATGACTTATCAAACTTTATGGCATAGTATAATATTTAATTATAATTCTTTGAGAACCTATTTTAAATTCGATTTTATTTTTCTTTACAGGTGAGTCCCTTGGCGTTCATTTTGTTGTGAATTATATCAGCATAATCAAGCAAAATCTTGGTGGAGATTATTTAATTCTCTTATAGTAAGTAATGCAATATAATATTCAACATTTTATGGAGTGAACGAAAAACCGTGTAAACTTAAATAGCTGTGTTAAACTTCTGCTAGTTATGGATTTAACTAATAATACTGTCGTTTATTCTAGTTTAATTACCTGATTTTTAATCGTCAAAATTTCTGCAATGATGTTTAAATATTCAATTGACGTAGTGTGATTTACTTTGGATACTCTATATAATTGCTAACTTATTTTAGTAATGTCGACTCCTACTCCTTTCGTAACGGGGTGTTATGAATGAGACAGCGTCAAATACCTTTGTACGCGGAACCATGAAAATTGTATACATTTATATATATTCATATAATTTTTATACAAACAGACGCTGGTTAAGAAAATTCAATTAAACCTTCTCAGAAAACACGATTGGCCTTGGAATCTACCTGAAATGAAACTTTGAAATGAAGAATATTGCTTACTGAAATTGATAGCATTTTTCAAAGTTAATTTGAACAATTGAGTCTATATAGGTCATTGGAGAGAAACCCGGCGAATTTTTAATTTCTGTACTTTCGGAAGGAATCAGAGGGGCAACGTTTAATTTCCATCTCAAAATGGCAGTCTTTCATTTAGTTGTGTGCTCTTGATCGGGCTACTTAATTATTTACGAAATGTTTCATAGTAAGGGACAGGTTGAATTCCTTGTAAAAGTCTTATCACCTCTGTGCTACAATCCATAGTCAAACTTATTGTTTCTACAATTTAACCTTTTGTAAATAGTTTTCTACACAGAAAAGACGTCAAGTATGTATTTACGAAGTTGAGACGATAATTTAAAGTCGTGTTTTGAATTTATGTCCTCTAGTAATATTTCTACGATCTACTTCTAGTAATACTACTAAATGGGGAGCTTAAAGTTTCAAAAAACTGAATTAGTAATAATATTTCCACATTATTATTTTTCCCAATACACCTCATTGCTTGCTTAGCTTCATAGATAATATTTCAGTAGGTGTTATTTACAAATGCTTATTCAACATTTACTTTTGTTCTTGTTTTTGAATACAAAAGGATGAACAGTGGCAGCATCGCGTATTCCATGGGAAAGTCTAATGCGAGTATAGGTACGCCTCCCTCTAGTTTATAGTGGAATGAATCATATCAGCGTGCAGGTGCGTTTTACCGTGGCGGTCCGAGCTCTCATTTGCTCTCATTCTTGGACTTGGTCTGCTCATTCGCCTTCTCACTGCTCCTTCCTCCTCTCCTTTCCCCAGTACTCACATCTCCAGGGCATCCTATTCCGTCCATCGTGCCCTGCTCCTATCCCAACCACCCTCTCCTACCACCCTCTCCTACCACCCTCCCACCCTCCAGGTTCCAGACCGCAGCTCGGCGAGCCTTGGCCGTCCGGTGTCGCGCCTGTCTTGGCCGCGATAGTCACGGTGCCTGGCTACCGCCGCCGAGTTGCCCGCCTCCAATTAGAAATACATGCGACCTGCAGAGGAGAGACTTGACCGCTTCCTCTGTTGCCAATTCCCCATCCGAAACTTCTAGGATTCACCGGTCGGGATCGGTCAGCCGACTTGCATTGTCATGGGCCTGTGTTTGCGTGTGTGTTCGTGTGAGTGTAGGTACATGACCGTCATTCCAATCTGTAGTTGAGGTTGAATGACTGGAGAACGGGAATCGGTGGCACATGCCGTGTATCAAGGGCATTTTCCCTTGTGTGGAAGTTGGTTAGGAGAGCTCCCGACGTCGCTTTGCGATTTCCAATCCAACCGAGGTCATTGAACGCATGATGCCCGAGTGGCATCTTAAGCAGTGGGATTAGGTATCAAGATTAATTCATGCTTTACTAGGGGGATATTGTCATCGCTTGATTAGGCGATTGGTTTCGGTAATTTAATAAAATTTCATTTTAATGTGTCGTAAAAAAATAATGTTAAAAAAATATTCTTCCGCAAAGTAAATTTTTATCTCTCTTTATACAGCTCAAAATAATAGCAATCTCATTATTAGGTAGTACACCTTTTAGGGTACATTTAGGGTGGAATGGAAGACTGGACAACGATGAATTTATTTGTCTTTTCTAACAAAGCACAACCTAACACCCGGATATTGCAACAGACCCTTCTGAAATTGGAATAGTTATTTGAAATAAAAATTGACGAGCAGAGAGTGAAGTACTTTATAGCATGGCATGTCGGTTTGGCGTGGCAATTTTCTTTAAAGTCGTTCAAAATTATCGAACAGACCTGATACAACGAGAAACGAAAGAAAAACGTCAAGACACCATTACAAATGTTGTATATGTATTAAAATCAACTTCTTGAAACTCATTTGTCTTCCTGCCTACCTCTTTGCGTTGAAATGAATACAAGTAGAAGAGAGTTTTCTCATAGTACACAAAATGTGTTAGGTAAAATCATTTACAGTTTTAAATTCATTGAAAGAAACATTTTATTTGCTCAAAATTATTTTCTTGAACAGAAAATTATCTTATTAAAATGGCTTTATTTCCGTCTTGATTCAACCCGGAACTTTGTGAGATATTTCATTCATTCTTACTTAGTGTCACATTTATTTTTGTTTCTGTCTAATAGGGTGAGTCTAACTGGCTTTAAATTCATGTGGCCATGGCCATGGGTAATAATGTAATATTACATGTCAAGCTGCACATAGCAGTTTACGACTCCTGCGTATAGAAAGTTACTAAAAGTAACATTTCTATAGAACTACCCGTATTACATTTTCAAATTATCTCACATTAAGTTGATCATTGAATTGCTACCATTTAAGAATGGTCCAACCGATAGTTCATTGCCAAATAAAATTAAAACCAGGTTAAACTACAGGACCTTACAATTTTTAGCTAACACGTTATTATTGGTGTTTATTATTACATTCCAAAGGTTATAGTCTTTTATTTTACTTATAAATAATTATCACACAAAGTATAGCTAAAATATAGCTTTGTATAACAATGCCTGATATAGCCTTTAACTTGTTTCTTATGCCTTGTTTGATCCTTAGACTTATTTATTTCTATGGCTTTAAATTTCTCGAATGATATTCTTGATTTTGTGCCCTGCCTAAGTCTTTAGAATGGTTAACCCAATGTCGTTTTTTAAGAGAATGCCCTTTTTACGACGGCAGCACAGCAGCTCCCTCTTTCTCTTAAATCCTTGCATTCTCATTTTCCGGACGTTTATAACCTACGTTCCCCACCCTCGGCATTACTCCCTTCTCCTCCTATTTTACCTCCGCCTCTCCCTTTTCTTGCCATTCCCTATCCTCCTTATTATGTGTGTGCCCCACAGTTTACTGCGTTCCTTGCCCAGCCACGATTCTCCAAAAAGCTTTCGTATTTCTTTCTCTAGTAAATCACTCCTCTTCCTCGGTTTTTAACTCAGGCCACAAAATCCATGGGCTAAGTTTTGGGGAATATACTGGATGTAGATTTCCTGTCAGTTACAGCTAACGTGATAATCTTCGTTTTGTTTATGAACTCGGCAGAAAATCGTCATTTATCTCATTTTTGATATCCCGCCTGAACCACTCGTGAAAGAGTTTACCACTCAACAAATATTTTGTGTTATTACACGCAAGGCCTAAATATTCTGCACTTTAATGTCATTTGATTTCGAAATATTTTATTTTTTCCAGCAGTCGTAATTCTAATTATAATTTGATTATTGTTCACCTCCGGAGATGTTTGTTTTGCTCAGTTATAAGGTTGTTTTATCTGTGAAAAGTTACTTTTGCACTGTGATAGTATTTTATGTTTGTGCCAGCTTATAAGTCTGTGCCGATTGGCGTGAAAAATACGACTATTTCGTCAGCGACAGCTGTCAGGCATATGGCTATCGTAGTGGGGTATTACTTTCTTAAAAATGACATGTCCTGATAACCCATCTAGCTACAATAAATTTTTTTAAAATTCATTCTCTTTTCTAGTCAGTTTATTTTCGCGGAAGGAAAATATAATAGAGAAAAATGTTGAAAATTGTTGCATAATTGTAGCTGAGAATGAGCTCAAACCCTTATTTTTCTGTAATTTTAACTTTGTATACCTTATTATTATCTGGTATTTCCATTCGCGTTTTTTTCCCGTAAGTATATATTTTCAATCTGAAGGGCCAGTATTAAAATGTCAATTATTTTGAGTGTCAATTAAACCAGATGTTATTATTATATTATTAGTTCATTAGTTTTTAGTTAGACTTTCTACCGTAATTATATTTCACCGTATATCGCACCGTTAGATGTTGATCAGGAGAACATTTTGTACTTTAAAAACTCGCTTTAAAGTACAAAAGAATTTAGCACTCTAGTTTGTGGTAAATTTGTCTGGCTGTCTGTGTAAAAAACTGTCATTGCGAAGACGCGGAGAGTAGTCGATGATGGGTTGAGTGGAATAAGGGGTGCCACGCGCTCCGAAGACAGGAGCTCATTCATTCACCGGGTTTTTTCGTCACTGTGCAAGGTCGATCTCTTTGAAAGGGCAGAAGAACACGGGAGAAGAATTTTATCCTTTTCGAGGACGTGAAGGAGAAAGAGGGCAATTGGTGGACAAATGGATCGCGGGACAACAGAGAATCGACATAATGGAGCTAACTTGCATTTTATTTTATTCCTAACATAGAATATCGCCAAAGGTTTCGAATTTTAGATGCTTTACTATTTAGGAGGTTTCCGGTTTCGTTAATAAATCCACTTGAATCTTATTCATTCCTTCCGTAAAATATATATCTTTTAACATTTTTCCAATTTTGCAGTGAATTGAGAAATTCGGAATATCCTTCAATTGTGCGAAATTTTTATTTCATAGTTATTGGAATGTCATTTGATAGATTTTTCCTTTACGCCTTTTCTACTTAATTTGATACTCATAGTGTTACCCATTAATATACAGCGCGACATGTGTCAACTGTCATTAAATTGATTAAAAACTCAAGTATAGTTTTAGTATGTATTTTTTCACGTCAGGATTTAATCAAACATTCCGAATATTGTTGTATTACCACGGAATAGTTGTGCGGATTTAGAGCACGAAGGTTTATGAACTTGATGCGAGATAATTTTTATTTAATTATTAGCTCGGATTTCCATGCCCACTGAAACCGCTGTGAACCCACAAATTTCTGGTTGTTTGTAAGATCCCCTCGGTAGCAATTTATTCCGTGTCAGGCGAGGTTATTGTTTTCTTTGCTCTTAGCCGTCAAAGAGGAAACTGGATTCGGATATGAGCGGCAAAGAAGGCATGCGGGGAAAGCGGAAGATACGAGATCCGCTATGGGAATAGAATACCGACGCGACGGCAGCGACGACGCAACACGTGTTGCATCACAAATTGCTCCGCCACAGTCACGTCCTGTGAATCTGTTTCATCCGCTTATCTTAAGAATAAGATCAAGAGCTTCGACGTCGTCGCAGTGTTTTTAAGACAAATTTTCAGAAATTTCTTTTAATTCAATTATTTGACATCGAATCAGGAATTACATTCCATAACCATTTTTGCATCTTAATTTCAGATTTTCCTGTATATGCCTCTTGTCATAAAAATGTAATTTGGTTAAAATCGTTACCTTGCGAATAAGTTATTAGAAATAGGTCTTATAAAATTAAAATTCAGACGGCGTTTGTCACTTAATATTTGTCCACGTTAGCAGTACTAATTAATTAGTTTAGAATATTATTGTTTTTAATTTACCAGAAATGGCCTGTTGTAAACAATTTATTATTTGATGAATAAAACGGTTTCTGGCGTAACTTGGTGGAAAAACTTCATATTGACGTTTTTTAAAATAAAACCACTTTGCTTTTCCACATAAAGTTTCATTTTAAAAAACGTCAATTTATTACTTATTTGGAAAGCTTAATCGATGGAAATGACCGTGATGAAAATTATGACCTATCAGAAGCACCTCTTTAGGTTCCTACTGAGCGCATGGAGGCTTGATTCGTAGGCTTTCATTGCGATTTGGTAACTCTAAGGTGTATTTCGAATTATCCTGTAGAGTATTTTGCGTTCCACGTGTTGATTAATAGCATTAAAGTTATAATTAGGTCCATGTTAACATAAGAAAAGGAAAATGTGAAGTTTGGGAAGTCACAATTTTGTGGTAAAATTATTGTTATTTTGTGCATTCAATAAAATTTCGTCAATGGAACACGCTGAATATGTTGCAATATGTGCAAGAAAAAAATACGTAGACAAAAACACAGCGGTCAATTGAAAAGTGGTTTGTGAGATGAGGCCAAGGTTTCCACTGAAACGCCTCGGTTTTCCAGAAAGGTGTAGTACCCAGTTAATATACAACCTTTTTTTTCCGCATGTTCCATTTTTTACCAGGATATATTTTCTATCAGACCGGAAGCTCTTCTGGAGGATTGTGGTTTTTTTCTATTAATTCTCTGCATAAAAAGAACACTTCCTTTCTCGTGGAATCTTTGCAATTGGATCTTGGAATCGAGAAAATCATCCAAGCGGTCGCATACACAAAAAAGAAGTAAGATAGCGGCGGCATTCCTCTTCGCTGCCACGAAAGCATTGTTCTAAGCTCAAGAGCCAAGAGATTCTATTATAAGGAACCTCTTCATGTTTTGAGGCCGAAAAGGAACTGCGTTTTTAATGACGACCGTGTTAGGTTCCGCCTCGTTCCTTTGGTACATGTACGCCGCTCAGAAAACGCGAGAGGCTTAAAGGTGGGGAATGAAGCCGTGTGGAATCTGGTAATGGACGTTATGCATGGGGTTGAAGTGATGCGGAGAACCACAAGGTAGACAAAAAAGAGTAATAGAGCGAGTGCGAAAAATGGGAAGAGCAAATATCTCGATGAAACGTGGAGCATTTTAAACTCTAACTCTAATCGTCTCTGTACAGGCTTCGTCAATTGTTAGTATTTGACAAAAAATGTTCAGTATTATATATATATATACATATATATAGTATATATAAATTTACTGTTGAAATGTTTTCATTTCATATTTTTAATGTATTGTGGCATGATACTTGATAGAGGGTTTGATCTATTTTATATCAAGTCATTGAACATTGTATATAATTATAAAACCGAACTTCGGAATTCGATAGCTTCATAGTTATTGAGCAGCTATCGTAATGGGTCGTGCGATCAATGTGTTCCCTTCTATATGATATAATTTGGAGTATGTCTGACTCTTAAAAGTATAATAACGATTTTCCCCTAAATTAATCATTAATTATGGCATACAGATGGTGAAAGTATGTTAGTTCAATAAATACCCTGCGTGATCTCGCCACTTCAGAGTTGATCACTACGTTTGTCATTTCCTTAAACTGCAATTTTATAGAGATTTCGTTGAACATGTGGCCATAATTAATTCTGGAATAGTGTTGGTTTTGGCATTTTTATGGAAATTCAGAGAGAAATGAACTTGTACCAAGGTGAATTGTGGCAGCGGAGGCATTACCACGGGTGGCCCCAAAGACTAGGAGAAGAAGTGAAGTGGTTGGAGAAGTAGGGTGAAGGGTCACTTCACGCCACACGCAGGTGCATAGGGCAGGCCGGAAGGCACTTATCAGATGATGGGGGCCATTGCTGGCAACCTATGTGTGTGTGGGTGCACAAAAAATGGAAGTCCTCGAGGCTTGTGAGCTGTTGGCGGGTGGTAAATGTAAAACTAATGGCGCTGGCGTTTAAAATAATCGAAAGGCAGTGCATAAGAAAACTGTAGTTTTTGAACTTTTTCTCTCTCTATGATTAATTCTAAGAGGAAAGAGATGAAGAGTTGCTATAGTAGTTGATAAAAATGGAAATGTTTCAACGTTTAACTCGTTCGCTATAAGTAGAATTTTCTTTATGGCTGAAAGAAATGAGATTAAAAAATGTTTAAAATTGACTTCCGAGTAACATAGTTAAATTTTGCTGTAGTTATTGTTATAATACATTAACACGAAATCCTCTTTTACAAATTTAGCGCAGGAAATGAACACTACTCGTATGGACAGGCTTAAATTTACTACGAACGTTTTTTCCGAAAAAAATATTGGCCAATTATCTGGGATTTACGGGTTACGAGCCAGCTCATTAGTTGATCATTGAATGATTGCAATGGATTCAAAGGATCGCGAGTTTGTCGTGTGGTGTTTTGAATATCCGGCAACTGTAGGGGGGCATATTTGTAGGAATTCTCTCTCCATCTCAGCAAGGAGTCATCTGTGCATGACCACTTGTGTGCTCAAAACGCAAAAATAAAATGTAAATTAAAGGTATATAAACGAAATGTGTTATTCAGAAAGCTGCCGTCTCAAGCGATACGAATTAGGAGTTATTAGCGATGAAGAGGTTTTTAAGAAGTGGGCAACGGACGAGAAAGGTGGAGAGGATTTTCTCATTGGGCTCCGCTGAATTTGGTTCCCACAGATTTCTAAGGAGAATATATTATTTAATGTATTTACGTATTAATCGCACTTACTTGTTTCAATAATTGTGATAGTGGTTTTGTGCATTATTTATCAATTATGCGTCAGTTTTCTATATAGTTTTGCTTCTTTGTTTCAATATGAGTAGTAGTCAGAAATGGAGGATTGTTTGGAATGTAATGCTCTTGCAATCAAAATGGTTACAGCTGTAAATTAAATGTTTCATTCTAATAAATGTTTGGCATAAGGAAGAAGATCTTTATGATCAACTCTCTTTCCTAAGCTGGCAAATTAAAAAATATAACAGATATTCCCATGCTATTTGAAATTCAATAGGCTGCACATATTTTTCTCATATTCCGCATATATTTGTCTCATTGGTGAGAGATTTTCCAAAGATTTAGCAATTCAGAAGTTAACGCATTGTGTTATAATAAATTTATGGCGATAAGGAAACGCAAATGTGGGCAAATCACCGGGAAAAATTAAAAATCCCTTATTTATCAATCAAACTCTTTTCGCATTTTTTCAAATACGGCTAATTTTACATGCATGATGCATATGGACTAACATAAGAACGTGGGAGAATAAAATGCAAAATAAAGTGGGTTTACGAAAGATAAGGCTATTGAGGGTAAAATTTTCTGGTGTGGTTTAAATTCATTGTGGATTATTGCTCCAGTACAAAACTTTATGCTTCCGCTAATGCGAGTAAACGCCTCATTAGAGCTGTTGCCGCAACGGAAGATTTCTCTCATCCGCTTAGCATTTTAACTTTTTAACGGGATTACTGTTTTGCTCGCGAGACTTCCTCGGAACTGTGCGAAACTTTTGCTGACGGAGTCATCATCTCCAGCGGTCCTTATCCTCTCATTCCACCCCATGGTCGCTACCTCACACCAACTTCAACCTATTCACATCTTTCAGAGGCCTCTTACCATTTTGCTCCTTTCTTTGCCACTTGAATCAGAGCAGATTTTGCTCCCCCTCTCTAATCTTGCAACTTCACGCAGCTCTTGTCGTGAAAGTCTGGATTCACATGTCCCTTTTCATTGAGAGGATGTGAAGAGGACGAAGGTATTGGGAAAGGGATGTATATAGAATGGGCATTGGATTAAGAAGAGTAACAGGGCAAGGAATGATGAACCGAAATGAAGGATAATATGGTTATATCGAGTTTATCATTGATGAGAGCTAATGCCCTGCATGAAAGTTTTGTCTCTTTTTATCCTTCTTAGAGTTATATGTTATGAATGCTATATATCCATTACATTGCTGTGAAATTTGTCCTCATTTGAGAGGAAGCAACGTGGATAAGGATGGAAAACAGGCATAGATAACATTAGCAGTATTTTAACGATCAAGTCACGTATGTTCGGCTATAGGCACCCACCGCTTACAATGAACTCGGCGTGTCATAATTGCAGAACTATTTTCAACATAGGCACGGTATTCAATGGGAAGCCATCCCGTTCATACGGATTTCTATCACTAAGTCATGATTCGTAGCGAGAAATAGCTCAATTTTTCGTACACAGTCCAGATGAAATATCTTCTCTCTTATTGTGGTGAGAATCAAAATTCAAGCAAAGGAATTATGCTGATCTCATACATCTCAAGCACAAGGCGGAAGCGTGCACCCTGCTACTTTCATTCTGTCTTTCTTAAATATCATCCGATGGAAAAAAATGATTGTTGGTCATATATTTTCGCGAGGTCGTGTCTTGAGATTAATCTCCCTGATAACCCGGAGGCTGGTCACGAGTCTGGTAAAATCACCCTCCATCGCTACATATTTCTTTCTGATTTTACTGTTTCAGAATGGAGTGTGAAGTTTAGTTCTACCACTCATTGATTATCATTTCTCGGGAGATTGATCAAGTTAATCAGAATTTCATATTCAATTTGTTAAAAACCGTTTGCATTCCCACATTCTCGTCAAAATTACTTAGTCTACTAATCGATTCAATTATTATAAATATGAGAATTGGGAAGTAAATCCCTGACTCAGTTATTTTCATCGGTCTGAGGTTTATATCATTCTCTTTAAATGCGTGGTGCATGTAATAAATACATTTCTGGATTTAACTTCTATCTTGATTTTCATTTACATCCTCATGCTCGTAAATTACATGAGTTTCGTCCACCTGGTGGGTGAAGAAAAGGTAATGCTCACTCAATTCTGCTCAATTGTTACAATCGTAGAAGCGCATTATAAATGTTCTGCAGTCTTTCTCGTCCTTCCGTCTTCTGTTCTTTTTCTTAACCTTTTGTTGTTACAGAGCCGCCCGCTGACACTCGTCGCCTTCTTCTTATCCTTTCATCCCATTAAAACGTCCTGTTCTTTTCTCCCCTGGTCTCACTGGACTCAGTCCCGTTCCTTTCTTTTGCCTATTCCACCTTATGCCCTCTTCACCTACCCCTCTCCACGCTCTCCCTCTCTCGACCTTTTCCTCCACATTTATAATGCAGGATGGAGACACAGGACTTCTTCTGTCTCTCTGTCTCAAGCTCTTCCCACCACAGGTCTTTTCCCTCTTCTCACTCCCCAAATTCTCCTCTGCTTTTTCACCAACTCCTTCCCCTTTCCCTTCAACTTGTCTGCGAACTCTATGCGTTCTTGTTTATGTCTCATCATCCGTTAACATCTGACCAAGTGACCTCTGATCTTTGTTTTACTCCTTACGAGTTCATGGTACTCATGCTGATCGCTTTACGCGGTCCTCTGCATAAGCATTTCTTTATAGTGGTAAAGTAACTCCCTACATTATTTGTTCGCACTTCAAGGTGCTAAAATGTAAATTTTTATCTGAATTTTGAAACGTTAGACCGAATTTATATGTTTAGGGAATGCTAGTTGATATCCGAAAATGTTGAAGTAAGCAAGAAATTTAATCAGTGACATTGGATTTCCCGATAAATATACAATTTTGGACCTAAACATGCTTTACAGTACTAAATGTGTCACAAGTTGTTTCACAAGCACACAACTTATAATTTTTCAAGTGCAATGTCAAATATGCATCAAGTGTTCCCCTGTAAATTTATTTTCATCGATTATGTTTTGAATATCAATGTAATTATTAATAATTTTTCTTAAATTTGGTGGATAACAAAACCACAGTAATAAACCCGAAGGCCGGTTTGGTAGGTTATGATACAGTTCACCCAGTAATACGCCCGATGGCATGTGAAATACACACGTCAGGGTAGGTGGGGGTGGAGGCAGATCATTTCTCTGTGCCGATTATGGTTTCCCAGGAAGATCTGGTACCCAAAACATCTCAGGGAACCCGGGCCCTCCGGTCACTATATGTAGATATACAAGGTACGTTAGATAGGATACTCGTAGGTAGATAACATATATCAACGATAACATTTCAGTTATATTTTTCTTTATTTATACAAAACGCCTCATATGATAAAATATCAGCATTATTTTATTTATTTTTACGGTATTTCATGGGCTATAGAATTTCTTTTGCAGTCTATGTGTAAACGTCATAAAAAATATTTTTATAGTGTAAACACAGATTGATGAATGTAAAACCATAAAAATATGTAATAAAATGAAATGCCTTTAAGACAAAAATCTGATAGGAATATGCAGTATTCAGTGTTGTTAATTCGTACGGGAATTTTTATTGCTTATTAGGATTAGTAATATATGTATCGTGTACCGAGTTTTTCGAGTTCCTGACAATCACTTTATTTGGCAAGATACTTCATTTTACTTGTCAAGTCCTTTCGTAATAATTATTCTGGGTATTTTATTTCATTAATGCCCTGGGAGAAACGAATTCGCGTTTCGTCTGACTTTGTAGGAAGTGAAAACTTCGCCTTTATCCGGATTCCTGGGCCTGGGGATCCACTGCGAACCTTACATAACTCTTATTAAATAGCATGAGCTAAGCGATGTACGAGTATGTAGGAAACTCATTACCCTCGGCAAACAACTTTTCGTGCCTCTTTGAAGTTTAAAGCCTTTTCACCAAGTCAAAAGTTGTCTAAATATTTTTTCCTACGATGCACATCGTACTCCTATCTGAAAGGATGCAATTACTTGCGTTTCATTTAGCACTCCTACCAGATCCCTTCAATGATTATAACTAGACTTCTTGAAACTTCTGTGGATATTTTCAGATATAGAGCTTTATGGAAAGGAGGCGCAAGGTTCCCCTCTGGCAAGCGCTGCATTGTTGCTTTTACTGATCGATGAATTTCTTATCTTTCAGCAAAAGTTTAATAAGGCACTTCTCACAAGAAACTCTATCCTTCTCGTCATCTTTTCATTTAAAAGTATGAATTCTCCGATTTTCTCGCGTCTTTGCTGATATTGACGTTCAGTTGGTCCGGGAAAGGCCCAATCTAGTAAAGTTTGCACAATAAAATATTTTTTTCAGCTTCATGAAAATCGATATCGTTTAGTGATATAAGTAGGAGCTGAGCTCCTTACGAGAACCTTAATGCGAATTTAATGATTTTTTTTAACGATGTGAAAATATTAGCGGACGGAATAACTCGTTGAAATTTGACCTGATACAATCTGTTCCGGAAAAGTAATGTCGTCTTATCCTTTTGATATATAGCTATGATCGCAAATTTAATGTAAAAATATTTTCAAAAGAGCATTTTAAATCATAAACTGTATTCGTAACACGAGAACATTTTCTCGAAAAATGTGAAAAATTAGTTCGCCTTATTGTTTTATCGTGTACAGCTGTTACTGAACAAAGCCCTTATTAGAGCATAAAATCGCTTTCCTCTTATGACATTTTTCTTTTGGCCGTGCTCAAATGAATACATAAATTACAAGCGCATGCATAATTAAAGAGGATTGTATTGTAAATTGAAAGGCTTAATGAAAGTAGAAACTTGAGAATCGTCGTCAGCGTCGCCTCATTTCAGAATGATAAGTTAGCCATAAGTCGCGCGCGAATGTGCAAGGGAAACTCATTCGGCATGGAACGCAAACCCGCGCGACTTCGACTGCATTATTTAAGAGAGAGAGAGGGAGGGAGTGAAGGTGTGGGGGAGGGGCGGAATTATGGTTTGACGGGTTTGAGTGGAGTGGGAGGTGGAAGGAAGAGAGCGGGGTAGCTTGTTATTATTTGCGAAGGAAGTTGAGAGGGTGGAAGGAAGGTCGGAGGGAGGAGCAGGAGAGGGAGTGGGTTTTAATGAGCGGGCGATGGGTGGGTGGGTAGGGATGGGGAGGCGGACTGTGTGGGTGGGTGTTCGACGCCGGGCGAAGGGAGGGTGGGGCAGCGGGAATTGGCGGAATCCGTTGGCTCCGGTATCAAAGCGGCTCCCCCTGTCGGAGGGTCTGAAAACGAGACGACTTACAGTGGCGGCGACAGCCACTCGTGCACCGGCCAATGCGCTCTCGGTGCACGCTCGTGATTGTGTATGCGTGGCTGCGCACACACGCAAAACGCCGATTTCGAGGCTGAAAAGGTCTTCGCCCTCCCTCTTCATTCGCGCCCACTCGGCCTAACCGCCTCCCCTCCCTCCCCCTACCTCCATCCATCTCCCCCACTCTCCCCACCTCGCCCTCCTTCGCATTATACTGTCCTATCTGCCCTCCGCTGCTCCCCTTTCCTTCCACGCCACTCTCCCTCATCGACACCCCACCAGCCATCACACACACCCCCTTGCCACCTCTCTCCCCTTCGGGCGAACTGCGTTTCCTCGCCAGTGTTGCCAGGGCGAATATTTTAAAGTGCGCTGAAACTTCGATCATAATTAAGTGCCGCTAGAGTCTGAGGAATTGTTGAGTCTGTTGTTCTTTCTCATTGTTGGAAAGTCATTGAAAATTTGAGCAGGGAGTTCAGGAAACCGTACTCCCAAATTGTAGCTATCAACTTTACTTTTTTCGCTGAGCGAGCATGCTAAATACTTCCTTTTCCTTAATCAGTGTCCCAAAATTGTATTCCCTATCCATCGCCATAATGACGCTCTTGAAATACCAGGCTGGCAACGCACCCAGATGAATCTTCTCGGTGTCTTTTAGACTGCTGCAATTCTTCTAACCTTGTATGATGGAAAGATCTAATGGTGGTTATACTCGGAGGTATAGTTTCCATTAGCTACTAAAAATGTATCCGTTGAGGGCAAATTTTAATATGGTAATTATCTCCTTATGCATTCGAACACTAAACACGTATGATATGCACCTAGTATGAACCTAAAATACAGTGTAAAATGTATCTTAGCAAATACATCTGAAGGAGTTCATATTAATGTGTCAGTAATACATATATACCGTGTCTTGTTTTAAACTCAAATGGCTCTTCTGCCCCTCCTATACCACCTGCTATTTCTCTCATTCTGTCTAAAATTTTCCTTTACCTAGCCTTACCGCTCAGCGTCCACTCGAGCCTGTCTTCCCATTCGCGAGGTTCTCTGTTCCAACCCCAATATTCCAGTCAGTCTGGATAATCACACTTTCAGTAAATTACAGTGATGCTTTTATCGCTCTCTAACTTTGAAAACTTTTGGTTCGATTGATATATATCAGTATATTTTCTTTTTAGTGTTATGTTATTTCGTGTAGCCGAACTTTTTTACAGTTGGCATTCAGATTTGGATGGCTATTTATCATTTTCATATTAAAGATCTTCTAAGATTCGGAGATCATTGGCTGAATTCAATTGAGGAATACATTTATGTGGCAAAATAATATATGATATTTCAGTGTGGATTATGGATTGATACTTTTAACGAAAATAATTTGAAATTAAAGTTCAAATAGCTTTCTTAAAAGTAATACAAGATAATATGGGTTACAACTCAGAGAATCTATTTATTTAATTTGAATATTACCATGATTTCTATGCACATACTCAGAAAATATACTTATTTAATTTGAATAAGACCATAAATGTTGAGCACACTCTTTACATATTCAAATATAAAATGAATAAAAAGATAGGTTGTTGAAATTTAAGTTATTGCAATATTTTCATAAATATATGAAATGTGGGGAATGAAAAGGTGCTAGAGAAGGTTTTCTCTTGGTCATTAGCAAGGTCGGAATAGCGCCCTTTTTAAGTGGGGATTACATTTTAATTTGACCTAGAATAAAATGAATTTTCAAGAAATGAGGAGATTGAGGTAAAATTGATTCCGCTCCCCTCGTCATATGGCCTTAACACTGATCTTTCCTTGAATGCTATCCCCACAAGCCATTTCTTTCATGCACCATGTACAAGTGTAAAAATTTGTGCACCTAGGGTAATTAGATCATTTCTCACCCTATTATTTTTCTTGGAGGATGTACATGACACTAATTTAGTTTTTACCAAATTTTATGCATCGCTTTCACCAGAGAAGTAGTAGGTTACCAGGGAAGGGATGGACAATGATTATACTACTACTAAAACATATGTGTTTCGAAAAAAATGAAACCCTATGTAAACTATAATAATGGGCTAAACGGTAGAGCGCATTTCTTGATATCTCAAATGTTAGGGTCATCTTTGGATATGAAATACAGACTTTCTCTTTCGTTATGAAAACATTCATTATAGGTTGATAAAATGGAATAGTTTCACGTTTTAAAATTGTATTACTTTCGAGACGAGTACAACCCCGTTTAGTATGACGATTGTCTGTGCTCACATAGCAAATGTTTTATTTGAATTTCACATAATTTCCATTCCCATTTTGAAAGAAATATTTTATTCAGATGGGGTTATATAATTCCAATTTGATTCAATCTCACAGGAACCCTTCTCCTCTCTCTTCTCCTTCCTTCCATTTGCTTATTCCCTCATCTCAATTTAACCTGAGATCCTGTTAGGGAAGATTGAAGGGACCGGGCATGCTACTTAAGAAAATTATCGCGTCTCAGTATTTTCCAAGTCTATATGAGCGAGAAAAGTTTGACTGCGTGTTCATACATTTGCGGTAATGAGTGCCTTATCTTTCCCTTCTGTATATTTACTATATCAAATTGTCGTTTTTTTTTAACAATGCCATTCTTTTGTTATATCATCCCAACGCATATGAATGCAATTTAAGGCAGGTGTAAATTTTCAGTCAACCAATCAAGCTTGGAATATTTTTTATCTCTACGTAAGATCGTATGTCGGTATTGCAGAGCCGTTGAAATATGTTATTCTTTATGTATATTAAAAATATAGATTCTAGTATTCGGCTACAATATCCATTATTTTTCCGATCGTTCCGTGTTTGAGGTTGATTGGCCAATATACTCTGTAATTAAGTGTTTCAAAGATGAACGATTGCCAGATATGAAATACAGTTCTGAGGTAAATATTTTTTCAAGGCCGTAAAGCTATAAAAACCAAGTCGAATTCAATATACATTTTAAGAACCTTCTAGCCGGGTGTGATATCATTGATTCCTGGAAGTTCCATAAATCACTGTGCTAAATAAAAGCAAGTGCGCAAAAATTATTTTTCGGGAACCAGAACTTTCAGGGAAACCATAGACTGCACAGGGAAAGTATCTCACCCACCTTCCTTGGTGTTTGACTTCTACTTCTGTTGGGCTCAGTATTTGGTAAACTGCCATCACTTATCAAACCGACCTTCGGGTTCATAAATCTTTTTAAGATTTTTAAAGCAAGAGTTACTGATAGAGATAGAATAAAAGAGTTTAAAGCAAGTGTAATTGGTAAAAACCGATGACACAACACGACGACACACCCGGAAGTTATAAAAGCGTTTCCAACAAAATTCGTATAACCCTTTCCCATCACCGCAAGACGACTCCCATATAGGGAGTCAGTCCCTCTCACTTTCCAACGCGTTTCACTCTTGGCACGGACTGCTACGCCTCCATTCCTCCCAATTTCCCTCTGCGACACATCCTACCGATATCTCCGCCTGTACTCTCCCTCCATTCTAATCCTATGTTATTCTGCAGTAAACTGCCATCTCACCCGCGGCCCCTTGAGCTCCGCAAGCACGTCTTCTCATTGTACCTTCCTTGCCTCCACCCTCGAAAGAGCCTCACCCCCCCCCCCCCGCCCATATGACCACTACCTCCTCCCTTTTTGGCCTCCCCTCCCCCTTTAATATTCAAATAACTTCCCGGTGCAACGTTCTCCTAACTCAGTTGCTATTATTTCCCTCTCTTGTTCGCATAAAAAGCTGCATGATGAAACAGTTCGCATTCCTCCTCCCCGCACCCTTTTGCACGCAGGTGTCCGAGTATTTTGACAAGCTTTCTACTACTCGCTGTGTTCATTATTCATTAGGTTGGTGCATGAAAATGGTGTAGAAATAGGATTGTTAGCTGCTTAAATATTTATTTACATGAATACCGTTTTTTTGAAGAAGAAGGCTGCGTTCAATGGTCGTACATAACTGTCACCTTGATTTTAACCTCGTGTGTTTCAGAAGTTTGTTAACACTGCCACATTGAGGAAAACTTCTCCTTTTTCTAAGGGCGACAAAATAGTAGATTGGATAACTTTACTCCAGAAAATGACACACATGAAATCGGAATTCAGGATTTTATTTCACCTTTGTGTTGAGAATTTTACCTTGGTCACTCAGATACCGTCCGTAAGAGTCGTGAGATTCGTGGAAGAAATTTATAAATTCTAACATTGCCATAATTTTCTCTTTCAAAATATTTCGCATTTCATAATCATATGCTTATATGTCGATGTTAAGATTTTTATAAACAATTTTAAAGGCTACTTATCAATGCAGAAAATTAAAGCACCTTTCGTCCTTGTATATCGTTTATTTCATTAAATATTTGACTGTTAAAAGTAAGAATTATTTCATAAGAGCCTGAATTTAGGCTCAATGTGAGTACGAACGCTACAATAAATGGATTAATCACACGCCGGTGTTTTAGAAATTTAATGCACAAATAATACCCATTCGCTTTAAGAAAAAATTATTGACTATTGTGTAAAAAATAAATTATCCGCGTTCACGAAACCCGAAAAAAAAATCCTTTTTCCCTTAAATTCTCCTGGAGAACATTTTGCTTTAATTAATATATTTTCTGTTCTACTTTTATTAGAAAATATAAATACGCAAATAAGTTGTTCACTGAGGCTGGCAGTGTACTCGACACGACTCTTATTTAACATGTTTAGCAAATACGACTGAGTTCACGTGCTTGGTGACGAAGCATGATGTTTTCAGAAGTGATCATTACTCTCTCCTGGAATTTTATTTGTTCTTAGATGAAACTGTATAGCAAAAATTCGGTGTATTTACTGTTTTCATGCTTTTCCATTTACCGTATTTGAATACACCACTTCACACAAACGTCAACCTAGTACGAAATGCTTCAAATATTGACTCCTTAACACGTGGAATTCCAGCTCTCACGGCGTGTTGTAAAGGATTACTCGGTTGCGTGCTTTTCGTGAATGGTTAACTTTTAACGATCCGTTGCGCGCATGCACGTCGACGAAAAGCGAGGGAAGGAGACGGAAAGTATTGCGGAGATATAATTCTCCCGCCGCCAAAATGTTCATCAGACCTGTCGTGCGTTTATGCGTGCGTCTTAGGTAGTGCAGCCGCATGTTGAATCCCGTGAATGGAAGAAAAACGATTGCAGCACCCTCCCGCAACCACCCAAGGCACTCCACGGCTCCTCTCCGCCGCCGCCACCCCTCCGCCCTCTCGTTCCCTTTCCCTCCGCCTCGTCTCCACCCCACACGTTTAATCCAGCTGAAAAGGAGCGTTCTCCGTCAGGCGCTGATGGACCGCCGAAGCATGCCAGGAATGACTGGCCGAAGGATGTGGATGGTTGAAAGGGGAGGGTGGGAATGAGAGAAGGGGGAGGCGTACAAAAGGGAGCGGTAGGGGTTGAGGGAGGTGGATGGCGGGGGTTTCGGGAAAAGAGGGAAGGGAAGGCAAGAGGGGGGGGTAGAGGGAAATTGCGCAGTCAGGAATGATTGAGAAGGATAGTTCCTCAAAGCTGCTGAGATGTGGGTCGTGGGCAGAAGGGAGAACGGGGTATGGATGGGCCTTTATGGGCGAGAGGGGACTGAGCTAGAGAGAGGGAGACGGGATTTGTGAGGGAGGGTCGAAAATAATGGCTGTTAGGAAGGAGGGATAAAAAGTGAGGAGCACCGAGTGCGTTGGAGATTGGAGGAATAATACCGCCTGGACGGAAGGCAAGGGACGAGGCCGAGAGGCAATGCGTGGCTCAGTTTTTTTTTCGGGGGGAAAATGATGTGGAAGGGGAGAAAAATGATGTTCATTTATCTATGATTAGCTAAATGGCTGTTCCTTTTCGTTGTATTGCTACCCATTTATTCTCTTCGACGATGACGCTATCAAGGGTTCTTTAGTCTGATATGCATCATTTTTTTGTTATAATTTAAATTGTAGAAGTACGCTTTTAGGTAATGCTATATAAATATATATATATATATTTTTTTTATTCAACTCAATATAGAGCTCGTTTTTGAAAATTCTCCTACAAAATATGCTTGATAGTAATCAATGAATCGCCAATCAGTAGGAGAAGTGGCTGTATTCCTATGGGTTGAATATACTCTGTTATTAACAGTAAGATAAGCGTCTAACACATCAAGTGGTCATAGAATCGATACCTTGCATAGGCAATCCAACTGTATTGCTATCATTAGGCTTATGATTAACTAAGTATTGACCAAGTTATACCTTAGTCACCGATTCGAATGGCCGACCATTCCAGCAGGAAAAATTTAGTATCTTACATGCCTCCCTTCTCCAGCTATAAAAGTTGAATGGTGAACAAAAATTCATGTTGGGTGACTCTAGATCACACACGGTGTACCCATTTTTATGTTTTTCATTGCTGCATAAATATTTTTAGATTCGCGAGTTAAATGTTAACGTTTTACAAATGAGCTAATGAGGTCTGGTTAACTGTTAAATCCAAAACATACAGATTTAAAAACAATAGGAGGAAGATTCTATGCCTTTGGTGATTGGAATGAAGGGAAGGGAACTCAATCTAATAACGTAAAATGAAGGAAATAGCGAGGGTTTATTGGGTGGAATGAGGGAAGAGAAGAGTTAACGGGGAGGAGTGGAGGTGGGGAGAAATAAAGAGGACAAGAGGAGAGTGCAGCTGCCAGTGAAATTTTCTTTTTTATTTCTGTAAAAGAAGCGCGGAATCGAGACTCGAGGGCATTCAGCTACCCTTTGCACAAAAAAGTACGCTGTAGTGCGCAGTAAATTATTCGAAAATATGAATTCGAAATGAAATACCTTCTTTTCCACGCTCTTTCTTTTACATGAGATAATGTGATGCGATCCTTGGAAGAGAGCCAATGGGAAGAAAATATGAATCTTACCACGTTGAGATATAGGAAGGCCCGTTACCGTGGAAAATTTTCTCAAGAAAATGTTTTGATATCCGGTATTCAATAAAGTGTTCAGATCTTACAGGCTCTTTACTTCTTTGGGATATTGGGTTTATGCTACGAGTTATGTTGCTCTCTTGCTCAGCGAGGTGGTCCAGTGTAGGCTTAGTAGAATCGGAGGAATAGGAATTCTGCTGGAGGCAGGTTGAGGGGCTTATCCAATGTTCGTCTTGATCATTTCACTTCGAGCTTCGGGGTTAAGGGACAAAAATAAAAACGTTCATATTTTCATATCCTTATGTCGGCTGTAGATATTGTGTTGTCAGTGAGTAAAAGGGAGACTACATGCATTGAATAATTAATTCGGTGCACTTCAGTCATATGTACTCCCTCGTATATATTCTGAAGTGAAATCATGAATTTCCGTAGATCAATAAAATGTATTGCAAATTATGAAGTTGGTTAATCAGTATTTCTAACAATCCTGTGCGTACTTCATGATGCCTTTCTTTCTCTCAGAATGAGTGGTTCTTTCATCCAGATTCCAATGAAACCTGTATTTTTGCTCAAATTAATATTATTCCAAAAATAATGTACGTATCTCAAGTTAATACGAGGGAACAAAAACTAAAGCACACAAAAAAGAAAAGATACTCGCACGTTTTCGAATTTTCTGTGGTCAAGCCACCATTCCAAGGAAGAGAAGGAAGGAACTAGGAGAAGAGTTTCTCAAAGGGAAGGAACAAGAAGAAGAGTTCCTTCCTTCTCTTCCTTGAGAAAGGTGGCTTGACCACACTTGGACGGCGCAATATACCACAAAAATGTTAATATAAAAAATATATAAAAATAAATTTATATCTATGTGTATATATTTGCACGCACATGCACACAAATATGTCGCATTGTTTTGTACGTTGGAGCATGGAAAAAACGCGGACATCAACACATTTGGGCATTTGACGACCCTTCCCTCTCCCTCATTAGAGAGATGCGTGCTGGTCTTGAGGCGGGAAGATAGTGGGAAAGAGAGCGTTAGTGAGCAAGTGAAAGGGTGAGGGCAGGAAAGAGTGTAAATTTGGATGAGAAGGTAACAGAGGTCTCTATTGTGTCCGGGAAGTTCAATTGCCTAAAGGACCCAGATGTGTTCCACCGTGAGGGTTCTCGCCACAATGTTGCTCACATTTTTCGAAAGGGCTTCGATGATTCGGCGTGAAAAGCAGCTATCGAATGTTAGGCAGTGAGAGGCGACATGTTAGAGAATAAGATAAATGGAGGAGACAGGGGATATGGTGGAATCATTATAGCTCTTAATTTGGATAGATGATAAAAGAGACATTACATACGTTTCCCTGCGTAAAAGTCGGGTAGAAGCTATAGGAAAGACGGTCATCGACTTTTTTTTAAGTTTTTAAGTAAGGTGTTGATATTCCGTGTAATAAAGCTTCAGCGTGGAGGATGAGGTTCTGGGGAGCAGAATAGGGGAACCTTACTACACTGGCGGTATTACGTTAATGAACCGAAAGTAAGTGGACGGGATGAGTGCTGCTGTCGTGAAGTTATGGGTAATAGGCTAGAAACACGTAAAGCATTATGACGTAATTAAATATTTTTAGAATAGGCGAGTTTTGCTGGTCCTTCCTACTCTAGGAAACTACGTATTAACACTGATACAAGATTGAATCAGTGCTATGAGAGTATTAATATATCCTCTTAGGGCATAACCCTTAAAGTATTTGGTGGGCGATTGCCAAGTGGCGTATTAAACAGTACGACTCCCAAAAGGCTTATATGTGCATCTGTGTGAGAGAAATCGGATTTCGTATCTCTTATTCCCTCATTCGCGTATGGGAGATGCACAGACGGCCGGTCACACCTTCCCCCACCCCCACTCTCCCCTTCCCCCCACACCGCAAACGTGCATACTTCCCGTCTATGGCACAGCTCCTCCCGCACAAAGGCAGCGATGGTTCTTAGCTGGACCCCCGTGCTGCGGCGGGAGATGAAGCGGTTTGAGGGAAGAAGTAAAAGAGGGAAGGCACTGGGAGGATAGGGGAGAATTATAAGTAAAGGGGCTTGTTTAGGAGGGTCATCAGAAGGATGGGGTTGAGGTTCGGAAGATGAGGGTAGGATAGCTGTCCCATCCAATCCTTCCTCCCCCTTCCCAAATCTCTGGTTGGGCGGAAGAAGACGGCTTCGAAGTGAAAGTGATGCAAGAGGGATTTCACATGCCTCCTCTCTAGGAAGGAGTTAGCGGCTGCGAGGTGGAAATCGAGGGCAGAACATAGGTTTGCTTTCAAAGGAAGCGTAGAAGAAGTGTGTGCCTCTCTGATCCTACAGCTGTTTCTCTTCTATTCCACTCAGCCGCTTCTTTTCATCCGTCCCACCCCCCTCTCTTCCCCTGCCTCAGTTTCTACTTCTCCCCCGCCTTCATTCTTCTCTCTATTCATTTTGCCTGGCTTATTTCTTCACATTTCATTAAAAGGCCAACCATGTCATTCTTTTTCGACGAAATGAAATATGGGCAGTGCGACGACATGTCGGAGTGACTGATAGAAAACCGACACTCCGCTGAATATCTTGCGTTATACGTTTTCTATTTCGTTTATTATAATTTTAGTTAAATCATATTCGGATCATTTAAATCACATCCAGTGCTTCCACTGATTTTATTAGTTACTCAGTTGGATACTACGATCACAGCCCAGTTAAGAATAAATTATATAATGCTTGAAGAAATCGGCAGAGGCGATTTTATCCACGGAAATGTGTCGAAATCATCCTAATATTGTCCGGTAAGTTATGTAAATGCATAACTCTCGGGAATTGTATCCATGAATATTATTGATAAATGTATAATTAACATACTTCGTTGCAATTAGGCAATTTTCCTGGTGGCAACGGTCCAGTGTGATCCCTGGTCACTCTTACAATGCACATGCATACACACACAAGAAGAGCAGATATGAGACAAAATGCTCGTATATTCAATGACACTTTTAAGATTACCGACCTCTCCTTTACCATCACACAAGGATTAGGTGTACACCACACGAGTACATACTACCCACCGTCCATCGCCACACTTCGTCCGTAATCACGTACTCTTCAATTTCATATACCGTTCAAAATCGCGTCCCGTTAACACATTATTCATAGCACAAGTACATACGGTTTTATCACGTACATTTCTCACTCACACGTTTCGGATAATTATTTTAAGGAGAGCATACACCTCGTTTTAAATTTATTTAATGAATAAGGTAAGGACTTAAAGATATCCTCAGGTAACTCATTCCATTCTTTTATTCCACGATTGAGGAAGGAGTTTTTTTAATGTTTGTTTTGTGCCCTCTATGTTTTATTTTGAACTGATGGTCCTTCCGCCCAATGTAATTTGGTTTGTCTAATCTTTCTGAGAGCTCCTCCCACCCCTTCTCTTTATTTACTATCTTGAACATCCCACATAGCCTGTTCAGCTTCCTTCTGAGTCGGAGCGGTGTCCATCCTAGTGTCTCTAACATTTCTGTCACACTATCTGTCCTGTTATGCAAGGTTATTAAGCAAATTATGCGCACATGTTTGGATATCCAATTATATTGTATTTACTGGGTCTTTTACCATCCTTTCCTTGAGGCATCTATATTTTCATATATTGCACGTACGTATGAACTTTCATTAGCCTCTGGTCTTTTATTATCCTTTATTACTACCGTTCATTTTTCTCTGTTAAGGTAAGCATAACGTCACACCTAGGTCCCTCAATTAAGAATCATGCACGTGCACCGTTTGTGACTGCTGGGGTGTTGTTATCAATTATTCCAATTGAAAGCCGTCTTAAATCGTGCAATACCGCTTCCTGTCTTCAGTTAAGATCATCACTATTTTATATATGTAAAAAATCTTTTTTTTTTAAGGTGTTACTGGATCTGAGTTACTTTGACATTCTGAGATACGTACCTTATAATATATTATAAGAAATTATGACCTCATAACACATGTATGGATACCAGATATATTTTCTTCCTGCGCGTACATGTACGATATAACCCTCAGGGGATTTTATTATTCTGGAAAAAAATTGTAAACCATTCTCATGAATATGAGTACCCTCTTTTGTCTTTTTCTTTATCATTCTTATTTCCACTATGTGTAGTCCTTAAATATCGTATGTAATGATTTTTCTTGGCCGTGGTATTTATTTATAATTCTCTTTTCTGTCTTTTCATTATATTTGTTTATGTCCTAATTTTCCCGCAAACAGGGACATACAACTGTATTCCCCTGCTTCCGTTACACACAGTTTAGCCATTAATTTTCAATTTTAGTTCTTTATCATTTGATTTTGTATTCTGAGGGATTATAATTCAGGTCTTGTCGTCCAAAGCAGCGGCTGTCAGATCCACAAAAGCGATAAAGGTCGTTTGGTCTTTTTTACTACCCCTGCGCATGATACGCCTGAGGTCAAGAATTTTTCTCTTATTGGTACCTCTGATTTATAAATTTGTCTTCATAAAATTTATAGATTTGTCTTCGCATGCGTACTCTTAAAATCAAATAACAATTCATTTCCATTCTTTCACTGATTATTTCTGTTGATAATGATGATTTCCAGTACTGTCAAGCTGACGGATGGAAGTTTTCATGCAATGAAGCCTTTCTGCTTTTTAATTTCTCCTAGCCTCTCATCTACTGGAACCTTTTTATTCTTTTGAAAATTCTTATATTTTTTATTATGTTCACTAATTATTTTATGCAGTTAGAGCAAAGGTCGTAGTGCTTTGCTCATTAATTATTATTATCGTCACTTCATTGTAAAATATTATTTTATCAGGACTTTATCCACTGAGTTAGCGAAAATTCAATTTAATAAAATGTTTAACGTTCACTTCTAGCCATCGCATGATTTTTTATCTAGCATAGTAATCGGTATACGAAACGACGCGTGTATATTGTCGTCAATATGCTTCAATGGATTCTCTTCATCAATAACGCAGCGAAATGATATAGCGTTGAGTTTACGACTCAATATTTTCCGTTGGTGTATAAATTATATATTTAGATAAACCAGTCGTAGCTTCAGCAGAGAATTCATTTAAATTTTAATTATCTTTTCATGTTACGATATAAATGGGCGGTTAACGTCTTAATATATTTTTTTGAGCCTTTTATTCTTTATGGTATTTTATTTGCGCCTTTCCAGTTTAATTACTTTTGGAGCAAATTCAAGGTTTGTGTGCGTTCATATTTTACATTATACGAACGAGAATTTCATCTTTATTTCTCTTAGATTATTTCCAAATGATGAAACATTGAGTAATCAGCAGCAATAAGGCCAGAGGGCTGTCTTAATTCATAAAAACGAGAAATCCTCCACAAAGTAGTCGGAGCACTTACTATTTTTTTCCAATTAATTTAATGTAACCGAAAATGAATGTAACTCCTCTCCCCTTTTTTTCTAACACACACACACAAACCATTTCGAGGAAATTGCGACTTCCTCTCCGCCGTCTCCCGTCTCTCCCCTCAATCCCGAAATTCGGCTCCGCCTACAAATTGTTCTGTGGAATTTCAAGTCTCCCCCGGAACGCGTTTTAATCGATCATTCGGTAATTCGAGTGCGGTTAAAGCGAGGACGCACTCTCTCCCACCCCCCCTCCCACCCCCTCATTCCCCTTCCAAACCATTCCGAAGGTGGGCGCGCTGGGGGTTTGGCGAGCGATGGGGGTGAGGGGGGGTTGAAGCCTGGCAGGCGGTGTCGCCGCCAAACGGACGAATTGAAGTGACCTCTTCGAAAATGAGTTTCCCCTGGAATTTCCCAAATGCTTACTGTTCTATATCCCCTTATTCGTGTCAAATGCCTTCGCTTTCCAGCGCAGAAGGCCCACCAGAACGGGTGCCCGCTAAGCTCTTGGCGCAATGAAATGAACCGACAGGGGGATGGGCGGCACAGATAAAAAGTTGATGGGATACACTAATCCACGCACGAATGTGCACACTGTCTTCCATCCCGTTGTTCTCTCGCCGCAATTCCCACGGAATCGTCCCCATCATCGAATTTAGAGCCTCCGTCTAGGAATGTGCAAATGAATTAGGTGCAATGGGACGTGCAGGGTAAATGTGGTCAGTTGGGTTCTAGGTCTGTTTTTAATCATTCATTTGGCACGAACATTGGGAGATGTGGGTGTTGTGCGATTCGGCTCGGTTCATAGAAGGATCTATATTAATTATGGAAGGGCATGGTTAGTCAACTGGTTAACGCGCTCGCCTGCAAACACCAAGGTCACGGGTTCGAGTTCCCCTGCGGGTATTTTGTCCACTTCTGTAAGTTGGGTCCCTGGGAAACCTGATGACAAGCTAAAGGCTTATCGGGGCCACATGAAGTGCACGCACGACCAGAGGCGTCCGGAGGACAGAAGAGTTACTGAAATATAGTATACCGTAGACCCAGACACAATTCCCTCTCAACTGACTTTCGTCCATTGTTTAAATGATTCACCATGATACTGGTACATTTGCAGATGAAATTATTGGCAGACAATTTTACTTCAATTTCTTTATTTCGTTTTCCGGTTTTATTATGTGATCACTCTACCTTTTGTGTCTGGTATACGTTTCACTTATCATCAGGTTTTTCTGTGGTCACACCAACAAATTTTACGGACAACTGATCCTTGATGCGGGTGTGAGGTTTTAAAATAAACTTTGAGGATTAATAATAGATCGGTAAAAGTCATGATTTTATTACACGCGATATTCAATCTGTAGTTTTGGATTTTTCGTCGTTGACAAGTCAGAAGTAATTGCAAGTAGATAAGCATCATATTATCCCGTAATAAACGAAATTGAATAGCTAGTATTTATGATAAAATACTTAATTTGAGGCTAACAAAATGGAATGCTTTCAGCCGTTTGAAGAAAGCGCCGTTATTATATATCTGACTATGAATGCGACCGATTAAATTTAGATTTGTTTATGTACGTAGTATTTTCATTTACTGAAAATGTATCAACGCAGTTAAAAATTTTAAAAGAGTCAGCATGACGTCCATCTTCGAAGTTACATTGTCAACAAAAAGTTCTCACAACACAACATTTTAAGAAGACCTTCGAGCCAGAAAAAATTAAAAAAGGACAATAAATACCTGACCGTTTCTAAAAACAATATATTAAATTGATTTAAAGAAGCTAAAAATTTGCCATTAAGGAACAGCTTTTTTTATCACTGCTCTGTCTTTTTTCAGGCCAGTTGAGATTAACCTGAGCGGAATAATGTTCAGTGTAGATTTTTCATTCAGTTGTACTTACCATTCCGGACATTAATGTATTTTATGATATACTGTGTTTCATGGTATGTCTGAAATATTATGGCGCAAGGGATGGAATATGAGTTAATGGACGTAGGTGATTATTTATTGCGAGAATAAAGTTATTTTTACGATAAACACATCACATATCCCATATCATAAACCTCTTTTGAAATAAAGTGAAAGTATATTTGGAACGAAATATAAGTCGAGAGTATGCAGAATTTTTTTTATATTGCACTCTCACGAGTTCGCGCTCATTTTTGCAATTAACTCATCTATCTTAGCGTTGTTACCTAAGCGGTCCTGTACTTTTTCATATTTACTTTGTACAGCTAGTATGGAAGTAGAATTGTACTATTTTTACTTTGTAATAATTTATGTATACCTGTATATATATATATATATATATATATATATATATATATATATATATATATATATATATATATATGATTTCTACGAAGTAACACTCACAATATTATCTTGATAATTTCGACGGACTCGAACTCCGTCTTCTTCGGAAGATAAGATATGACTATATATATAGATGTATATATAAAAAAAACCATAAACACAGTAATCAACCCGAAGGTCGGTTTAGTAGGTGATGGTAGAGCTCACCCATGTACCAAGCCCGACGGCGTGTGAATATTCACACATCAGGGTAGGGGGGCCAGTTCCTTTGCCGGTTATGGTTTCCCAGGAGAACCTGGTACCCAAAAAATCAACTAGCTTGGGTGGAGCTGCAGGTGCCCGGGAATCGAACCCGAGACCTTCCGGTCAGTAGTCCAACACTCTACTCACTAGACCACCGCGACCCGCTATATTATTAGTATTAGGTAATCTACCGGTTAAGGTAGGTTTTTTTGGATGGACACAACTATCAAATAAACATTTTGTGACTCCCCACCTAGCAAACTAATCTATATCAGGTCCCTCTTCATCTCGGTGTACTTCTTTCCTCCCTTCATCCCGTCCAAGATCCCTATCCTGTTCCTACCCTTACCTCGCTTGCCCAACATTCTCCCCTCTATTACCCTCTTCAACATTCCACTACCGCTCAATACGCCTTTCATCCATTTTTCCTGCCTCCATAGGATTTCTCTGAACAAACCCCTCTCCTCCCCCACCATTTCTAGTGCTTCTTCATTTGTTTTCCTTTCGGTCCATTTCACCTTCTCCATTCTTCTCCACACCCACATTTCAAAAGCCTCCAATCTACGTCTATCCTCCTGCTTCAGCGACCACGTTTCCGCGCCGTACATAGCTACGCTCCATATCAGAGTTTTTACGAGTCTTGTCTTAACATCCCTACTCAACGTCCCCGTCATCAACTCCCTCCTCCTTGAGAAAGCCTCCTTGCCTAGCGCAATTCTTCTCCTTACGTCCCTACCACTTTGACCGTGTTGGTCCAAAACACTTCCGAGATATGTAAACTGTTCTACCTGCTCTATTTTTTCCCCGCCTATTTTAATATTTAGCTTAGCCTTTTTCTTTCTGGAAAATCGCATAACCTTTGTTTTATTAATATTGATTCTCATCCCATATTTATCGCACTGAACCTCCAATTCACTCAACAATGCTTGCAACCCCTTGGCTGACTGAGCAACTAATGCTTGGTCATCAGCAAACCTAACCGATTTTACGAATTCCCCTCCGACTTTCATTCCTACCTCCAGTTCTTCCCATGCCTCTTTAATCATTTCCTCTACATATACGTTGAACTGTACCGGTGACAATGGGCAACCCTGCCTTACACCTCTTCCTAACACTGCCCATCCGGACTCTCCGTTCCCCACTCGCACCTGAGCAGTCTGAGACATGTACAGGTTGCGGATCAGTCTCCTGTCCCTCCCATCCATTCCTATTTTCTGCAATACACGCATTAATTTTTCCCAATTCACTCTATCAAACGCTTTTTCGAAATCTACAAAACAGGCAAAAACGTCCTGATTGTATTCTATATTCCTCTCGAATAGTGATCTCATTACTGCAATGGCATCACGCGTACCTCTTCCTTTCCTGAACCCAAACTGATCATCCCCTAAGTAATCATTTGCCTTTCTCTCTATCCTTTTGTTGATGATCCTGAGAATGACTTTAGCTGCGTGGGATATCAAACTTATTGTTCTGTAATCCTCACATGACGAAGCCTTTGCCTTTTTTGGAATAGGAACTAACACCGATCTCACAAAATCTTCCGGCCAGATTCCTTCCTCATAGATACTACGAATCAGTCCATATATGGCCTTCTTCCCACCTTTCCTTAACCATTTCAACATTTCTACAGGAATATTGACCCGCTATATATATATATATATATATATATATATATATATATATATATATATATATATATATTTCATATTCGTTAAATATAAGATATTTTATATCCCTAATGTATATAAAATTATATTTAAGGGAAGTTAAAGGTGTGTGTGTTTACGCCGCACGCCGCACCTACGTTCATATCGTCCATTAATATGTTCTACTCCCTTATGCAAACCGATAACATTGGTTGTGTGTAAGTGTTCACGGGCGTGCTAATGGAACAAAAAATAATTCACCCATGATTTTGGTGTGTATGTTTTGGTTTGATGTGTACGTATATAGCACAATCACTTCCTTCCTTCCAAAATGTTTACTAACAATGAGGCAAGAGAATTTTATGCAATGTAAAAAAGTACTACGCTCTTTAAAAGAATTTGTTTTCTTTTGACACGCAAGTGAAGCTTACGGGGAGGGCTTAAAGGGAGAATTTTTCTCCCTTTCATTGGTCTATACTAATTAAAAATAATAAATAAAAGTTCAAGGATAATTGTGAATAGTAAAATTATATAATGATTTTCTTTGGATGGTAGAACATCTCATAAAGTCAAAGAGTACAATAATTCCATTTATCTTGAATCTAATGAAATTAGTCGTAGTATTTACGCGTGTGTGGGCAGTGGAACCAAAGCCTTAAGCAGTAAAGGCATGTATAACCAATCACGCCGCTTTATTTAACTTTAAAATTCTTTGTAGCTATCAAATGTACTCTCTCCAGTAAGTTGGTTTCATGGAGCTCCTAACTACCCCGTAGCATCTCTGAAAGGGAAAATTATCGGGAAAGGTCCCTTTAGATGTCACCCCGGCATCGATGGGTGCAGCATCTTTTGGTCCTGACTCCTCACCTTAGGGGAAAAGGGGTAAGGTTCATCCTTTTTCTTTTATTGCCATCCCAGTCCCTACCCAATCCTTCCTCGTTCCCTTCTTGCCTGGATCCACCCTTAACCATTTCACGCTAAACTATCTCCCTTGCCCTCGAGTAAATCCACCTTTTGCAGCTCGCAAAAGTAAACATTGGGAATTTGGTAGAAGAGCAACCGTCTGAGTGGGGGGAATGGAGATAAGTTGGAAGGGGGAAAGCGGGCGCTTGGGAGAAATAAATGAGAAGAGGGTGACGAGGAAGTCAGGTTTATATCCACATACCCACTGATATATAAAGGTACATACGTACGTACGCACACAAAGACGGAAACATATTAGACGTAGGCTATTGGCCTTCAAAATGTGCTTAAATTGGAAGCCCATGGATCAATTTCTGTCCCTTCAGGTTCGGTCCTTCCCCACCAAGTTTTTGTCGTTTCTTTTTGAGTGGCCCATCCATCTCCTTTTATTTCATCCAATTTATGGAAATATACGCAGCCGTTTTCCTTTATTAAGTTATTGTGGTTCTCAATTTCGGTAATACGTCTTCCATGCAGGTCTTTTTTTCTGTGTATTTTTATGTGCATGTATCGCATCATCGTAAATAGAAGGCGGGCAAATTTCAATTAAACACGAATTAATTATAATCTCGGTATTCATCCATCTTTCATTTTCATAAAATATTAAATGATGGTCATATACATCAATGGTTTACGCCAATCTTTATGCCATGTCTCTGACGTAATTTTCAACACGCTAATAAATTCGTACGTTCGTAAAGTTTTCAAAAAAATTTCCAAAATGTGGCACGATGTAAACGACATTAAAAAAATCAAGATTTTCCAATTATATGTTGGCTTTTGTGATAGAAATAAGTAAAAAGAGATAAACAATGAAGTTCATAAGGTAGCTGAGCTTACCCTTCATATGATGACAAGGTAGAAAAAGTCCTGTTTTAATGTGTTTGCGTTTAACTCATGTGTCCGCCCCAATAAGCACGGATGAGTTCTAAGTCAATCACTTCCCTTCACGTTCATGCCTTATATTTAATTATTATTTAAACTAAAAAACATAACGCCATGTCATTGAAATCAAATTTGAATATGCTTTCAGTTGCAAAAAAAACTGTTTCTGAGCTGTTTTAAGAAGCTATTCATTTCTTACCGGAAAGTCCTGAAGAAATGAAAAAAAATATAATCACAAGCAAACCTGTCTAATCTAAAAATATCCTGAAGTTAATAAAAATCATAGCCATGGTTTTTACATGTGTATCGTTCTTCATGAGTTATTACACATATTTTTTATTCGTAAGATCATGTTTTTATGCCACCCTTTACAACTGAATTACTCATTACTTTTATTTATTCGTCTTGGTCCGAAAGCAGTACTTTTTGCCCTTTACATCGGACAACAATGACAACACAACAGTAACAACAGTACAAACACCCAAGCCCTAGGTGGAAAAAATCCCACCCTCGCAGTAATCGAACCCGCTTGTATTGGCAGACGAGGACGTTACCCCGCCGCTACCGGGACCGGCAAACTGCTTAATTTCGGGAGCGATACTTCCCCGTATCAAATGTTATCATATACTGCCTTTTAGGGAAATCTATCATGGTGTCTTGTCAAGGTGCAAGCCAGACAGAAATAGAATAATATTAATGGACAAATTACAATCAAAAGTCATGAATAATTTTTTTTTAAATAGTTGCGACACACAACAATGAGATGTTAAGAAGTAATCATTTATAATTTTAAGAAGTATGTATTTACATTAATTTTTCATGCAAGTTATTTACAATGCACTTTATATTCGCGGAAGATATTTATTTACTAATATTTTTTCTAAATAAGAACAAATGTATATTCATAAAATAATACATAAAGGAAAGTTACATTACCGTGCCATTGAAGTCGTATGTTTGGTCAGTATCAGTAATTTCATATAGGTTTTCCGCTTATGATAATATCACAAATAAGTCTGTAATTGTACTCTCTTAATATCTCTTTAGATAATCTTGCATGAAGGTTGTTAATTTTCGTCCACTTAAATAAGCAAGAATACCACCGCTATACTCAATAGCAAAGACTTCCAGAACGCTACTGCCCTTGCTGGCAAGTCTGGTGATCGTTGTTCAATAAAGGTTTATAACAAGGTTGTTAAATCTGAATGGCCAGGTTTAGTTTTTGAAATTACTTTTCTCTCCATATTTTTGAATTGATTACTGATTTGAATTGATTGATTGATAGTTAAATATTTCAAAATGAACCATCTATGTCTAACCTCAAATAACACGTTATAACATGAGAAATAATACGACACACTTTTCATAGAAGGAAAATGGTTTTGGGAAAATTAATACTGTTACCAGTTAAGGAAATATTTGATTTTTAAAAAATAAATAATTTTAAAAAATACATAAGATAACTAGATTTGTAAAACTTAGCCATGAATTAAAAAAAAGACTGCAGGAACTTGCATGTACGATCTCCAAATTAATTCTATTTACGGTAATTTAATTTCGATTCATCATTTCCAACGGACTAATCTCTCCGTTATTCTGTAAACATGTTGGAGGAAACACAAAATGTCGACACTTGGTAGCTATCGGACGATGGTAATCATTATAGAGTTCCTCTATTCCATAAAAAAATGAGCAACATTAGAGGTAGTTCTGGTTCCAGGGGCAATATTACGCTGAAGTTTCACGTGCATTTCAGATTTTTTCAATCTGCTTTCGTAAAGATACTTCCTGCACGGATATCTTTATGTGCATTCATACGCTCCCAGTTTACCTCCCAGTGTGATTTGAGCAGATCTAATAGAAATGGTTTTACCAGATTGGATTATGAATGTGGGTCTTTCGGAGTGTTTCAAACAGCATGATACGGTAACTCTCCGTATTTTTGGCTTTCCTTAGTCCAATAGCAGTCGACTTTTTCTTTGAAAAATATTTCCTTTTCCGTAATGAAAGAAATGAGATTCGCATATGATTTTACAATTTCATTCCTTTATACTGCTTAGTATTTTCCATGGGCATATGACTGCACCAGAATGTGTTAACCCCGTGCCAATGCTAACTTGAACATTTCTAGTGAATGATAGAAATTAATACTTTCGATAAAATGATCGCTGTAAAATAATTCAGGTATCGTATTATTTGAAATGAAATGCCTTATAAGAGGATTTACCGGCTAAAAAGTTAATTTTTTAAAAATTTGATTAATTAAAGATTGCTATCACTGCTAAAAAAATGAGAAAAATTAACGGAGACGACAATAATGAAACTGTTTTGGGAATAAAAATTCATTTGAACTAAACATTTTGCGTATGGTACAGATCTATTTTGTGTCGGGTATTGGTTTTTGGCATGATATAATATTCATACAAAAAACAATACCCGGTCAAAGACATGTTATTTCAAAACCGGTCATGACCTGCATAAAAAGACCTAAAAGCTGTCAATGCCATGTGTAATAAGAGTGACATTAAAACATTAAACGGGTTAATTTGACAGATATAAAAGCGTAGTGTCCATAGCCACATGTCTAAAAATTTCTGTCTGACGCAATTATTGTTATTTCCAAGGTATACATGTACAGCAAACGATGAGATGAACATGAAATATATTTGTTTTTATTTAGCGCATATCTTAGTCTAATTCTATTATTATAGGTTTAAAAGAACTATGGTGTCAATTAAAATGTTTATTTTTCCGAGCTAGGTGAATAAAAAATCATCTCTGGAGTCGAACCTGGACCACTTTCCTAACAATCTAATTTTTCAATTTTATGTTCGTATGACGTGAAAAAACTGAACTTTTGAGAACTGTGTCATGCTTCGTGTACATGTTGTTAGTCATGCCAATAAATTTACTCGCATGCGACCTATCAATCTCGTAAGAATCTACTATATGAGCAATACTGGGAAATCTTTCTCCCTCCACAGATTATTCACTCGCCCAGTAGTAATGGCCTATTTTTATTTAATATTTGATTTTAGCCCAATATATATTAGCGTAAAATCAAATAATTAGCTCACGAGCGAGAAGTTAGTGTTTCAATCTACTTGAGAAATACGCCATTGAAATTAAATTATGTAGACGTTTTGAAGTTGAATAAATATTTTAAAAGTAGGTAATTGAATATTAAAAGTCACGTGACAGCTTTACAACTTCCAGAGTTCAAGACATTAAATTGTGCATTAATTCCAAGAAATTTTCTGGTATTAAATGGCATTGCAACTATAACTGCCGCAACTATTTAAAGACAGCGTAATTGTTATATCATCTCGAGAATTCAAATCAAAGTCCCTCACAAAAATTGCCAAATTTAAATTTGGAAGCAGAAAGAATTTACTGTAGTAATAACATATTTCCATTTCCTCGTTAGACTAATCAAAAAATCAAAAGGACTACAGATAATGCCAGTGGGTTGTCCACTTTACTCTTTATTATGTTACACATTTTTATCTTTTTATGAAGTGAGTCTTTTTTATGTCACTCTTGACAAAATCTTTTGACTTTTCAGTATATTCCGTGATATATGCCCTCTGGTATCCCGAAAAATTTTAAATATAATATTTATCCTTTAACATTTACTCTCTAGGGTTCCACGAATTTCATTATGGAATGAACTTATATTATTGGTTTCTGTTGTATTAATCATGTCGTTCTTGTGAATGCGAATCCACCTAGGTATATTCGGTGTCACATTTTGATGTTGAAATTTTTCATTGTCGTTTTCGGATGCCATCCTTGAAATCGATCACGGCGAAAAACATTTCCACTCTTCTGCTTCCCTTTCTAATTCTCTAACCCTGACACCAGGATCCCACCTCCAGTTTAATCTAGGGTTAACCGAGGAAAAAAAATGTCATATAGGTACGTATCACAGTGTAACCAGTGACAGTCGTTTTGAATAGACGAAATTTCAATGTTATATCCGTCCAAACGCACAAACATAGAGTCATTTCCGCGAATTTACCGTTCCCTCGAAAAAGGTCGTTCCCCAAAACGTGTCATTCGACAGTTGCATGTCCTTTACCATACTCCAATACCGTCTCTTCCGGAGCCTTGTGAACTCATCTAAATTACACCGAATTAACGATGGCTTGGCAACTGAAGGCCTTTCGAAAGTCAGATCACAAAAATGTATCATTAAAATTCATCGGCTAGCCGTAACCTCAAACGTTGTCAGAGATCATAGTTGCTTCCGAAATGATACGTATACCTTTCCTCATCTTTCAAACAAATCACGGTCCCACCATCCCTTAACCCGCATAGCCCATGTTCACATAATAGGTGTGAATTATATTTAAAAACACGTAAATCTTGGTGTTGAATAGTGGTTTTATTTATTATTCCCTACGGAAAAGGATTAACGGATAATCCAAACTTACCTTGTCGTCTGATGTGTTGTCCATGTTGTCTCGGAAATGCGAAAAACACGTCCTACACACAAATGTTATGCGTTTTTCTCCAAATAATCTCTTTCGAAGTGAACAAATATTCCATCCACAGTCATCGAATGGGAGGAAATACTGAAATAGTATTCTGAAGTCGTTGTTTGGCCACCCAACAATGGGTTTGTCCGTCTAACAGATATGGCTCAGGCAATATGGCAATTTCTAGTTATGATTCAAAGACTTTAGTGCATTCATTGTTTCACGAAAAAATGCAATCCTTCTTCAATGTTTAATTGACAAATCATAAAAATATCTTGAAGATCATATCATATAAAATATTTACGGCCATCCCAATAAACCGTAAACATGCGTTCACTATTACCCCTGATGATTGAACCTCTCATGTTTTCTCATTTTTTTTTAAAGATTTCCATAAGATTAACTTATGGAACTTACCACACACCATTTCTGTTGGCTCGCAGGGTATTTATGTAGATGTAGATGAACTTAATTATCAACTATTTTTATCAACTCTCCCTACTTCTTCTCCTCTAACCGTTGTCTTCCTCCTTGGACTCCTTTAAAAAAAATAATTATGTGTTTGTTCTTCCGCTGACAAACGAACCACTTTCAGGCCCCGAAACGTCCTTAATTTTTTATTTACTTTATTTAACCTAATAATCATCCGTACCATACCATCAGTAAATTTGTGTATATACGGTCTGCGTGTGCATAGATACAGACAAGCACATGCGCGCACACGTTAAATTCATGAGAAAATGGCGTTTTAAAATAATGGCATGGGTCAAAAAGGTATCAGAGTCAAAACCCTAGGAGGAGATAGCAGGAAGGGGTAAGATCGAATTATGAAAAGCAGTTCTGGTTGGTGAGGTGGAGGAGGGAGGAGGCTTTGGTGGTATGAAGACGGAGTGGGAGGTAAAAAAAAGCTCCCCTTAAAGGAGTCTGAATGCTATGGAGTGAGGAGGGGGGCCTGGAGACGAGGCGAAATTTCCTCTTCTCTTTGCTTAAGCAGCGCGGCGGAGTAAGTCGCCCGTGGGGCGTGTGTGAGTTGGAGGGGTGCCGTGGGGCGGATTTCTCGGGCGGGCGGTTTAGATGGGGTAGAGGTGAACGGGGTAACATTTTTTCCCGACCAAAGTTTTTTTTTCCCTCCCCGGTTAAAAAAAAATATCCTCGAAGGGGAAGAGCGAATGGTGGCGGAAGAGGGGGAACAGGGAAAGATCAGGAACGAGGGGAATTTTTTCCATACACATTCCCTCTGATGCCAAATCCCAGGCAAGTAACCGCTTGGATTTCCTGCGTTTTCCTTTTTCTTCTATTCCATTTTTATCGTTCGCCTTTTTTGTTTTCTTTCCAAGGAGTCACAGCGGAAAGAACAAAGTTAGACCTGTGGTAAAGATAAAGGAGGGAAATGTTTGTAGTTTTGGAATTTTTCAAGAGGTAAAGGATTAAAATGTGATATTCACGGTGGAGATTTATCTAGGATTATTAAGGTCAAGAAAGCAAAGATGTCAAGGAAGTTTTTTTCTCATCGAGACATATTTAACCCCCTAGGAGAATGTCTTTTCTATATATTCACGCATTGGTTTCGGCCGGGTTTATCATACAAAACACCAGTTATCGGACATCAGATACAAGGTTTCTGATTGAAATAGTCCCGTATCTTATATTTTATAATCCGGGTGTGCTAATTACCTCCAGTACTTTACCGATCTTGGATTTTATGACGATTTCAAAATTTTTGAAGTACAATTCTATTTCGTGTTGCCCTGGGAAAAAGATAGCCCCTGGCTTCCCCTGCCGTTTCAGATTCCTAATTCGGTTTTTTAATTGATGGAGGACGAGATATTTCTTTTTCGCCGGCTTGTCCAAGTGCTGTTGCGTACTTGGACTCGTCCCGGCTTTTGTGCATTCCAGTTTTTTCTTTCTGTGTGGTTTTGCAAAGAGAGAGAGGGGGGGGGGAGACATCACACGGGAGAAAATTTGAAGTTGAGAGGCTCTAGGGCTAAGGGGTCCGAGGGATGAAATCAGCCAGCCAGCGGGTGGTCGGAAGAAGACATTTAAAGTAGTGGGAAAGTGGGTGGGCCAGGGGCATGTGCTCCCATTTCGGGCGGACGGATGGAAAAACCATCAATTTGATTAGTCCAGCGAGGGGAAGTTAAAGGGCTCTTTCCCACTTCTGATTTTTTCATACCCTCGCGCTTGTTCGCGAAAGTAAAATATAAATAATTGCGACGCCCCGTCAAAAAAAAAACAAACTCCAGGAGAAAAACAAGTCGGAAAGAGGATGGGAGCGAAAAAAAACGAATCCTACAGCTATGAGAGGGCGGGGGGGGAGGGTGGTGAAAAAAATAAAGAAAGGGGAACACTCGTTTGAGTTGGAGATTTGTTTTATTCTCTATTTTATTTTTCGATCGAATACTTTATCTTTCGCTTCATATACACATCCCTCTTTCCACGCCGGGGACGCGGGCAAGGGGGGGAGGAGGTGGGGACAAAAAGGCTGAGATGAAGGGGAGCCGACAATCGCGCAATCAAGCGAGAAAGGAGTGTGGGAAGGAGAGAGAGAGAAACGTTCCCTCTTAGTGCACATTTAAAACAACCCAACTTCCCCCTCTCTCTCGGGTACACATCGGCACACGCTCACCCAGTAACACTTTTATTCACCGACTTACACACATGAGTCGCGCGCGAGCATACACAAAAGGACACAAGCTTTTAGTATAAAGCTCAGTTTAATCGAGAAAAGGTTTCACCGTAAAGACGAGGCGAGAAGTGTGTGGGTGGAGGGTGGCTTATTTTTTTTTGTAGGCGGGAGAGAGAGAGAGTGAGCGGAGTCGGGCGTGGGAGTTGCTATTTCCCTGAGCATTCCGGTTGGCTGTGCGGAGCTGAGGGACGACCTCCGTGTCTGCGACGTCGACAGGGAAGGGTAGTAGTAGTAGCGGTACTCGGGTGTTCCGAGGGGGATGGGCGGGTGGAAAGAACTGCGGGGTTGAGCCAGGGGTGAGGGAGTTAGGAGGACGGAATGAGGTAAAGGGAGAGGGTCTCTGGTAGGTCGGAGTAAAGCGCGCGAGGCGCCCAAATTACGAAAGCTCTTCGCTTAATGAGTTCTCGTGGTGCACTAGAGTTTCCGCCGCGAATCCCCCACTCCCCCAAACCTTCCCGTTACCCCTTCTCTCCCTCTCACTTCTCTATATCCTTTTCCACATGTCATTCCGTTCGTTATTCCGCTCTTTCCCTTTTTAACTATTCTCCCTCTCTTGTCCTTCTGTCTATGTATCGGTCCTGGAATTCTTCTCACATGCCGCTTCCTACTTGAAGTCGGTTGTCCCTAAGCGTTAGACGGTGTCCTAGCAAATTTTCGGAATAGCCACGTACCTTGTATATGTGTATGCCGCACGTAACCCATTGAACCTTCTCCAGATGGAATTGGCTTTGTTTAAACGAAGAATGATATGAGAAGGAACAAAGTGTAACCGGAGGGCGTCTTAGTTCCGCCAAGTTTGTGTGTTGCATAGGAGTTTTCGAATTTAAGAATATTGCAATATATATATTTATATATATATAACTAAATATCCATATCTATTCATTTTTTCCAATCTAAATTGTGGCTTTCTTTAATTTTTTTAACATTCCCATTAATTTTTGTGAAAAATATGATAAAAATTGTTTTTTTACCCAGTAGGTGTCAGGATTTTGAGGTTACTAAACTCGGTTTAATCCCGCTCAAAACTACCAAGTTCAGGAAACTACCTTTAATAAGCATAACATGTAATTTTTTTTCTGTATGGTCGTATCATTGTGTTTAAAAATAGCATGTCTTGTAAATATACATGTTTTGTAAAGTGGCATCTTCCTTTATATCTTCTATGACTTCGGCGTATTATTCATTTGGCAAGACCCTTTTTTGCGGAGAATTCGTTCGGAAGAGTGGCGTTTTATCGTTCCATCTTCCATATGTACCCACGACTCTTTCAGCTCAATCTCTCACTCTGATCAGACCGACAGGCTTTCTCTCACTGGGAAACCCATATTTCTCCTGCTTCACCTATTTATTCCGTCTACTCATCATCTCAGTTTCCTAAACCTCCCTTTCTCTCTCCCTGCGCGAAACTTCACTATTTACTCTTCTCCATGACTCCCCAGGGTGTGTGTGTGTGATCGCATGTGTTTGCGAGTATGGGTGAGTACACGGTTCCCCAGTCCTCGAGAGAACCACCAATCCTTGGGATGCACCCACATGCATGCATGCACGGGAATAACCCTTCTCTTCTCGTGAGACTAACTTTAGTTCCCGACTTTAAACAATACGCTTCGAAGTGGCGGCGTCACGGCTTCGTCGTCTTAGCACAGGTTAATTAGTTCATTGTTGTTCAATTCTACTCGTGAACAATCCCCCAGGATTTGTTCTATATTGTTGATTGCTGGGGTTAGGTTTGCCCAGTCTTTCGCTAATTAATGCCAAGAATCGTCTGATGGGTACTGCTAACAAGTATTTTTTTAAATGAACTCTTTGTCGATAAATAGGGAGTTAATAGAACTTAGCCAATAAACCAGTGCTTTCTTAGAGAACTAGTTAGTAGAAGTCGTTTTACTGTTGCTATTTTTCATTCCGTACTGTTGAGCGAGCGTGTATTATAGTAATCGTGTTGATTTTTATTCATTTGAAATTTGTGTAAATATATATTCGACTAATTAGCAGTGTTATTTAGCTCTTGTTTAAACAAGTATTCTTTGATAAATATGTAAGAGGCATGACTATATTTTATATCTATTTATTTTATTAATATGTCATCAGATGATGGCTCATTTTAAGCCTTCTTTGATAAATGACTTTAGTTTACCGATTTGTAACACAAATGTACTGGTGCTTTGTTACTCTTACACTTTCTTAAGGTGGGTTAGTTTAATTGTTTTAGAACTGATTGCTTCTGTCATTTTTTTATACCATTTCGATCGTATTCTGCTCGTGCATGACTCTGTGGAAACATTTTAATTCGTCGTCTTTAAAGTCTCTCTTAAAGATAAACCTTGTTCAAACTTTATATCAACTAGTTAACTGTGCATGCACCATCAGAAACTCCTTTTTTTGTCTGCGAGTGAGAATTCATTATTGCGATCATTATTCGCTCCTATCTTTCATTCTCTTGTCCGAGGCGATTATAAGATTTGTGGGGTTCCGTTTTCATTGCAAGCCGAAGACTTGTTAGAAATCCAATATGAATAAAAGTTAATCCAACCCCGTCTTATTCATCTGCGGAATCACATTAGCCAAGGCTTACTCCGGAGGAATCCTTCTTTTCAAAAGATTTCATTCCATTCTAAGGGAGACCCCAAATTTCTTGTAGCAAAAGAATGAAACGAGCTCCTTTTTACGTGACATGGTTTCACCTGAGGCTAATGTGATTGAATTGAGCGGAGAGGGTTGGGGGAGTGAGGGGTGGTAAGGGAATAGAGGAACACGGTTGACTCCGTGGGGGAAGGGCGTTGTATGTTTTGACATAGGATCCCGGGATACCTAAAGGGAATCTGATTGAACGGTTGGCGCCGTCAGATTTCTCTCATTCCGATTGGTGCGAGTGAAGTATACTTACGAGCTGTCAAAATTGGTCACGCGGGCGACGGAGTGAGCTCCATCACGGCTTTCGATCTTCCCCTGTTTGCTTATCGGAGAGACAGACAGAGAGCTTATATCCACTTGTAAACACGTATAGGTATGTGTTAAGTTCGCTTCAAGGTACTCCAGGGCGACTATTACGGAACTGTTCGATTCATCTGCGTCTATTGATACGGTGAAAAGATACCTTTGTCAAAGTCCGCGTCTCGTGGCCTTTTTACTCGAAGATAAGTAGTGGGAGTACAAAGCAATGGACGTTATTTTGCTTGGTGCCCTTCGATTGACATTTTTGTAATACATTGTAGTGGGTTTTAATTGAAGAATCGACACAATGCGTACCGACATCATGAAGCGTCGTAATCTTTGGCAGTCGAATGGCTTTCACTAACCTTTTAGTGATATTTTCAAGCATCATGTGCCATACTGAACACGATGACGAAGACCCGAAAAATATTGGTGATTCGATTCACCGAGAAAGCATTGTATACTATATTAATCATGTTTGATTTTTATGTGGTTAACTGCCCTATTCCCTAACGCATTTATTTTGTTTGAAATAAATCTCTGTGGAAATTCGTCGTAAATTAATGAATGGGCATCACCATTCTTGCCTTTTACGTTGTTCAAAGTTTTGAAAGTTTTGAGTATCCTTTAAAATTCCCTCTGATTTTTAATTAATTCTAATAAAAAAATGGCGGCCAATTTTTAACGAAGCGACGTGAACCTACCAGCACTGGATATCCTCGTTTGCGACTGTCACCGGTGCTTATATCACAGTCACTCTTCTCTCTTAGCTTCTGCTTTTCCGAGTACTTCCATTTCGATTCTCAGAGAGAAAAGAAATAGGTTTTGCTGTGCCGAATATGTTCGCATTCCATTGTCTGTGAAAACTAAAAACGGGTAAGCTATTGCATTTTTTAATTGCATGCTTGACCCGAATTATTCGAGTGTTGAAGTGGCCAACTCGCCGCTTTTATCCGCCGGGGAAATAAAAAGATAAAAGAGCGAAGAAGAGAAAAGGTGGTCTTTGCCGCGCTTTTACCCCTCGTCTTTTCCCTTTCCATGCACGCGGAAGCGAAGGGAGATGCAGAATGAGCGTATTTTTCGCTTGCTCGTGTAGAGAGCTCTTTTCCCAGTCGACGGGAGGATATATTTCGTCTCGAGTCTCTCTTTCTCTCTCTCTCTCTCTCTCTCTCTCTCTCTCTCTCTCTCTCTCTCTCTCTCTCTCTCTCTCTCTCTATCACGCTCACATGCGATGTGTGTGAGTTTGGCCAAGAACTACCTCGAGATCCCATGGTTTTCTTTTTCTCTTTTAGCTTTCCCGCTGTGGATTCGAATTATAATATTTACCCTTCTGTCTCCATCAATTTAGCTATATATTCTCCATTGGACGAACCACCTTCCCCCACCCTCAAGCCTCGCAGAATATATCCACCTCGTGGAATTGGGGCGCTTGTGTCGTTTGTATTATTCATCACCTAATGAAAAACTACCGTGTTTTTACCCCACTCTCTTTTTGAATCTCCCTCCCCCTCCTCCTTCCTATTCCACCCAGACTCCTCTCAATTGGCTCAACAAACTTCCGTGTAAATATGTCGACTCACTGAAATATTCGAACGACCACAAGATATATCCAAGATGAAAAATAATTCGAAGAGTTTTCATTCCCCTTCCATAGGAATATGAACTACATTCGTCTATATGTCCAATTTTCTGAACTTCTTTAATACGTAGAGCTTAAAATTAGAATTACTTTGCAAATGTTATTACTTGTACTTCCTGGTGGCTGGAATATTATTTTGTTCACATGAATAATAGGTCTTTCCCTGTAAGTAAGAAATACAGGTATAAAATGATGGGAACAGATTAAAAGGCAAAAAGAGATGCAGACTGAATGTAGTGCAATATCACTGGATTAAGATTAGGCATTCCAGTTTTTTTCAATTATTTCATAGATCATTTATAAAAATTTCCATAGAATTTGGGATGCACTTCAATGCTTGCATCAGATTTCCTTAAGTATATTGAAACGTTATGTGTATTGGTTTGCAATGAGGTATGTCGCGGAAAAAAATGACCTAGGGCTTCGCCTTTTGGATTTTTGGCACTTTAGAGTAACTGAATTCTCGACGAGTAGAACTTTATAACATTTACAAGTATTTGACTTTCGTGTCATAGATATCTTTTCTATTCTCTGGATATTGGTATTTTATACAAGTGAAGGAGATTTCTTCCTTGCATTTTACTTTAAAATATCTTCATGGAATATGATACTTAAAGATTGCGAGAATATTACCTTGTTAATGCAGCACTTTACTACATTTGTAAAATAAAGAGACAACAAAAATACAATAAAGTACTAAATAAACATGCAATCCTATATCAAATATTGGAAATTTTGCTCGAGTCGCTAGTCATTATGAATAAGTGCAGTTTCATTGTTGAATTTAGTAAGCTTCAGCCGTTAGTCATAATTTTTCAATATTAATAATATTTAATAGTGATTTAATTCCTTCTTAAATTGTTAAATGTCTTTTTTTACGATGTGAGCTTCTTTAAGCTGAACTTCAGATCAATTTGCTTCCTATGGGTGGTGCAATAAAAGTACACAGTTGTAACGCAAAAGTAGTATTAATATTAAATAATTAAAAATTATCACTTATTTTCTCTTAAGTACATTCTGCTTGAAGGGAAACTCATAAATGTAAAAATTGTAGTACTTCAAACAAATAAAGTAGACTATTAGAAAATGAACTTAGAAGGAAGAGGAATAAATATAGGGTATTTCCTCTGTATATAAATGTAATATCTTCAGGAAAACTGAATGAATCTACTGGCGTCATTTTTTTCATTATATCTGTACATTTTTTCCACTTCCCATGGAATCCTCCCGTTAGCCTCGCCTTGCGGATTCCTGTATTCACGCTCCATCCGGCCTCCTTCTCCTTTCTTAAATGAGGATTGGTAGTCTAGGTCTAGCACGGCTCTTATTATGCCGCTGTCAAAATGTCTGCCCCTTCGCTCCATCAGGTCAAAAATATATTTTGTATCACAAATGAGGTTAGATAATTGTGCTACTGATACCAGTCAGCTGAAAAGATGGATTTCAATCACCGCCTGTAAAAAAAGTAGACCTTTTATTTAGCTCTTTCCTTTAGGTGACTGACTGAATAATGGTGCGGATAACTAATGCGTTGTTTTAATTGTAAAAATATTGCTCTTTATATTTATTATACGGTATTAGTAAACACATTTTTGACATGAAAGTTCATGTAATTTTTAATTTAAAAAAATCCTAAATGTGTTTCGCAGGGTAAATTAATGCCATTATATTTTTAAACGGGTTAACAAGTTAGCTAACAAATAATTTAGAATGTATATTCGTTATTCAAACGCGTAAAAAATATAGGCAGCCACATGGCACAGAATAAACGATGTTTATCACATTCTTTTGTACATTATTCTTTTGCTCTTCGTACGACCAGAGAAGGTAGTATTTTTCTCAAACTACGGGTGTGTATTTTAATTTCAATATTTCTTTACCTCTATATTCCACTTTTTTGGCTGCTTTTCTCTAAAAAACAGAGCAAAACCGAAGTTTCACCGCATAGACCAAGGAATGCCCAAGTTTAAATTCGGAGGGTGGCACCGCCATCGTATTGAACCACCGGAAGTGGTGGCGGCGGTGAATATGCATGAACTCTCTTTGTTCCCCTTTCTGTCTCTCTATTCCCCCTTTTCCATATATTCTCCTCTCCTTCTTCCATTTCGACAAAGCCATTTAATTCTATACCCCTTCAATCTTCAATACCCACCCTCACTCGTTACATTATATTATTGTTAATTCCTATAATTTTACTCAACCTTCACTCGTACATCTCTTAAACGCTTATCATTCGTTCGTCATAAATGTACATGAGGGTAGATATCGCAATTTTTGCTGGTCATGAGTTAATTTTACCATTGCCGTGCCTTTCACATCGTAGGTTATTTCTCGGAAGCGGTAGGACGCTCTAACTCCATCTAGATCAGCCTAGAATCAGATGCTTGGTGCACCTTGGCCCAGTATTAAATTTTAAGGATTTTTAATGTAATGGATTCATGGTAGTCCAATGTGTATAGCGTTGGTTTGCTGACTGGCGGGTCCGACTTCGATTCCAAGACATTCCTCTCTGGGCGCCCTCAGCTCAATTTGCATTAATGTTCGGGTACCAGATTTTCCTGAGAAATAATAGGAAAATGGAGTGAAATTAGTCACCGGGCCTTGCTGTGAAAATTCACCCGCCGTTTCACATATCAACCTGGGGGTTGATAACTATGATTTCGTATTATAATATACGCGTATAGTTTTGCATTACTTCTATCGTGATTTGTTGCTGTTATATTGTAATATTATTATTATATTAAAGAAAAGTTTATATATATATTTGGTATATTGCTTTTTTGTGTAAATATTTGTTCGGTTTTTCGTTGTTTGCGTTCGAACTTTTCTTGAACTCTACTCAATGTTCTTATCAGCATGTTTTCCAGTAATCAGTTATTTTCATAAAAAAGTACGCATTATCTATTGCATTTCTATACGGCGTTTTGAATTTTAAGGGACAGTGGGTATTGTTAGGTAAACTAGTCAATTTTCTAATGTTACGAATTTGTAATATATTCACGTTACCTACACATGCTTATTAAATCTAATATTTTTATTGTGGTCAACATAATATTTTTTCCATAACTTGTATCATATTTTTGAATGCCATGTTGATAAATTAGTCCGCAAACCTTAGTTCTGGTTTCAAATTAAACTATACCGTACTGTCTGGCTTACTACCCTGTCCTTTTTATGTCATCTTTCTTAATTAATCTTAATTTAACCTTTATTTTACTGCAAGTTTAACGATTCATTTATTTTCATCTTTAAGTAATTGTAATGTCTTCTACTCCATTATCTGGTTAAACCATACATTTAATCCTCGTAAATTATTTTATTTCTGTTAAATGTCTTGTATAATTATGATATAATTGTCCGCTGATCTAAAATGAGTCGTATGCTCTTTTTGTTGCATACTTACCCTTCCATAAAAGTTTACTTTACTTTCAATTATTTTCATTTCCCATTATTTTACCTTATTTCAAATACATTTTTCATTTCCTTTTTTAAGTACAAATGTAATTCAGTCAGGAGTTTTTTTGTTCCCATCGCTTGACTCATCTCTCTGTAAAAAAAATTCAATTTAAAAAAATAACCATGCACTTTGAGTAAAAAGTGTACTCATATTTGTTCATTACTACTACTAATGCACAGGAACGCCTACTCTCACATGATAGCAAATTTCTTATTGGGGTTCATAAAAGGCATTTGTGTATGCCTAATTTTGGTCTAAATAAACATTTATGGTATTTCATGGACGAACTTCGGTGCTTTTTAAATTCCATCGTTTCCACTTTCATGTTACTCTTTTGAGCGTTGTTCTCCTTTTCACCTCTTCTGATTCCATATTTTAGATTTGTTCGTCACAGTCCTCGGTACTTCCATATCCTATCGCCCTGCTCTTTGCCTTCCGTTCTCTCCTCTCTTTGGCCAGTCATTTTAATCCTTTCCTTGGTCCCCTTGCATCCACTCGCTCCAATCACTGCCGTCTAACCCCTTCACGCTCCCCCGCGTTCAAATCGGAAGTTATGCCTTCCCAACTCCCGTTCCGCATTCTCAATTTTGGAGCAATGCCTCCGTAATGGGATTTTGTTATCCGGGGTCGGCGGTGGCTGCTGTAGCGCGCGAGTTTAGTGGGCGGGGGATTGCACCTCCTCTCCCTCCATTCGCCACCTTTTCTGGGTCGCCCTCCCAAGCAACCCTCTGGCGTCGATACCCTCTCACTCTTTTCCCTTTAGCCCCCAAGGTGGGGCAGGAACGAGGATCCGATGGCGATCGCACACCCATACACTTAGACCTCTACTAAAAGCGGTAATGTCAGGGTCATGGTTTCCCGTAAAAAAAGTATATGGAAATGACGGTTTGGGTATGCTTGGAGCCGCGTGAACTGGGCGGTAGGAGTGGTGTGAGGGTGCTAGAACCGCGGACGGTTCGTTTCAGGGGCATCTGGGGGGCGGTGCGGCCCTGTTTCTCCTCTCATCTTCCCTTCTCTTATCTCTTTACGGGCTTCCGTAAATGGCTTATGCAATATCAAGCGGCACTATGCGATTCCGTGCAATTTCGTAAGGAATATGCTGCTGCTGGAATGGTACTTATTTCGGATCGGTTTACTCCCTCTGAATCGCGTATTTCTCTGGCTGTCGCTCGAAATTTCCTGAGCGCCTTTGGCTTTGTTCAAAGAGACAAGTGTGAGCAGGACCATCTGGTTTTTCTCTTGATCTAGAACGGAAATGGTGATTGTCACGGGTTTCAATTTATCCTTTCTAATCTTAAGTGAACTGTAGGCTTTGAACGTAGAGAGGTTGATTGACAATGGAACTCTAATTAAAGACATTAAGCGTAGCAAAAACGTTTTTTTTTCTCAAACTCATTATTCTAGATTTCTCTCCCCTATCATCTAACATCGTTTACACTCCGTGAGAAGAAATCTATGCATTACTGCCTTCACCAATATAATAACAAGTGTTTTCCAAAATATGGTTACTTATTTGTGGAAAAAGAAAAGGCTCATTTGATTCTGGAATATAAGGTTATATTAATATTTTTTAAATATTTAAGATAAGATATATTTGGTGATGCACAAATATACTGTTGCCAAGATGTTCACTTGCAATATATCCATTATTTTGGACATGCTTAATAAATGCTTATTTTAATCGCTAGTGAAAAAAATGCGTATTGAGAAACTTTTATGCTATTATAGATAGGGAATGTGAAATTACTAATACATTGTAGTGGATAATAATAAATAATTAAAAGTCGACAATGGGTCTAGTACATTTATATAGCTTTGACTCCCAGTTTTTGTGAGAAAACAATAATAAAATGATATGCATTTTCACATTGCAGAAACAAAAGGTGAATTTTATGTGCTGTTGAGAAAAGATATTATCATTAGTCAATCTGTAGCTTTTCAGGAAGCTACGCTTCCTGAAAAGTCAGGTAGCTTTTGAAAAATAGGAAATAGATTAACAAGTAATTATCTCTGCCACCCAGTTAAGGTTTGGTGTTCTGAATTATGGTATTGATGTTATTGTTACGGATTTCGAAATATGATATGTAAAACCGAGGAAATTTGCAGTGTTACGTACACGTATATCCAAATATTCTTATTTATTTTAGTTTAACAAAAATTTTCCGACTCATAATTTGTTAACCAACGTTCAGTTGAGCTCTATTTCGTTTGGAATATATACTATGCAATTTGTGCGGGCATAAAATTTGTAAGAAGAGCCTCGAATATACAGGTGTAATGAATTAAAATATACTATTTTCTACGCATTTATTCGTGATCCAAATAAATTTGATAAGTACATTTCATCCAACCTTCCCCTTGTATTTCAGATATGCCTGTCATCATTTTTTCTTCTCTTTCGTCGTATTCATTTATTTGGCCTCACTTGCATAGAGAATAATTTTTATGTGTCTCTGAGAAAAAAAATTGAAATATTCACATTTTACGACGGAAATACATAATCATTTCCATTTCATTTATTTAAATTTTATTAGTGTTTTGTTTTTATAGTTTTTTGATAAGATTATTAACATAGCACTGAAATGTAAAGATTATTTATTTAATACATATTTAACACATGTGGTACTGGGATAGTTTCGTTATACATGTAGGCCATTTGCGCTCTCATGCGTTTTCCAGCATAGTTCAAATATAGCAGTGGTCCAACTTCACCAAATAATAATTACAAACGGTAACTATCGCCCAAGATGAGGAGCTCTTGCACGTACAGTAAACATTTTCATGCAGATAAACGTCCTCTCAGGCCGATCCAGGTGAAACATTCGTCGTAATCACCTTGACGATGGAGTCCAGGGTTGGGTGAAATTTTCTTACTCCCTCTGGGATCAAACTCGTGACCTTTCAGGTCGAAGAGTCCACTTAACTAACCTGCTAAGTCCCTCGCTTTGTAATGCAGGTTGGAGGAAGCGGATGAGAACAAAGGGATAGTCGGTAGAATGTGCAAGAAGTAGGTGAGGGAGACTGGGCTGGATGAACAGAGAGGTGGGTTGTGGTGAGGTGGATGGGACCGGCGTTCGTTTGTGGAGTTTTAAGAATAGGCCCAACCTTCCTCCTCCCCCAGTGCCACCTCTTTTCCCTCTCACACCCCTTTCGTCCGAGTTCCTCCCTCACCGCCTCCCTTTCACTCTCTCTCTCACACACACACACTCACTCTTCTATCTTCCCACTCTCATACTCACCTCATCCCTGCCTCCTCACACCATTACTCACCCTCTCTCTCTCTCTCAACCCTCGAAGAACTTAGTTTCGTAACTCGATTACTGCTGGGGTATTGAAACCCTGAATAGAGGACCGAATGAGACGTATTTCATTCACCGGCCCTGGGTGTCGGGAGGAGTGGTTAGGAGTGGGGCTGGAGGAGAGAAAAAGAGAGGTGTGGGAGCGAGAGGGAGGGAGTTGAGGGTTGTGAGAGCGACGATATCACCAGGGATCTCCGTGGTCCTGGCTTGGGATAGCAAAACGGAGTGAAAAGATGGTCTGGAGCGGGGAGGGAAAGGAAGTTGGGGTGTTCGGTCGAGTCTAGCTCACAGGATTTTTGGGGTGCGGAATGTAGTTAGGGGGAGAGGGAGCCGGAAGGAGTGTGGGGAGAAAGGGAATGGATGAGGTCGCAGTGGGTTCTTTATGCGTCCGTTCCCCCATCTCGGTGGTTCTTGCACGGGCGACAGGTGAGGCTAGAGAGACTGTGAGCGAAAATGGGGAATTTACCGAAGAGAAAGGGGAGGTACTCTCTGTTCATCATCGACACTTCGTTTTGGAATGAGTGATTCAAGTAGCGCCGCCAAATTAGTAACTTTTCGTCGAATTCATTGGGTCCTCCAATCGTTCAACTACATGTCTGGTGTCTCAGCAACGTCGATGAATGGTGGATTCAATCCTACATAAATCCCAGTAAACGTACCTCTGCATTGTTAAAAAACATATGTTATTGTGTTGGTTGTCTTATTCAATACAAAAACATAAAAAATAGCAAATGTTAGCTCGTATCCAA